>FR989974.1:4535291-5135291 GCA_905404175.1 Anthocharis cardamines
AGGACTAAAATCTTATGGTCTTATTCAAAAACGTATTACAAGCTTCATATAATGTTTTGTTTCTTTCGTTCTGTAGTATTTTTATATTCGAAAGAGCGAGAAAAAACATATTTTAACTATATCAAGCAACTACGTTTATCAATAAGACCGTTAGCTTTTAAGTTGATAATAAAAAATTATAAAGAATATTTCACCATATTATAACCATACATTGATCCTGATGTAACAACAGTATTGTGATAAACAGGTCTGAAACAGGCAATGTACTGCGTCGATCCGCATCATTAATATTTATCACACTGCAGAGTTTATATCATCTACCTATTTGTGAAAAAATATCGTGCAATATTTTCTTAAAAATCCCTAGTACCTAATTAAAAATGAACAATATTGCCAGTAAAAAAACCTGCCACTACGCTTAAAGTATCGCGAGTATTTTGCCTAGGGTTGCCGGTTAAAAAAAACAAAACCTTTTGGCACTTCGCCGTCAGAACGGCAAATTGTTTCCCTGCATTTGAAAAAAGAATACAAAGAATTTTTCCTTTATAGCTTCACAGTGCCGACTGACCCGTGTTCAAATAACTGTACATTTCATAACAACTGTGTGTAAAAATTTATGTTTTGACGTTACAACATTGTGCGATGGGAAGACTTAACTTGAGTTCCCATGGGTCGCGAGTTCGCATCCCCCTGGTGTGATATATATTTTTTTTTTTTTTTTTTTTATGACAGATATCGACAGCCGAGCATGAGGTTCACTTGATGGTAGGTGATACCTCAGCCACAGAACATCAGTCAATGATGCGCTGTCGACCTTATTTTTACTTCGAGCATTCGGAAATCCATAGACTGAAACCGAAACGCGCAATATGCACTTCACGGTTTTTCCATCTATGAACGGTGGTTCGTTACCCGGTCGGAATTTAGATATTCCTCCCACCCGATCAATGCCCGAAGTTACCAGACGTGGGGAAAACATGCTTACTGAAAATTATTAACCTGTGGTCCCGGTGGGATTCGAACCCACGACCCATCGATGCGCACGGCAGGTGAACATATTTTTCATAAGTATAGTCATTTGGGGCATTAAAAGGTAGGAATATAGAATTTCCGACCTATTAACAAACCAAATGCTCTAAGTATACTGAGTGAGTGAGTAAGCTGACGGGCTCGATGGCGCGTTCGGTAGAATACCTGCCGTGCGCATCGATGGGTCGTGGGTTCAAATCCCACCGGGACGACATGTTTATAATTTCTGGTATTGATTGGGTGGGAGGAATATCTAAATTCCGACTGGGTAAACGAACCAACGTTCATAGATAGAAAACCTGTGAAGTGGACATTGAGTGTTTCGGTTTCAGTCTATGGATTTCCAAATGCTTGAAGTAAAAATTAGGTTGACAGCGCAACATTGACTTATGTTCTGTGGCTGACCTACCTCAAGTGAACTTCATGCTCGTCTGTCGATATCTAACAAATTTTTTTTACAATAATAGGTCGATAACGCATCATTGACTGTTATTCCTAAACCTGGTAGGGTTTCAAGCCCAATAATATTTTAAATAGTTTTGCAATTAAATAAAATAATATATACCTCTTTTGAAGAATGAATTCCAGCTAATAAGAAAATTATTTTTAGCATTTTGTGGGTGCTGCTGATAAGAACCACGTCCAGTTATAAGAGACTAGCAACGCGCCCCGGCTTCACATGGGTGCAATGTAGATGTACACAATATGTTAATCGCTGATAATGTAGCTTTCTAAGGGTGAAAAAATTTTTAAAATCGGTGCAGTAGTTTTTGAGTTTATTCATAACATACAAACATACAAAAATACAAATCTTTCCTCTTTATAATATTATAAGTAAATAAGTCATAAGTAAATAAGTAATAAGTATAAGTTAAGTATAGATTGATTTTCCGGAAATAGATACACTATTTTTAAATTTAGAACAGTTACCAAACTTGACTGACAATCAAGTAGGAGGTACTTGACACTGCTATCTGATATGAGGCAAAAATTTGACACGTTGCCAGAAATGGTTTTCCGGCCCTGATTTTATTGAAATCGTAGTATTTGCTTAGAAATCGTATAGATTTCTGTGAATTTTACTTTGGAACTATTCTTAACTTTATCTGTTAAAACTTGTTCAGAATATTTTATTGTTATGCGTTTTCTTATTCTTAGTAAAGTGCGTCGTGAAATGCCGGCTTCTGGTTTAAGGGATTTTCGAAGGGTTTCATCTTTTTATGTGTTAGATATCGACAGACGAGCATGAGGTTCACTTGATGGTTGATGATACCCCAGCCACAGATCATCAGTCAATGGTGCGCTGTTGATCTACTTCGACCATTTGGAAATCCATAGAGTGAGACCGAAACGCACTTCACGATTTTTACATCTATGAACGATGGTTCGTTACCCGGTCGTATTTTCATAATAATATCGATATCCTATCTGTTTAATGCCCGAAATGACCAGACGTGGGGAAGACATGCTTATAGAAAATTATAAACATGTCGTCCCGTCGGGATTTGAAATCGTGACCAATCGGTGCGCAGTGAAATTTTAATATTGTATTTTAAGTATTATTATTTAGTGAAACTTTATTGTACTAAATATGTTACAATCCAATGATTCGAATACTGACATCTCATTATATCTTTTATTTTTCCAAATAAAACATGACACGGGTAACCTTTGATCTATTTTATTAGTTTGGTGTTGATAAAGGAAAAATAATATTTTAGGAACACGAAATGTTTTATTTGCTCTTAATATTTATTGTTCAGAGTAAATATATAAATAAGTGTATGGCACTATTATTTACTTCGTGAAAACATGGAGGATAAATTTAACAGTATTTTTATTGGAAATGAGATATTGAATTATATGTTTATTTATGTGAGACTAGCCGATGCCGGCGACTTCGACATCTAGCTATTATATATCGACAGACGAGCATGAGGTTCACTTGATGGTAGGTGATACCTCAGCCGCAGAACATCAGTCAATGATGCACTATCGACCTACTTTTTACTTCGAACATTCGGAAAATCATCGTTGACATTATATCAAAAATAATTTTCCTTTATTTCAGTATCTGATTTATAATTTACTAGCGACCCGCCCCGGCTTCGCACCGGTGCAATGCTGATACTAAATACACTACAGAAAAAACTGTTATTATTATACATATAAACCTTCCTCTTCAATCACTCTATCTATTTAAAAAAAACGCATCAAAATCCGTTGCGTAGTTTCAAAGATTTAAGCATACAAAGGGACAGGGAAAGCGACTTTGTTTTATACTATGTAGTGATTCCAAAGTGTAGGTATTTGTAAGTTTGTCATTCTTTCCCGAAAAAACGAAGAAACGGATTGACTTTACGGAGTGGTATAGGTTACTGTATACTGGGAAAATATCCAATTATTTCCACTCAAGTGAAACCACACCCAAAACCCGAATACTTAATAAAATAATCAGTAATCACAGTGAAATTCCATACATTACCGAAAAAAGGAACAACGCAATAAACTTGCAGCCAAATTAAATGGAAAACACAATTTTTATGTAACTGAAAAGCATTGCGGGCCGCTAGGGTTGACAAAATACTACATGCTGCTATTTTTAATACTATACTATGGATAGGGATTCGTTTGCCTAAACTATTAATACTGGAAGGAGCTGGAATTCTGTTACTGCGTCTGTCTAAACTGTTAAAACGAACAACTAAGGACTGGAATTATCTCACTGCGGCTAGTCTGTCTAAACTATTAATACTAATATCTAAGAACTGGAAACAACAGGAACCACGGGAATTCATCCATACAAAGAATTATTTTTAAGTTATTTACATGTAAGCTCTTCGATCTTTCTACGATGTTTTCTCCATAATATCCATTTAAGTCTTCTACTGTAAACACTTCAAACAGTTCAAATGTTTCTACAAGTTACCCAGTGAATCGTGCTAAACCGAAATTGATCTCAGCGGAACAGCTGATTTCTTCGTCTGTCTAAACTATTAATACCAATATCTAAGAACTGGAATTGGTGGAAGGTTGGAAGTGGCTGTTTAAACTATTGAAATGAACAAATAAGGACTGGACTTACTGCTTACTGCGTCTAGTCTGTCTAAACTATTCCTACTAATATCTAAGGACTGGAATTCTCTTGCTGCGTCTGTCTTAACTGTTTAAACGAACAACTAAGTACTGGAATTCTCTTCCTGCATCTGTATAAACTGTTGAAATGAACAACTAAGGACTGGAACTCTCTTCCTTCGTCTGTCTGAACTGTTAAAACGAACAATTAAAAACTGGAATTATCTTACTAAGTCTGTCTAAATTGTTAAAATTGCACGGAATATTAGAATATATAATAGTAATAAGATTCTCTTATTTTATTGGTATTTTTAATGTATCCTGCCAGTATCCAGTGGTTATGTCAAATAAGGTTTGTCAGGACATTTTAGTGTCACATCTGGCAACCCTAAGAACTCCGGGGTATTACTGAAACTCTACATTTAACTACGAATATAAATTTCAATTTTAAAATCTCCAAATGCGCCTGTCGCTGTGGAAGAATATTTTGTACTTTAACTTGACATTACCGAGCAATAGCGCGGTATTTTGAACTTATATTATTATCTATTAGTAACAACTTTATGTTTTTCAAAGTAGTATTAATTTTTAAATAAAATACTGTATACCCGATTAAAACGCGATTTATTATTTATATTGTTTAAATTATTTATCCCGACGTTCAAACAATCTAAAACTCCAAATCAAACATACTAAAAAACAAGAGGACACCGTTAGTCAATATTGTCATAATTTAGAAAATTACAGTAAATATACTCCGTAGGAATAGATGGCGTTAATATGGCAACTTTCTGACATTTCAAAAATCAGACAACTGTCATCTTTCTGTCTCCCCGCGACCACGGTTGCTGAAAAGCATCCGAAACGTTGGGATAAATAATTTAAACAATATAAATGATAAATCGCGTTTTAATCCGGTATACAGTATTTTATTTAAATGTGTGATACTCGCGTTAATAAAAGACAATATTAGTATTAATTTCTAAATTATAATTATGAAGAGAATAGAACACTATCTGTACTTGCACTTGGAGGCCTAATACCAAAACAATACGAAGTTTCGGCTAACGGCTTAATATACATTTTCGTATTACGAAAATCTTTCGAATCCGATGATCGATCCGTCATTCGCAATTAGAATGGTCTTTAGTTTGAAATTACTATGATCCAAATTATAATCGTAAATAGAGTAATCTAGTTTTATCCACAACGAAGTTATAGGGAGTCGAAAATGACCCGAACTACTTCGAGAAAAGGATAGTACGGCCGTGCCGCTTTTTGCTCGACTTGGCGGGGGCACTGCCATGCCCCCAGACATAAGAATATGTGTGAGCATGTCTTCCTCACGTCTGGTAACTTTGGGCAATGAACAGGTGGAATAATATCGAAATTCCGACCGGGTAACGAACCACCGTTCGTAGATAGTTTATACTGTTATTTTTATTTCATAGGTTGATAAAGGAACCGTACCAAACTCTATATTTTGTATATCTATAATTAATATTATAAAGATGAAAGATTTTTTTGTTTATTTGTTACGATTTAACTCAAAAACTACTCCACCGGTTTTAAAATCTTTCACCAATGGAAAAATACATTATCAGCAACTATCATAGAATATTTTTTGTGGGTATCTACATAGGATCCGTGCGAAGCCGGAGCGGATGGCTAGTCTGTAATATAAAAACATCCATCGAATATAAAGTGTTTGAAATGGCTTTCGAACGAAATATGGACTCTGCCGCAACCACAGGAGTCCCATCCAAAGATTTTTTTTAAATTTATTTACGAGTATGGTCTTCGATCTTTCTAAGATGTTCTCAATATCCATTTAAGTCTTTTAATGTAAGTCTTTAACACTTCGAACAGTTCAAATGTTTCTACAAGTTGCCCAGTGAATCGTGCTAAATCGAAATTGATCTCAGCGGAACAGCTGATTTCTTTGGCCGCAAGACGCAAGTCATTCGCAAAAACGAATTCAATCTGGTGTACATTAAGTTGGCTCGGCTGGGCTTTGTTAGCTCGACACAGAGTTTAAACGCTAGCTACGAGCAAATCTGTCTTTGGCAGTAGTGGATTTACCAGCAAACAAAAAAAATATATGAACAATGCATCTCTTCATCAAAATCCAGAGCGAGTGGAATATTATTACAGCTTGGGGGGATATGTAATTGCTATGGGACTAATATTATAATTAATTAATTAATTTAAGGTAATTTTCCATCCGGCAGCGAGTTAATACCGTTGTGTTCCCTTAAAAAATATCTACTATTCCCGAAATTTTCTTAGTATATAAGTATAAAGTAAATATATCATGAAGTCCTCCCTTATAGTATCTTTTAACCAAAGAACATTTACATAGAAGCACAGGCCCAAAGTAACTTTTGGCACAGAAAAAGTAGTTCTGCGCGCGGCAGTGTATCGGTGTGACACACACATCTGAGAAGACAGCTGACCTCCCCCCTCCCGCTCGCGTCTCGCTTGACCTTACGAGCGAATGGCAATAACGCTCTCTCACATTGCCAAACGTATGAGAGTGAGCGAGATCGCACCATTACCTCAAGCACGGAAAAGCGGCTGGGTATGAAAGAGTGCGCACTATGACTTCAGCTTCAGAGTGTACGTTCACACGGACATATAGCAGCGCTGTGGTGGCTGGGGTAAGAACTACTCTTACCCCAGAGAAACCGTGCCAAGCGTACCTATAAGGCCTTTACTTCCATATAAATCTATGTTCTTTGCTTTTACATTGTACCAAGCTTCAATTTGAATTTGAAAATAGAATTCGACTGCAGTGCGCAGCTTTCCGAACTCCTCCATTAGGGTTGCAAGTAAAAAAAAGGTAATCTACAAGCATCTACGCACGTGACCGGCTCCCCGATTGCGTCTAACGACATTCTAATGGCAACGTTGTGCTACATTTTGTATTTCTTCTACTAATGTAGAGTTACATCAATAATATACACGTTTTTCGTTTTCCAATTCGTGAGTTGAAATCTCTTTTATATTATATACTAGCTGGTTCATACGGCTTCGTTCGCTCGCAATTATCCTGAAATAACGCCTATATGTTGCCCAAGACTAAGTTATCACTGGTCAAATTCCAACCGGGTAACGAACCACCATCCGTTCTTCCTTAGATGAAAAAACCGTGAAGTGCACATTGTACGTTTCGGTCTCAATCTATGTATTTCAGAATGCTCAATTAAAACTAAATAGGTCGACAGCGCATCATTGACCTACGTGTGAGCTTCATGCTCGTCTGTTGATAATTGATATATGTATAACATAAAAAAGGGATGATGAAAAGGATGAAACGCGCAATATGTACCTCCAAGTTTTTCCATCTATGAACGGTTACCTGCTCGGAATTTCGATATTCCTTCCAATCCAATATATACTATACTCTTTGTTCCACTTGTTCTCCACTCTCATACACGCAGTGGCGGGACAAACATACAAGCAAAAAGGCAAAATTGTCCTATTAGTGCAACAATAGAAAGAAAAATAACAGTGACCTTAACTTAATTATATAGCATTTGTAACTTATACGTTTACGTAATTATATAAGTTATATATATAAACGCGTGACAATTAAAAAAATTTTTTTTTTTAAATTATAACTAACATTTAAGATAACCACTAACATAATAATACTTTATAACTTAATATTCATACTTATTAAAATTACTAATAATACTAATTTTTTTCTTAAGAAACAAAGTGTGTAAAATGAAATATCAGGAAATAATTGCCTTTTATGTTTTTTATTTATTTATATAATAAACGCGTATTCGTTAAAATCGGTAAACCGGGCTTTTGGGCTTGTATGGTGCAGGTCCATCCACTGCATACACGGTACTTGTAACATTTTGGTAAAATTTGCCTCAAAAACCCGTTTAAAATACCTTAGAAGCTTTAATGTTTCAAGTACATGTTTTAAATTATTCCACTGATCTTTAATTTACCTCTAAATAAACATTTAGATACTCGGAACATTTGGAAATCACGTTTCTTAATAGGCGTGAAATTAAGGAGGTTGTAAATTCGCACACCAAAAGGGTTGCGAACATAATATTATAATTACGAAACTAGAATTCTATGTTAATATAACTGGGACACACGAGATTCATTAAAATATTTACTAGTTTCAAAATTTTGTTTGTGGAACGGTAACTGTGGTTGAATTCTGTTTATTTGCACATTAATTTATTAATTGTTCCTAATTTAAATGTTTGAATATTGTTCCATGCCTACCTCGAAGAAGAGAGAGAGTCATGGCCGAATTCTCGAACGCTAATCAACATTGAGGTGTACTTAAAAGTATATCTAACCCTTTCATTACGAAGGTAAAATGAAAGACAGAAACATTTTAAGTAGCCCTAAAGTTTTGATTATCGTTTCTGTATTCCGCGGTGAGAGAGTTAAGACTAGTTGCCAACGCTTCGCTTTTGTTTCGTTTTATTGGATAGATTGAACAAAATTGTATTTTATTAACATGAGAATTACACAAAAAACAAAACATTGTTGGTCAATATTGCCGCAATATAAAAAAATACAGTAAATATCAACTCCGTAGAAATATATGGCAACTTTGTAATATTTCAAATCAGACAATTGTCATATTTCATCGTTATAAAGTATTTTGTTTAAATAAGTTATATAACTTCGTGATTTGCCAGGTAATTTGATGGAATCACTACATAGTATAAAACAAAGTCGCTTTCTGTCCCTATGTCCCTTTGTATGCTTAAATCTTTGAAACTACGCAACGGATTTTGATGCGGTTTTTTTTAATAGATAGAGTGATTCAAGAGGAAGGTTTATATGTATAATAACATCCATTAAATAGTGAGGTTTCTAATGTGATGTCGTAAATAATTACATTTTTTCCGCTTACATTGCAAACGCAGGCTGAACCCTACGAGTTTTATCAAAATAATGTACTAAGTATTGTACTTACACATTGAAAACGTCTACAGAAAAGTCCGTGATGGTATATGTCTATCTCTTATGGATAACCCACAATAACTTTTTTTGTCATTTACTTTTTACGACAAATAATGGCTAATTTTCGAAGCGATTTTAACCAATACAGCATTAATCCTTATCCAATAAAATACCTTAAATACATTTTTGATTTAATATAGCTCTATATGGCCCTTTACAGCATATGATTTAAATGAATATTTTCGAAGATATTACAGATTTAAAAATTGCGGGACGTAGCGTTTGCGGCGGTACCGGCCGGTATTTTTTTATATACAACGTTCACAGTTTTTCTGTAGTGTATTTAGTAACAGCATTGCACCCATGCGAAGCCGGGGCGGGTCGTAATTAATAAACAACATTCCCTCTATGGGTTTCGTATTAAAATATTTTTTTAAATACTATTTCTCTATCCTTGCAGTATGCTTGTAGAATAGTTCAATGTTTTGCAGTTTATAAAGCATGTACCTAGTGGCGTTAATTTCTTAAATGACTCTTAATTCAATCCATGTGATTTCATTTAAATGTGCAAAATTCATACTGATTAGGATAAAGGACAGAATTAAAAAAATAAAAACCTAGGCTATCGACTCCTACGATTTTCATCATGACCAGGTGAATTAGTTTCCAACTATTACTAAGAAAAATAATATGGTCATAAGACTAGAACTATAGTTTTTGTATAATTTAGTTAATTCGCTTTTTGCTATGAAAAGATCATTTAAACCTTGAACTAATTAAGCGAAACGCCGCTAAATAATTACAGCTCTAATTAGACATAACACTAGGGTTACCATGATCCACAATAAACAAGAGATACCTACAAAAAATACTTATGCAATTGTAATTGCCACCTCTTGCATTTTATTTGTAAAAACAAAAGACAAATCTATGTTGGGCACTAAAAGTAAGTCATTTTGAATTTAGATTTCTATCAAAGGATAGTTAAAACAAATATATTTTTATATAATTACCGTCTCCTTTAAAATGTAAAAGTTTTAACTTTTCTATCACTTTTTTTTAAAGATGGTAAATGATTAGCGATTATAAAAAAAGATGTTTCATCTTCCAACTGATAGAATTTGGTAAGGCCATGGTTAAGACATTATATGTGATTTGTGTATTTGAGGACATCCCGATCCCGATGCGAATCCCAGGAAAACAAGATTTAAAAAATAAAACAGTCAGACAGGCACACAAGACTTGCCTGTAAAAGTCGATCAGTGAAACGGACATAGAAATGCGTGCCCCATGGCCCACTAGAAGACTCGGGAATTTACTTGCTATCTTTAAAAGCAGTAATGTTTGTAACTACTGTTCGGAATATCTTAAAAACTTAGACTAATTGGAATAAATTGGAAACGATTATTTCTTCGCGTTACAGTTTGTTAAATTAAAAATTTAACACTTGCTACAGTGCTGAATAGCTATAGCTGTTGCCAACAAATGGCGTCTATGTTCTTTATAAATTTATGTTATAAATCTTGTCAGTGCAACTCAAGTGTTCTATAACTGAATAATTTTCATCACAACCTAACCAATAATAAAATACAATTTAAAAAATTAATCCTAATTACTATCAGTCATATGGTCATCCTACAGCGTGGGAGTAAGCAAAATAGAGAAAGCCGTGAAAAATTACTTAGAAGCGCCAAATGCAAGCTAAGTCGTTAGTTAACTAATTAAAAACGCAAAAAATAAATATAATATAGTCACTTATATTTCTAACAAGAAATTCTAAATTTAAACTGAATGAGTAGCAAATTCAAAAAACGAAGATGTGTTATTAGTGCTAGGGGCAACGCTTTATAAAGCCAACTGACCCGGAGAGAACTGCGTACCGCTTTCAAATTGAATATGTATGCTATTTTCCCACTTCTATTTTATAACGTCTAGTATGTCATTGATTTGCAGTGGATTTAAATAATTTCAAAATATAAGCTAACTAGCAACACGCCCGGCTTATACACAAAAATATGCCTGTTACTTGCTGATAGCGTAGATTTCTATTGGTGAAAGAATTTTTAAAATCGATCTACTGGATTTTGAGTATATTCATAACATACAAAAATACAAAAATTAAAAAATACAAATCTTTCCTCTTTATAATAGTATAGAAGTATAGATATAGATAAGCGTGCGTGACGTGGCCTGTCTATTGTGGAAGATGGAGGAGTTCCGAATTTAATTTATTTTCTGCGTATTTTTTTTCGATATTTATATAGTTATTCTGCTAATCGGGGTGGAGACGAATCTAAGTGATATGTAAGAGATACAATACAGTATACATGTACTATACACACAAAAAATACCCTATGTCACTCGCTGATAATGTAACTTTCTATTGGTGAAAGAATTTGTAAAAGCGGTCGAGTAGTTCTTGATTTAAATCGTAACAAATAAATCCTCTTCCAATTTATCATATTAGTTTAGATATAGATTATATAAGATACTAAGCGGTAATCCCTTACCATACGACCATATGTTTATATACTAAGCGGTAATCGCTTACCATACGACCATATGTTCATTGGTCTCTTCTTATATAAAAAAAGTTTAGATTGCGTATACCTTACTCACGATCCATTTCATTCTTCATCTTATAGAGACAGGCAACTAGTCTCTAATGAAGGTAATTGAACGAACCGAAAATTGAACGTAATTGATCACGTCGGCCGTGACATTTGTAACACCAGGGGGCTTGCTGTGTTGCCAGCTTTAAGAAATATTATCCTCTTTTGATGAAGCTCCCTAACTCGTGTCTCTAGAAATACTACTCGCTACAACTTGGCCCACCTCCATGGCCTCCGCAGGCTCGATGCCCTTAGCACCGGCCACCGGGGAACAATATTATAAGCAGTCGGAGCAGGCATAGAAGACTAATTACCTACTTGCCTGTAAGGGGCCGTCCATTAATCACGTGAGGTCGTTTTTCTCATTTTTTGACCCCCCCTCCCCCCTGATGATATTTGGTGAGGTTTGGGACCACTCCCCCCCCCCCCCTCCCCCTGGATCACGTGTATTTTTTTGGAAGTCTATGTAAAGGCTATTTTTGACTGGAAAAAAATATTTAACAAATGGCGTTTTGATTCGAAAAACATTTATATGTATTTGCAATAAAATTAATGAATAATTAATTAATTAATTTTCGCGCCGTTCAAAATTTCGGTTCATAAATAGCGCTTTTTGACAAAAAATAAATAAAATTAATACACGTGATGTGTAACGAGACCCCCCCCCCTCCCCCCTCGTGATGTTTCGTGATGTTTTCCGTACCCCCTCCCCCCCCTTTTGAGCCTCACGTGATTAATGGACGGCCTCTAAAGAAAAATGTGTGACACAGAAATAGGTCAAAAATAATATTAGTATATTTTTTTTATTGCAGTGTTTCATGTTTATATTGCATATAGTTTACATTACACAATAAAAATAATGATTTAAAACTAAATTTTCACGACACGACATGACACGACGTCATATAAATGTAGCTAAATCATAATACAACATCAGATTAACGGGCGAGGCTGGGGCGTATTGCTAGTTCATACAAATACGCCACGTAAGGCATATTTTAGTTCAGAAGAATTGATTTAGCACAGGGAAGTCGCCAGAATGTCTCACGGCGACCACAAATAACCCGAACTTCCTTGTTTGTCGACAATACTCGTATATCGGTCAAACTATTGTCGTATGATAATCTTACAAAATTCTGCGGGTATCACGTGAAAAGAGGAGGTGAGATGTATGATGATAGAAAATGGCCGAGTCTTTACATTTTTACAGTGTATCACGTAGGTATCACTAAATAGTATAAAACAAAGTCGCTTTCTGTGTCCCTATGTCCATATATCCCTATGTATGCTTAAATCTTTAAAACTACACAACGTATTTTGATGCGGTTTTTAATAGATAGAGTGATTGAAGAGGAAGGCTTATATGTATAATAACATCCATAGTGGAGAAATACTGTTATGCTTGAGGTTTCTAATGTGATGTCGTAAATAATTACACAAATAATGGCTATTTTTCGAACCGATTTTAACCAATACAGCATTAATCCTTATCCAATTAAATACCTTAAATACATTTTAATAAAATACTGTATACCGGATTAAAACGCGATTTATTGTTTAAATTATTTATCCCGACGTTTCGGATGCTTTTCAGCAACCGTGGTCGCGGGAGACTGCGCAGTTTATATATATAGTTTTATTTAAATGTGTGATACTCGCGTTAATAAAAGACAACCTTAAATACATTGTTGATTTAATATAGATCTATATGGCCCTTTTAAGCATATGATTTAAATGAATATTTTCGAAGATATTACGGATTTAAAAATTGCGGGACGTAGCGTTTGCGGCGGTACCGGCCGGCCGCGCCGGGGCGGTGCGGAGCGTGCCTACATTATACAATGTTCAACGTTCACAGTTTTTCTGTAGTGTATTTACTATTTAGTATCAGCATTGCACCCGTGCGAAGCCGGGGCGGGTCGCTAGTGTACCTATAATAGGGAGATAAACCACTAGAATTAAAATTTATGTACATTGATGAAGAATGTTACGTGATGTTAAGACCAGGGCAGTCCAAACTAGATGGGTCCTAGGGCCAATAAAAATTACTAAATAGATTGGGGGTTGCAATATATTTATGATTTACCGAAAACCGAATGAAAAATGTAAAACGCAAATTTTCTAAATTTTGTTATTTAAACTATGAATTATATTTAAATAAAATACTGTATACCGGATTAAAACGCGATTTATTTATATTAATTTATATTGTTTAAATAATTATTTATCCCGACGTTTCGGATGCTTTTCAGCAACCGTGGTAGCTATGGCGTATTTTATTTAAATGTGTGATACTCGCGTTAATAAAAGACAATACTATGTATTATAGAGAAATACAAAATAAAAAGATTTTGCGGGCCGCAAACATTCAAGGACATCTCTGATTAAGACTATGCAAGATATTAATTGCTTCAATTTAATTGGATGCAACTGGCAAGAAACTTGCATCGTGTTAAATCAACTTCTGATATCTTGATTCTTGAACGTACCTACAAAGGATTACAAGACAGAGGGGATTCGAATACGAAATTACTTTTAAAGTTTACTTGAAAAAACTTACATTTATTTTGAATTTGGAATTGTTAATTATTATTCTTTGATATTTTTTTAAAATTAAAAAGTAGTCGCGTGATGGAAGTTAGCAACAGTTTTTATTTTAATCAGTATTTTAATAAAGAAAAATATCAAAAATTATCAGTAAAATAAAACTTTTGCGAATCTTTGTTCCAATTTTCATTAGGCTGTCGTTGGTTGAAATTAGTATTTTACCAAGAATATTTTTTGTATCCGTCATCTAGGGAAATAATTAAAATCAAAACACCAAAAGAAAAAATAACAAGAAAAAAAATTTGTAATATGGTAGAAAGAATGAAAATCCATTTCTATGCAGAAAAAGTAATTACTAAGTATTCTTTCTCGGGTATACATGACGTCTAATCATCATCATCATCACCAATGAAGGGTATATAGTTTTGAGGACAACGAATTTAACATTATATCGGGAGAATAATATCATTGAGGGGCTCGTTGGCGCGTTTGGTAGAACACCTACCTTGCTCATCTGTGCGTCGCAGGTTTGAAACTGGAAGTATATCGAAGTTCCGAATGGATAGCATACTACCGATCATAGATGGAAAACCCGTGCAATGCACGTTTCGTTCTCAGTCTATGGATATATGAATATTCGAAGTAAAAAAGTAGGTCGACAGCGCATCATTGGCTCATGTTCTGTGGCTGTGCTTCACCTACCATCAAGTGAATCTTACGCTCGATCGAAAAATAATTAATAATCATTTAAATCGATTGCCCTGAGTATCACATAATACCATGGAATTGCCTCGGCTCTTCCAAAACCTTGACGTTTTAATGACCAAGCAGCTAAAGAACTCCAGGGAGTAGATGTGTGTAAAACATTGAAAGTGACATTTCTTCAACACATAAGCATCTCAAATAAAGCAATGTCTTCAAGGCGCAAAGAAGCAATTTTAGAAGAAATGTACGCTAATAAATTCGTGAAATGGCACGTCGCCAGTATTTTATTTGAGTTTTCGTGACACGCTAATAGACATGTGTAACACTGCGGTGCGCGGCGCAATTGCGCAGGGTGAGTCAGCTCACACATTCATAATGTGTTAGCGCACGGCGCAGTACCCACTCACTGAGTGAACTATGAGCGTGGCGCTGCGTGCGTTTCGGAGGTTTCTATGCTCGCTTTGCGCGTCCAATTTTGTTGCGTCGTGGCGCAATTTTGAGTTGACTCAAGGAGCCGACGCACTATACTGCGCCTGAGTTGCTGAGTTGGCGCGGGAAATTTTGCTGAGTTACCCATGTCTACACGCTAAATGTAATTACGTTGTAAAGTCTATTACATGTACGACAAAGTAATGTAATCGTGGGTTTTCTCAAATATATTTCATCACCTAAATAATCGTAAATTTGTTTTATTATCACCACGCCTTCAAAGGAGAATAGGATGAGTATCATCATATTTTAACGAAATCGGTAAAAATATAATAGTATTTTTTTGTTATAATATATGTATTTTCGAATTATTGCATTGCGACAATGGAATTGCAAATGGAATGCCTAATTCATCGTATATATCAATAAAAATCTTTTTCGATTTTTTTTAATACACAATATTGAACATTTTGTATGAGCCAAAGAGTTTTACATGAAACAAAATCATTTTTTAATTCAAATCAAACATCCGAGCAGGTGAATAACCTGATGGTAAGTAAGTAATCACCACCGCCCATGCTCATCCCCGACTCAAAAGTATCAGATGCGTTGTCGGCCTTTGAAAATTGTATGGTCCCGTTTGAATTGTAACATTGACTTCCTCATTTTCCATGCGATCATTCGCTTTCTAGTGACGCTACTTATATTATAAACCTTTGACGGGCTCATTGGCGCGTTCGGTATAACACTTGCCGTGCACATCGATGGGTCGTGGTTGGAACGACATGTTTATAATTTCTGTAAGCATGTCTTCCCCATGGTAACTTCGAGCATTGAACGGGTGGGAAGAATATCGTAGTTCCGACCGGGTAACGAACCACCGTTCGTAGATGGAAAAACCGTGAAGTGCACATTGCGCGTTTCGGTTTCAGTCTGTGGATTTCCGAATGCTCGAAGTAAAAATTAGGTCAACAGCGCATCATTGACTGATGTTCTGTGGCTGAGATATCACCATCAAGTGAACGCGCCAACGAGCCCGTCAAAAATATAAAAATAATTATTTAAAGTAAATTTCTATGTGTTCGAACCCTATATTCGTGTCGTTTAAAACAATATACAAGTAAACGTTTTAATTTTGCGAAACTAATTAATATTCTAATATGAGACAAACAATGTAAGAAGACAATTCACATTTCATTTATTTTATTATATTTGACATTCGAATAAAATCTTAATATATATAAATCTCCTGTCACGATGTTTGTCCGCGATGGACTCCTAAACTACCTACTTAACCGACTTTAAATTAAATTGGCACACCGTGAGCAGTCTGGTCCAACTTAAGAGATAGGATAGCTTAGAATTTTTGACCAGTGCGAAGCCGGGGCGGATCGCTAGTTAATTAATAAAGTTCAGGTTAATCTTTATGACGAGATTGTATAATTGTTTTGTTTTACAGTATAGCCCCGATTAACCGAGGGATCGGATCGAAACCACGGATAATCCCAAGTAAGCACCACGACTTTTTATTTTGACTCTAGTACATAGTAATTTTCAATTTAATCATATGAATTAATTAATCCTACATACGAATATATAAAGCTCTCTGGTTTATTAAATGGGTTTGATATATTGTAGCTCCACAAAAGAGGGGCCCCAATAATAGAGACTTCGAATTCCGACGAGTGAACACTAGTAAATTAATGTTCCTTTGATATTTTCGCTGTTTTAGCTATACCTTCTGTACTTTGTACAAATATTATTATATTGATGTTAAATATTTAAAAAAAAATTTTTTTTTTTGGAAAATAATTTTTGGCCATGGGGCCTCCACTTCTTTGTTGCCCCCAGGCTACCAGACCTCTAAATACGGCCCTGAAATGCACCGAAACCGCGAGTTTGGACTAGTCTCGAACAGCGCGCACAGGAGACGTACAGTTAATCCGTTCTCCGGATATCCCGTCCCCGGTTAATCGGGATTATATTGTATATTGTACTACGTGAATTTCTATAACTTAATTTTCAAATTTCATTTACGAATCTATATCAATACTAGCGACCCGCCCCGGTTTCGCACGGGTCTAGATTTTTTTGACAAAAAAGCAGGGGTTGTATGTATTTTTTAATGCCACATAATAAAAAAATAAAAACAAAAAAAATCGTCCAAAAATAAAATAAAAAATTTTAAGGGTGAACAACCCTTATCACTTAGGGGTATGAAAAATAGATAGTAGCCGATTCTCAGACCTACTGAATACGCATATTTTGGTAAGAATCGGTCGAGCCGTTTCGGAGGAGTATGGCAACGAAAACTGTGACACGAGAATTTTATATATTAGATTATAAAGTTGAAGAGTTTGTTTGGTTGAACATGCTAATGCTCAGGTTCGAATCAAAAAATATTTAAGTGTTGAATAGCCCATTTATCTATGAAGGCTATCGGCTATATCACATTACGCTACGGCCTATAGGAGCAGAGCATCAATGAAAAATGTTGCAAAAACGGGGGAAAATGTATTCCTTTTGAGAGCTTCTATTCCTTGCGCTGTGTATACGGTTAAAGTTTCGCAACAAGCTCCATTTTTTTTTAATGTCAGATATCGACAGACGAGCATGAGGTTCACTTGATGGTAGGTGATACCTCAGCCACAGAACGTCAGTCAATGATGCGCTGTCGACCTATTTTTTACTTCGAGTATTCGGAAATCCAAAGACTGAAACCGAAACGCGCAATATACACTTCACGGTTTTTTTGATTTTCATCTATGAACGGTGGTTCGTTAACCGGTCGGAATTTAGATATTCCTCCCATCCGATCAATGCCCGAAGTTACCAGACGTGGGGAAAACATGCTTACAGATAATTATAAGCATGTGCTCCCGGTGGGATTCGAACCCACGACCCATCGATGCGCACGGCAGGTATTCTACCGAACGCGCCAACGAGCCCGTCCAATTACACGATACAAGTTTCTTGCCTGTTGCATACAATTAGATTGAAGCAATAAATGACTAGCATGGTCTAAACAAGACGTAATATTCTTGATGTGTTACACAAGTTTTGTTTCAATACTTTTCTTGGTGTAAACAGGACATAATATCCAACTTAATATTTATTCAAAACTTTAATCCACTATATATACGTTTATGAAGGTCGACAGCGCATCATTGACTGATGTTTGGCTGGGGTCTACTTTAATTCAACACTTTGATTGACTCCAGAATCATGGCAACGGGATTCGCAATAGTATGTGAAACAAGAAATCAGCGTGAAGGGTATCTGTTGAAAAAACACGTTCATCTTCCGTTGTCATCGGGATTTATCGTCGGCTACATTTCACGGCAGTTGGGAGTGCTGTTCACACTTCTATCAGTATATTTTCGGGTAATACTGCGTTCAATATATTTTTTCTAGTTACGCATAACGGCTGTATAATATGGCATTGCCGGAATGATAAGGAGTGTACTATATATGTATATTCATATTTTTTATGTTAGATATCGACAGACGAGCATGAGGCTCACTTGATGGAAGGTGATCAGCCACAGAACTTCAGTTAATGATGCGCTGTCGACCTAATTTTTACTTCGAGCATTTTTGAATCCATAGACTGAAACCAAAACGCGCAATTCACGGTTTTTCCATCTATGAACGGTGATTCGTTAGCCGGTTGGAATTTCGATATTGCCTACCCGATTAAATTATAAACATGTCATCCCGGTGGGATTCGAACCCACGACCCATCGATGCATACGGCAGGTGTTCTTCCGAACGTGCCAATGAGCCCGTCAAAAGCCCGTATATTATTGTTGTTTCAGCAACACACCTACAAGCCTACAAGCCTAGCATGACCGCCACGTGATATCTCGCGGACGAGAGATGACAAGCTAAGATGTATTATATCTCGACATCGACAATTTTAAAAGAAAAGATATCGCGATGGACAAATTTATCTATTTTTGTTATTAAAAGTCGAGTTTTAAGTGTAATTGTCATGTTAGACCCGGAAGAAATAAAGAGATAATCGATTAAAACACGAGAAAACGGTCGGCAAAATTTTGTCGCGGTTGTCATGCTAGGCCGGCTGATGTTGTCTAAGGATGGTGGTAAATTCTGTATGACTAACCAGCAAGTAATACTGCAGCACTAACCGGCTAGACGTTTTCACTATAACGAGATCTTTAATATACAAACACATTAAACAAGGTGATCAAACCCTCGATTCGCCAAACTATAAATTCAGATTCAATGAGAATATTTTAGAATCAAACAATTCCGATAGTGATTCAAGAAAAGCTTTTAAGATGGGAGCTGAATACGCTAAAACGTGCTCACTGCAGATAAAAATTTACAGGTTCGGATTTGACATTTTTCGGGCCACAAAATTCGTTTTAAAATCACATACATGCTACTTTTTACAAACAATAATACGATCATGGACACGCATATAGACATTGACATAATATTTATTACAAACGAAACACACACACAGATTTATTTAAAAAAAAATGAAAATATGGAAAAAAGAACTGTTAAAAGTACAAACAATGTGTTGAAGTCCACGGATGTAAATATGTGTGTGTGTGTGTTTTGGTTGTAAACTGGCCCTGACTCAGAGTCATATTATGGAGATACATGTTCCACAAGTCTGGTCATTCCGCCAGACGCCACAAAACACTGTGATTTCCTCCTAAAAATTCGATACAAATAGGGCCAAATTGGGCCCTGTTTGTATCGAATCGAATCTGTATCGAATCTGATGGACTGTATTCAAACCAGGAAAGAAGGGGTACCAATTTATTTATTTAGCGTTCACACTATTTTCAACCGGTCTAACTCTGATATTTTTGCTACAGTATTATAAGTTATTTATTTTTTATACAGTACACTATTCCTAAACAGAAATTTATCAGCGTCAGTGTTTTTATAAAACAGTTTGAATCACTTCATTTTTGATTATCAGTAAGTACTTAAAATTTGATTATGACTTGAGCAACTTTATTCATAAGTATTATCACTTACTAGTGCTACAACTTGCGTATATACCTACCTTTATGTATGTTATTTCACAAAACAATTAAAAGAAATGTCTGAATTTATTGTATTTAAGTCTTCATTATATAATATTACAGTGATTTATATTTGATTCCAAAATAAACTAAATAAACTTTTAATTCGATTTTTTTTCAAATCCATTCACTGGATGTACGAAAAAATCTTTCCACAATCGTTGAAGAAGGCTTCAAATTTGCCTTAAGAATTGATTTCGTTCAGTTATCTCGACTTAAGATCTGTGTAAAACGTTCACAAGTACTTTCTTGACTGTTTTCAAGGTTTTCGTGAAGATTTTTGCAAAGAAGTAATTGGTATACTTATAACTCTGATTACGAAATAAATAATAATAGATTACAAAAGCTTGGCACATCGGTATTCGAAACATGAAATCTCGTAGACGTTCAGAAAGCAATTTTGAAAAAAGAAGGCAAAAACGTCCTTGGCAAAAACTGATAGCTCAAAAAAATATAAAAAACTAAGGTTCAAATTTTGCAACGCTGTCATTCGAATTAGAACAGAACAGATACAAAAAGCTGTCATTCGAATTGTTTTATTTTATTTTATTTTATTTTATTTTACATGGAAAACAAACAGCTTATAAATAAAAATGTAGACAATAGAGAATGTAAGCATATTTAAGCTATTTATAGTTTTCACTTATAGCAATGGAGTTGTGATAGAATACAAATTAAGTTAATAAGTTTTTACATATAAACTAGTATAAACTACTAAGTAAAAATAGTGCCAAAATACTAAAATAACATATCCAAACAAAAAATTAATGCGTGAAAGTAACAGAAAGCAATACAATAATAAAAACACAATGCAAAGAACAATAAAAAAAGAATACAGTAGGTACAAAAAGGAAATATACTTATGGTATTAAATACATGTCCGATACAGCGTTCCTTAATTATTTTCGTTTGTAAAGAATTTTGTAGATATAGTTGTTTTAAAAATATTTCGCCTCGTTATGAATAACTCAATCTGCTATACATCGGGGTAGAAATGAGTTTAATCTGTAGTTATTTTTGCATGGAGGAGTAGAATTAGAACAGAACAGATTAAAAATAGAACAGATACCTTAACTTGCATTCATTCGTGTTTTGTTTTTAAGAACTAGTAATCACATACATTCAGATATTTTACATCAATATTAAATTCTGCCGCATTTACAAAAGCCTCACTGTGGAACCTATAAAATATTTAAACGAAAGTTCCGCAATGTTTAATATTTTCGTAATATCAACGACGCTTAATGTCCCCTCGGGGAAAACAATTTAAGTTTGAAAAGTTTATTTGTGTGTCGCTTTCCATTAAACATCAATTTAGTTCCAAAAGGTTCTACTGGAAAGTGCCGTCCAATAAAGTGTCCACTCGGACGGCGCGAGTTTATGGTGCAAGTGGATGGCACCAGTGGATTGCGCGAGTGAATGGCACCAGTTGATGGCGCGAGTTTATGGTGTGAGTGTATGGCACCAGTTGATGGCGCGAGTTTATGGTGTGAGTTGATGGCGCGATTTCATGGTCGTTGTTGATGGCGTGAGTTTATAGTGCTAGTCACCAGTGGATGGCGTGAGTTTATTGTGTGAGTGGATGGCACCAGTGGATGGCATGAATTGATAGTGCGAGTGGATGGCGTGAGTTTATGGTGCAAGGGTAAGGGGCGAGGGCTCAATGCGAGTTAATAGTCTGAGTGAATGGTTCGAGTTAGTGTACTTCATTTCGCACTAGTTACTTCTTTTCGCCAAAGCTTAATATCGTACTATGCCCAAACTGAAAACTTTCGACACAGTTTTTAACTAATTTTAATTTTATCCATACATTACGATGGCGCATAAAATACATTTAAGCTAAGTGGAACTTACTACAGTTAAATATGAATTCGCGGCTCAATCGGGTCGTAAGTTACATATTTTGGCATCCTGTTTGACACATAAGGTACTGTCTACAATAACTAAGGGCATTACTGTTCTTTCTGTACCCGTATCAGTTATGCAAGTTACCTTAACACTGAAACACTTTCAGTATCTTTTCACCTATCATTTTTCTTCCAGTAAGTAGATGATCAGTCGTGCTCTGCGAATCGAAATATTTTTTATATATTAAGGATATACCCTTGGAAGTCGAAACTCTTAAGGTATTCTGAAGCTCAGAGGCTAATCAATCCTTTAATTTGGGTTAAAGAATTTATTTTCTCCAAAGTTTACAACAATTGTGTTAAAAAACTTACAATAATTATGTTCACGATATGAAATATAAGGGAATTTCTTTTATTAACATAAGTAGTATTAAAGAACAACGGAACATTATTACTACACTCTTATTCCTAATTAAAAAACTTTTACAACTAACAATAGGTCAAAGTCTCTATGTTGTAATTAAAATTATAAATTCTAATTAATTTTAAATTAAACTCATTCAATTCATCTTTCTCGATATTTGCGATATAAAACGCACAAAGAATCCCAGTTTATTTGCACGAGCCACGAACCATATATTCTAAACGTTTTCAATCCACCATTTCCAGAAAGAAACTTTATGTTGTAAACTTGTTTATCCTCGCTTTTGAATAAAGAAATAGCTAAAGTTTATTTGGATATAGTAGAGAGAGGAATCTTTGTTAGTTTTACCGTCTTTTATATTGTTTTTGAACAACTTACGTCTTTTGTTCTACGCTACAAGAGAAAGAGACTGCGCGATGTATGTACCTATGTTTTGGTCTCGTTCTTGTCTTGGAAGCCTACAGTATTAATAGCAATCGTATTGTAATCGTCGAGAAATAATAAAGACCTTAAGCCTTTTATATTGAACTAGTAACATTTTCTTCGCACGGGTGCAATGTAGATAATATACTATACAAAAAAAACACTTGTTTGTTACTCGCTGATAATGTACCTTTCTATTGGCAAAAGAATTTTTAAAATCGGTTCTGTAGATCCAGAGATTACTCCCTACAACCTTTTTTACACCTTGGGTTACATTATTCAAGTTTTAGTAGGGATCCCTAATTATTTCTGAAAATAAGCCTATGTTACTCGGAGAAGATGTAGCTTTCTAACGGCGAAAGAATTTTTAAAATCGGTCGAATAGTTTTCGTGTTACATCGTAACAAACAAACAAATATACAAACAAACAAATCTTTCCTTTTTGTAATATTAGTATAGATAAAGATTCCCAGTCCATTTTATAAAAATATTTGCAACTTGAATTATACAAACGCTTTCGATAAAAATCATGACAATTGGCTTTCAAAAATAATGTTCGCAATTCGTCTTCAGCGCTAGTTACCTACTTTTTACACAGTGAGGACTGAGGCTTGTATGAATAGATTGTTAGTTCAAAATATTTAGACCTCACGACTGCGATACGACACGACGGAATATCGACAAGTGTTATGATTTTTTTTTACAATTAAACTTTAAGAAGCGAAAGTGTTATGTAAGGATCGGAGCATATGGAATTCCGTGATCTCTGACTACCCCAATGGGAAAGAGGCGTGATGTATATTTATGTATGTAAACATTAAAACCGAATTCCCAGGGACTACAAAAGGCCATCCTAAACAGAAGCTCAAGAAAGAGTGAGTCGGTGACATACTCTGGATGCCTTATGCCCACCGTTCATAGATGGAAAAACCGTGAAGTGCATATTGCGCGTTTCGGTTTCAGTCTATGGATCTCCGAATGCTCGAAGTAAAAATTAGGTCGACAGCGCATCATTGACTGATGTTCTGTGGCTGAGGTATCACCTACCATCAAGTGAACCTCATGCTCGTCTGACGATATCTAACATTAAAAAAAAAATAAGGGAACATAGGACTTTTAACTTCTTTAAGGTTAAATAAAATAGTCGGAACGACGATACTCATAATCCTTATTAGTCGATTTTTTAACGTATCCATGATGATAATTAATGAAAAAACAAAAAAAAAGTAATTTTGGAAAAAAAATCCATGTTAATAAAATGAATTAAAAAATAAGATTTTTAAAATTAGAAATTACGTTTATTTTGTGAATAACATTACCGAAATAACTGCTGTCAGTCGCAGTTCAGCCACTGAAAACCAGTATTGCAAGTGAAATTCTCTTACTTGCGTTATAATACTCACATTGCACATTGCATAGAATTAATTTGTGTCAAATACATTTCAATTCAAAAAGGAACGCTTTATAATCTTCATAATAAAATATATTATAATAAACATCGTATCGTAATCGTATCGTATAAATAAAATATTCTTTGACAGATTAAACCCTACGGCGGTTCTTGGGAACACAGCTCCCTCTGGTGACTGGATTTAAAATTGCTCCAATAGAACACATTGGGATTGCAAGCTGTGTTCACATTTATAGAAGAACTGAAATCAGCTGAATTTTTGTTATTCTTAGAAAGAAGAAAATTATATAAGACAGAATAGCTGTAAAGTAGATCTTGCGTTTCGTCATCACTATTGATGTCTGAATTATCAAAGTATAAATTAAATAGGTCGATAACATTTAACAAAACATTTACTTCACCTGCTAGGAAAATACCTAAATACCTTATACTTCTCCAAAATATATGTTAGAAGTAATGACACATTAGTGTTATATACGGGCGAAAAAATATAATATTTCTAACGCACTCAGCAGAAAATTTACATGAGATGTTTTTTGTTATTAATTAAATTGGAATTTTGAAGGTTTGTGGATGTTTCTATATCATATTTAGAATTGATTGCGATTTTCGATGTTAAAAACTGTTATATCTACCTATATATCATTTTGGTGTAAGGTTTTAACACCTTTCATAATGCACTATGTATTGTATTGTAACGGGCTCGCTGGCGCGTTGGGTACACTTACATTGCGTCGGGACGACTTGTTTTAATTTTTTTGTAAATATGTTTTCCCTACGTCTGGTCACTTATGGCATTAATGAGGTGGGTCAATATCGAAATTCCAATCCGGTAACAATCGTTCATAGATTGAACCCATAATGTGCACATTGCGCGTTTCGGTTTCAGTCCATGGATTTCCGAAGTCTTGATGTAAAAATATAGAGCGCCAACGTATCATTTATCTACCATCGACAATGACAAGTGCGTTTGTCTATTTATATCTTAATATATTATATAAAATGCTAATGTTCGTACGTGTGTCCACGGTTTTTTCTATCATACGCTACTTTGATCAACTTCCCCTTGGGATGGCAAATACCCCTTGGTCTCTAGGTGTGCATAAGGGAGTTTGGTCGGGGTGGGTGGAAGTGGGTGGTTGTGGGTGGCAAAAATGTGGAATAATATATATCTGTCCTTTTCTAACCAATGTAATCTTCCGTAAAATTCTGAAAATCTCGGAAATGATCTAAAAAGTTCCAGAATGTGTGCAACAGATAAAATCAATCTAGAAAGTTCTAAAACTTTCTGGAATGATCTAGAAAGTTCCAACAAGCCGTGCAATTATTGTAATCGATCTAGAATATTTCAGAAAGTTTCTGGAAAGATCTATAAAGTTCCAAAATGTGTGCAATCGCTAAAATTGATCCGAAATGTTCTAGAAAATTCTAAAAATTACTGAAATGATCTAGAAAGTTCTAAAATGATTTCAATTGTTGTAATCGATCTAGAATGTTCTAGAAAGCTTCTGGAAAGATCTAGAAAGTTCGAAAATGTGTGCAATCGATGAAATTGATCCGAAATGATCTAGAAAATTCTAAACATTTCTGAAATGAACTTCCAAGATGCCTACAACTTGAAGATCCTTTACACCGTATGTTAAATGGTCGAATAAGTGTCTTATTATTTAAGATAGAAATCTAAAATATTATAAGGACGAGACAAATGATGCACACGAGTGTTGGTTTAATACTGATTTATTTGGCTACAATTATTGGATATATGTACTTAAAGCTAAGCGTACATTTTATGAACTAGATATATACTACACCTTCCTTCTCATAGAAAAAAAAAAAAGAAATGTACATAATATTTCTTTTTTTTTTAACACATACATTTATCAATAAACAAATGTTCATAATATATCTATTATTAAAGTATAACAAATTCTTAATGTATAACATGTAAATAATGATAAAGTGTATAGAAATAATAATTAATTATTAAAAAATAAAAACTTATGTAAATACGACATGGCATTAAACTTAGACAATTTAAGTTCATACATAATAATATACGAGTATGTATTAGTAAAGGAAAAAAAAATACATAAAATTTCTATTCATTAACAAAACTATATTCTTAATACATTTGAAATTCCTTAATGATAACAATTTATTAACGAAAAATAAGCTATAAATTAATTTTACGGATAATATAATTTTGTTCGATTTTTGTGAACAATATCACTTTTACCATCTTTTAATATTTCAACATTTGGTGAGCAATCTCTAATTACTAAATATGGACCAGAGTAAATTGCAGTGAGTTTATTTCCAGTTTCTTCTTTGACTAAAATTAAATCATTAACTTTATAAGATATAGGATTTATTTTAGAATCATATTTAGATTTTCTACTTATTTTGCTATTTATTAAATTTTCTCTTGCTTCTTTTTGAGAAGTTTGCAATCGATATTTTAATTCTAACGGATAATTTTCATAATTATAGAGGGGTTCTACACTTTTATTTAAATTACTGGGTAAATTACATTTCTTACCATAAACTAACTCGAATGGGGTATATTTGGTTTCACGATGAACAGAAGTATTATATGAAAAGCACCAAAACGGAAGCCAAGTACTCCAATTATCCGGATGATTGTCAGTCTGTATACGTAAAAATGCTCCTAAGTTTTTATGTGAATTTTCAAGAGCGCCAATACTTTCATGATGATACGCTGTAGAATTTAATTTATTAATTTTTAGCAAAGAACATACCTCTTTCATTACTGTAGACATAAACTCTGTACCTCGATCTGTTGCTATCTCCTTCGGTATTCCGTGCCGAAGAATGAAATTGTTCACGAAAGCCTGTGCTACTTCAACAGAAGTCTTAGAAACTAATGGATAGGCCTCTACATATTTAGATAGTTCACACTGTAGACTTAATATATATGAATAATTATTGTTATCTCTATCTAAAGGTCCTACGATGTCTAAAAAAATTTTTTCAAAGGGACTTTGAGCTGTCGACGTGACAGTCATAGGTTCCCTAATTGCATTAGAATGCTTCTGTTTCTGACATTTGTCACAACGTCTTACAAATGCTGTTATGTCTCGCTCAATACCTGGCCAAAAGTAATATTTTTTAATGTTGTTCAACATCCTCTTAATTCCCGCGTGGCCACTAGTGGGGAGGAGATGAAAATCATTTAATATTACTCTTTGGTCATCTTTATTATTTATTCTTTTAATTTCTTGTAAAATAATAATTCTTGGTCCGGACCAGTCCTTAATATTTTTAATTTCATTTATAACTTGCTCTATAAAATTATTATTTTCTTTACATTTTATGAAGTATACTTCGTTTATATTTATTTTCTTACAAAAATCAGACAGCTCCCTCACAAATTCGTCTCGCGATAGTTGTGATCGAATAGCTGGATTTATATAAATAGTCATTTTCTTTAAAACATAAACAAACGTTCTAGATTCGCATGCGATTTCATTGTTTTTCCTTAATTTATCTAAGTCATTTTTGTCTATAAATCGTAATTCTATTGATATCTTTGGTTTGCTATGTACCTCTACGACTCTTGGGTGATCAAGCCAATCGTCGGTATTCACATTATCAACCAAAGAATCACCGTCACTTTCTGTCACACTACATCTCTCTTCCATCCTTTTTTTCTGAGCTCTCGTTATAACATTTACATTACACTCACTCATATCTTTCAAATCTTTCGATGTTATGCGTATTCTAGATAAAGCATCTGCCACAGCGTTTTCACTTCCTCTCACATACTCTACTACATAGTCATACTCTTCCAGTGCAAGTCTGAATTTTATTAACCTACTTGAAGGATCTCTCATATTGAAAAGATAAACAAGGGGTTTGTGGTCTGTGTAAATTTTAAAAGAACGGCCGTATAGGTAAGGTCTGAAATATTTAACAGCCCATACGATCGCTAATAACTCTTTTTCAATGGTCGGGTAATTCTTTTCTGCTTTATTTAGCGTTCGGCTGGCATATGCTATAGGCTTACCGTTTTTATTGGATAATACAGCTCCAATAGCATAACCAGAAGCATCAGTTTGAAGTACAAATTGATTATTTTCAGAAAAATCTGGATACTGAAGTAATGGGGGGGTCGTCATACTTTGCTTTAAAGAATCAAATGAACATTGACATTCATCATTCCAATGGAATTGTACATTTTTACGGCACAATCTATTTAAATGAAAGGCTTTCTCTGCAAAATTAGGAATAAATTTACGATAAAAGTTTGCAAAGGCTACAAAGCGTTTCACCTCATCTGTACTAGTAGGAATAGGATAATTTTCTAAAACTCTAATTTTTTCAGGATCCGGTAAAACACCATCACCAGATACTACATGACCCAAATACAATAATTCCTTCTTTAAAAATGTACATTTATCAGGATTTAATTTCAAATTTACTTTTTTCAACCTTTCAAACACTTCAGTCAAATTTTTATTATGGTCAACGAGATTTCTACCAAAAATTATTACGTCATCTAGGTAAATAAAGCATTTTTCATAGGTTAAGCCTGCCATCGCTAAATTCATCATCCTAGAGAATGAGTTTGGACTAGTTTTGAGACCCATAGGCATTCTGGTCATCTGGTATTGGCCAGAACAAAATGCTGTGTACTTACGACTTTCTGGTTCTAATTCCACATTATAAAAACCTTGACTTAAATCTAAATGTGTATAGTAAATACAACCCGAAAGAGAATCAAGTATTTCTGTGATATTTGGCAAAGGAAATTTATCATCTACTATTGAATTATTTAATTTACGATAGTCTATTACTAATCTCCATTTCTTGTTATTACTTTCTGATTTTTTAGGTACTAAAAGTATAGGGCTTGACCATTCACTCTTACAAGGCTCAATGATTCCCTCCTTTAACATACTATCTAATTGATTTTTAATTTCAGTATTTTGTGAATAGGGTAATCTATATGGTTTTACATAGACTGGTTTCACGTTAGGCTTTAGAGTAATTTTATGCTTATAAATATCCGTCGTAGTTAAACTGTCTCCCGGTAAATTAAATATATCACAATATTTTGCACATATGTTTTCAATTGAAATCTGTTCTTCTTTGTTTAGGTACTCGTGTAATTTTAAAATAGAAAATAATTTCTTTACGCGTTCTGCATTTTTGTTCGACTTATTAAACATGCATACATAGTAGTCACTCGCTACATTAATGTTAGGGCTAACATCACTCAAATAAAAATCTCTGTCAGTTGTATTTATTATTCGAATAGGTATTTTTCCTCTAACTGGTGTCACTAATGTACTTGCCTTGTAAACACCTTCCGATATCTCTTTCGAACATACCACACAATCATCTTTCAAACTTGTCTTAATAAAATGTATAGATTCCGTTCGTGATGGAATATGTAAAAAATCATTATTAGTATTGCTAAACGTAGGTAAGTAAATACGTTCACTTCCAGCAGTGACGTTAATCAACGAAAAGCAATTATTCTCATAATCAATTATTGCAGAAAACTTTTCGCAAAAATCATCACCAATTATAGCAGTAGCTTTAATAGGTAGAGTATCAAATACAAAGAATTTATGTTTAAATGATCCCTGAGGGACTTCCAAATTAAGAAACACATATCCAATTGCTTCAACACTGCCACCAATTCCGTCAAACACGCATTTCTCCTTATGGAATGGAATGTTATAAGTATAAACATGTTTATATTCTAGAGCAGAAATTGATGCGCCGGTGTCAATTAACCAATGCAAAGTACAACAATTATTAAAAGTAAATTCTACTAAACGAGAATTATTATTGCATGTAAAAATATGATCTTTAGGTACGAAAAAACTGAATATTATTGTCATTATCCGGGGTGGGTTGGTTCTCGGAATTATTTTGACCAATGACATTGACATAATTCTGGTTTGTATTATTTCTCATACCTCTGTTCCGATATACGCGGAATGTTCCACGAGATAGCCTACCCCTGTGGTTGCTACGCCACGTTGGTTGTTGTTGCTGTGGGGCTCTGCTTGCTCCGCCGCCGCGTCGTGGGTGGGCTCCATATGACGTACGATATTGACCACGATAATTATTACGCCTGGAATTCCGGAAACGGGAATTATTTTGATTAATGGTCATTACATTGGAATTATTAGTGTTTGAAACCTCTTCCTCTAGTGCTGTTTGTATGGCATCTTTCAAATAGTTAACATTACGCGCTGTAATAATGGTTCCGGTTCTACGATTCCGTAAACCGTCAGCGAAACGTTTTATTGCTAGCTTTTCATTAAGGGGCTTAAGAACTTTGTAAGTTTCTGGGTTATTGTCTGCTTGTGAGATAGTCAAGTCAACAAACATATCTGTAATTTGCTTACCGTATTCCTCGATGGTGAGCTCGTTCTGTTTTATGCTCAGCAACCGTGATTGAATTGCAGTTGCCGATTTTATAGGCAATAGCTCCTTTTTCATGTCAATAATTAATTCTGAAATACTAGAATAGCTAGGTTGTAATTTCAATTTAGCCATTTGAGATAATCGGTTCTTTAGAACAAAATTTATTAATTGGGGTTTAGAATCGGTGCTAAGGGTGGTTTCATAATACTCTATAGAATCAATTAATTGTTTAGTCAATGATTCTTCATCATTCATAGATGGTAACAAACTCAACGCAACTTTTAAGTCAAATTTATCCATATTTGATGTTGGAATAACCTGATGTAAAGTATTTGAACTGTCAGTTTTCTCGGAACTGCTCGGAGAATATTGAACAATATCGTTATATATCGAAACAAATTTTTGTTTAAGTTCAACTATTATCTCACTATCACTCAAACTAATATTACCCGAGCTTATTTCCTTTTGTAAATATAAATTTAAAGAAAAATACCTGTTGTATAATTAACAATAACCAATAAGAAAGACGAATAATACAATATTAAAATATAACTTATGCATGGTAAATGTTTTTATGTTCCAAAGTCCACTCGATCACTCGATCCATATAAGGACACTCTGTACATTCCGGAGTCGGGTTGCGCGCGTCGCGACACTAGTTACCGAACACTTTTTAAATTTCAATCTTTTATACGAACACTTTATTTTAATTTTTTTTCTATTCACTGTGTTTTTTACCAACTTATATCTGATCTTCATTTCCAACAGCTGTAGTAGACGGAAGTGGGCCGCTGCCGTCTAAAGGAACCCCGAAGAATATATTCGTGTATTCCTTGTTGTACCCATCGTTGGTGCATTTTTCTATATACACGCCAAATTAAAAAAAATCACAAATACGGCGATGCACAATAATATTACTAATAACATTATATTAGTTTTTGAAACGTGGAATTGTAGGTCTGCCAGTGATGCTGTATTTTCCGCAGCCGCATTTTGGTTAATAAAAATGTCCTCCTTTTCCACCTTCGAATTACACATATTTAATTATTTATCATCCCGGTTCTCGCGTTACCAATGCGTCCGCGCAAGGCATGGCAGGGTCGCCATATAAGGACGAGACAAATGATGAAATATTAAAAGATGGTAAAAGTGATATTGTTATCTACTTTAGAAAATGGATCCTTAAATATTTCTTATACCATTTAACATGCGATGTATTTTAGCCCGAGCAACGCCGGGTTTCGCTGCTAGTTTAACATAAATAAAACATGTATTTAACAAGTCATGTGTAAGCCAGTACAAATTTCATCCATCAGATATTTTTAAATTTCCATTCCCATAAGAAACGTGGAAAATTGGACTGACAATAATGATTAAGGAATGACACTTACTGAACAACTCATTTTAATGAGCGCGGAGCACGAAAAAGTATGCCGTTAATTTTAAATGTGAAAATAGCAAGGAACGTTTAATGTATTTGAGAGTGTTGGCTTCATTAGTGTGGATTAATCACCTCGTCCTTTGAGCGGCCTTGAACAAGCTCCTACCGTAAGGGAACTTCAGAACTAGAGCGGTTTATGGGCTTTACCGGTATCTTTTTAAGTAGTAATATTTCGGTAAGATGGAATGTAACAGGATTCTCAGTTCTACTCAGAGCAACTTTAAGGCTCACAACGCATCCTCAAAATTACTTGTGATTCCGGTAATTACCATTAGAATAGCCGCCGGTCCATTTAGCTCCTCTTATTTAAAAAAAATAGCTAACTTTACTGACCTTATTAAGTTGTACGCAGATGCGGCCCACTTTCAAAGATTCTATTCTTCCTTGGTAAGGTCTTCTATATCTATACAAAGAAAATTTTTATATTATATAATATTCTTATTTATAGAATTTCTTATTCTATAAAATATATCTTAAACTCTTATATATTTATATCTTACTCTTCTATATTTTATAGACTTTTATATATAATTTCTATGTACGCAATGAACACTACATAATATCTACGCCGAATAGCAGTATAACTATTAAAATATCGGCTAATGGAGAAATATTATACAGAAAATTAATTTTTAAATAAATTAGATTCGGAACTAAAGTCGGGAGTGGTCGACCTAGGCGAACGTACCTCGATCAAGTGGTATGTAAGGATCGGAGCATATGGAATTCCGTGATCTCTGCCTACCCCAATGGGAAAGAGGCGTGATGTATATGTATGTATGTATGTAGATTCGGAACTCCGCCATCTTCCGGAATTGACAGCTCACGTCACACACACTCATAGCTTATTTGTAATAATCAATGTCCACTGCAAATCAGTGACATACTAGACTAGAAGACATTATGGAATGGAAGTAGGAAAAAAGAACGATATCGAAATGTAAACATAAATATAGATAAGAAATAAATGCAAAAATTGTGAAATCGCCGGGTCAGCTAGTTAGCAGATCCTTATTTCATTCATTCAGAAATTTAAGTAGAAACGCACCCTAATCCTAAAAAACTATACCTATTAAAATGAAAACGTTAACAGGAAATTTTACATATACAGCCATGATTTAGAAATGTTTTAAAAGCTATCCAGTAATTTTACCGACACGTCTTGTGTGAATGCATCTTATTTCCGGCCGGTAAATTGAACGAATGTCAAAACAGAAAACTTAAATACGAGTTTCATTTAAAAATAACGGTTAGTTTTAACTTGAGAACTAATTTAATTTTAACTTTTTAAATGTGCAAAATATATTTGTAGGTAATTACGGAACGGCGAAGTTTCATGCCAAGAGACATTTTTCAATATAAAATTATTTGCGCTGTGACCTTTTTAATTTTGATATTTTTTTTGTTTGCTTTGCAATAGTTTTTATCTTTTTTTAATCAAAGGTAATTATTTATCAGTAAAACAATGATTAACGGTTATAATGGAATTCCTGATTCAAAGAATGAAAATCACTTTATTTGATACTTAATTATATTATGACGAGCATGAGGTTCACTTGATGGTAGGCTATAACCTTAACAACAGAACACAAGTCAATGATGCGCTGTCGACCTACTTTTTACTTCGAGCATTCGGAATATAAATAGGCACCTACTGACCTGACCGCATCAAAACTTGTATGAATAAAATGAAGATATATTTTGGAACAAAGTTTTGATACGATAACTTTCTTCCTAACATCCATTGTTGATCGAAGCTAACATCCGATTTAAATGTCGCCCCAGACTAAGCTACATGAAAATCAATTCAGTATCTTCGGAGATTAGCGTGAATACATATGTAGACTTACAAACAAAAACGTTCAAAATTATGTATACTGTTCCTCTTTCCTCGAACCCTCTCGATGGAATGATGATTTCTGATAAAAATCTACTGTTTGCCTGTGATAATCGGAAAGGCAAAACCATTTCTTGCTTTGAGTCTCTTGTTAAAACCTTTTACCTGTCGCTTTAAACTGTCTTTAAATTATTTTTTTATTAAATAAATAAATACATAATATAATAAATTTAAAATTAAATTATAATTTATTATTTTCTTTTTAATTATTTTGCTTGTTCTGCACTACATTATCTATATTTATACTAAGAGGAAAGATTTGTATTTTTGAATTTTTGTACGTTATGAATAAACCCAAAAACTCCTGTACCGATTTGTGTATAGTACATCTACTTTGCACCCGTGTGAAATGCGCGTTGATAGTGTAATTAATATTACAAAAGAATACAATCATAGCCAATATGAATATACAACAGTATCTATTTATGGGTAAAACTCACATTGTCCTACAAAATTGAGTCCGTTCCGATGTAATATGGCCTGCGGCTTGCAGAATACCGTTATTTTATTTTCATTTCATAAAAACGCCTCTATGACATCGCAATAAAGGTTAGATTCCTCTGCAGATAGATTAAATTTCTAAAACGCTAAGGCAGTGCATTGCCTGAACACAAATGGGCTATCGTTATTTTCAGCACTGCGCTTCAGCACGCGATGAGTCAAGCTATGTTTTAATGTAATTTTGTACTATATAGGTACTATTGACGGATATCCGTATCCGTATCCATGGAAAGCCGAAAAAGAAGAAAGATCCGTTTTATATTCGTTACTTTTTAGCGGACCTTCTACCTTAATAATGAGGATCCGTAACGTTTTTAGTTGAGAATGCAGATTTAAAGAGCTAAGAAATCCTTAACATACAGTGCAAAAAATTTTGTTCTACGATAATAATTGACGAAGTTATGACCAAATTACTAGAGAAGTTCACTGAGTGGCCGCTGCGGTAGCTGTGACGTCACTGTGACGGTCGCCGCCTGTAAGCCGTATGGCGCGCAGTATTTTCTTTGGTTAATTGTGACTAAAACATTAAGTTTGTGTCCGATTTGTATTTAATTCACCTTTACACTATGTGTAAATATTGTATAGTTCCGAAATGTAAAAACACTTCTATTAAAACGCCAGAAAAACTACTTTTTAACATGCCGAAAAACCCAAAATTTCGTAAAACTGGTCTTCCGTTGTAAGAAAATAGGATAAAACTCTACCCTCTGCCCAGGCTACAAGACACTGGAGTGAAGATAGTTTTGATTTACGTACCTACATAACTATAAATATTATTTAGTTGATTTGGAAATAAGTTGATACCTACTATTACGTGTAGTGTACCTAAGTATTATCTTATTTTTAGCCTGCTGTATTAATAAAAACAAAAAAACATAACTAATTAATTTTTCTGAGTTTTGTGGATAAACCTACGTTCGTACCTACCTATTCCCGTTTCTATTTAGGTAATATTCCAGAGTCAAAACAGATGACACAGAGACGTACTCGGGTTAAAAGCAAAGAGTGAATAACAATATTTTATAAGCATTTAATATATATTTCAGTTGGAAGAAGATATGGAAAATTATGTAAAGTTTAAGTTGCTTGGAAGGAAGTTAAAGCTGAAGATTGAATGACAAGTCTCAAAAAATTAAATTGACAGAAGTGTACATAAAGAACAAAATATTATATATTTTTTGCTTTATATTGAAGTCACCTACCTAAATATATACTGAACGAAAAAACATTTAAAACATTTAAAATGGCAAAAAAAAAACAACCATTGGAAACAATATTATAAAGGTTTCTGTCATAGATCAGCAAGTGTAGTACTATTATCTATACACTAAATAAAGCGCAAGTAGGTTAAAAAGCCATCCACGAAATAATCTACATATGTATGAACGAAATCATCATTCGTTTATCAAGATTCTATAAGCACTTTATTCATAAGTTCTGAATACGTCCCTGTACCTATACACTTACATTCATTATTTTTTACACCTACATACGTTCACTTAGACTTAAAGATTACTAGTAAGTACCTACGTTCGTAAATAATAAGCAGCACCCTTACATTTGAGGTTTAAAATCATTCTAGGTAGTCAAAAACCATGAAAGAATCCACTTTTGGAAGATAATCTGATTGAGCTTGCACAAAACCAGCGTCTAATTTATTAGTACTCATATTATTTATGTATGTTTTATACTTAAAATATCGCAAAATGACGTTCTAACAGCTTCGTTAAATCGAGAAGTAAGAGCGCCGGTACTAGGCTGCGCTCGGTTCCGTCACAGTGACGTAACACGCTCCCGCGTAGATTTAATTTTCGCGGCAGGAACGGCACACGTTTATCACTTAATATCTTCGTAAGTAATGATCCGAATTGGATAATTCAAAAAGATATATCATTCTTATGTCATAAATAATAACGTGGATACTAATTTCATTGAAATTGCTATAACTTTACTGATCCTCATTATCAATACATTGATGAAATTATATAATATGTAAAATGTCCATATGTCAAGACCCTTTTTCTCAGTAAGGCGTGGAGATATCGTTATATATCAAATACTCAGGCAATCTTCAATCCCTTGCAACAGTTAAAAAAATTAACTTCTAGATCTACGCAATCAAAAGATACGGCCTTTTATGCTCCGTTAATGCGGCAAGTAGAGAAAAAGTCCTAAAACCGTAATTTGAAGTTTTTTTTTATTTAATTTTTTCTTATTTAGTTTATATGAAACTCTCGGTACGCGAGTCTGACTCGCACTTGTTCAGTTTTATCATTTATTTTATTAAATCATACTCTGCCTTGTATATTCCCTTTTACTGTACTAATTCTTAGATACATACTGGTATTATAATATTTCTAGTAATATAATACTTGTTTCGTACTTGATAGCTTGCTTTTACCTAAAACTCACAGTGCCCGTCGGGCTAATACCAACAGTTGTATAAGTCAAAGGAAATAATACCCTTTCTTGCGCGGAAATTCACTTGCAGATTGCTCAACTTAAACTACCAGGAAATTCGAATAATTATGGGCAAAGCGACTAACAACTGCCTGTAAAACAAATGCTCATTAATTATTAAGTGGATATATGTAAAGGAATGTCTAAATTGCAACCGGGCTACCACCGTTCCTAGATGGAAATACCTTAAAGTACATAGCACGCATACCATCTTGATGTCCACAACTGCGCGATTCCTGAGACACTTCTTGCCTCGCACAACCACTCTGTGGAATCAGCTTTCGCCGGCGATTTTTCCGAACCGATACGACTTGGAAACCTTCAAGAAGCGAGCCTACATCTATCTTAAAGGCCGGCAACGCACCTGCAAGCCCTCTGCTGTTGCGGATGTCTATGGGCAGCGCGGGCGGTGATCACTTACCATCACGTGAGCCGCCTGCCCGTTTGCCCCCTATACTATTAAAAAAAAATTGCTTGTTTTGGTTTGTCTATGGATTTTCAAACAGGTTTATAGCAGAACTTTGATTGATGTACTAAGGCTTACCACCAAATGTGCATCACGCTTGTATATAGATAACTAACGTAGAGGAAGGGAGGTGTACTCCCCCTCCGACCTAAAGTCTTACCACTGACTAGCCGTCAGACCCCTGTTAGTAATGTCAAGAAGTTGTACTATTTTTTCGGAAAAACTTTGACAGCACGATTCAGAATTATTGACGCTTTTTACGACTATAGCCGCAGATTGTAAATAAAATAAAACAGTATAATACATAACAGATACCGTTTATGTACTCGGTGATCATAATGTATACGTAAACCGAATGCACCGTCTCGAAAGGAACTTAATTTTTTTTATCCTGAGCAAAGCCAAAGAACATACATTTACATAGAAGCACAGGCCCATACTAACTTTTGGCATAGAAAAAGTAGTAACATAATCAAAACAATAACGCTTTAAAAACGGCTGGGTGCGAGAGAGTGCGCGCTATGACTCCAGCGTCAGAGTGTGCGTTCACACGGATACTAGTAGAGCCGCGGTGGCTGGGGTGAGAACTACTCTTACCCCAGAGTAACCGTGCTAAGCGCGCCTATAAGGCTTCTATGTAAATCTATGTTATTTGGCATAACTGATGGTCATATTCAGATAATATTTGTGTCTTTCGTCATGCTCAACATACTTCAGTTACATGGTTTGAACCATCGCCCAGCTAAAAAACTGCATGACTCATCGCAATAACAAACCATTTCAATCACTATCCGAATAACTTTATCATGGGTAAAAACATATCATTTTTTATTATGCCATACGAGAACCATTGTCCTTACAAAGTTATTGAAATGTCCCTCTTAATGGGATAATAACAATAGAATTTGGGCGGGAAACAAACAAACAAACAGGGAACTTTATCCAGAATGTTAGAAATGCTCACGTTAACCAAATGACTACGCATTATTTATTCCCAAGAGTCTTACAAAAAAGGCCAAACGTTATAGGACACCATTATTATTTTTTTTAATATTACATTCCAATTTTTTTTATATTTAGATTATATTTAAAATGCTGGTACGGAAGGCAGTATGCTGAGAAAGAAAACGAAATTAATTTTGGCCCTTATGGCCTTGAAAATATTCCGCCATGTGACCAAGATCGTCCCTCCGGGGACTACAATATAAACTAGACTGTCGCAAATTAGGAAGACGCTTGAAGCTCGGGATGGATAAAAATCCACAAACCATTGTAAAGCAAGGGTTCATGGATCTGCCGGTGTCATCAGGATCAGTGGTGTTTGTATCATAAATGGCTGGAAGCCTGTGTATAATATTGTCTTTTATTAGCGCGAATATCACACATTTATTCCAGTAAAATCTATTTTACGTAAAAATAATTTATTATTTCTTTATTTATTGGAAACAAACAGAGACATCATTTTAATCTATACTAATATTATAAAGAAGAAATATTTGTTTTTTTTTTAAATATAAGTAACTGCAATAAACTCAAAACTACTGGACCGATTTTAAAAATTCTTTCAAAAATAGAAAGCTACATTACCAGCGAGTAAAAAATGTCTACAGTACGTCTACATTGCACCCGTGGCACGTTGTTAGTATATAATATAAAAGAAACATAATTAATTTTACTGTCAACGCACAATACCCGAAAACAGACGCTTCTAGAGTTTCGGTCTATAAATGACGGTGATCAATTACTAACAAATGATTTGCCAATTATATAAAACAAATTTTAGAATAAACTAAATAAATTGACTTGCAGTGTACGCAGTATATTTGCGAGCGAACTCCTTGACAGATATACGCAGGGAATTCACGAAATACCGTAAATTTACGTGAAGTATTCGTGATGAGGTATATGGAATATATGTCATTAACATTTTTATCTAGCTCGCTGTAATCGGTTGAGGGAAATATAAGGAAGATGATAAAGTTATTCCGGGAATATGTTCCTTCATATCCGAGGGTTGCAAGTCTTAACTCACTCACACAGAGTTTATAATTTAACTATTAACACGCCCGGGTTCGCACGTGTGCAATCTAGATGTACTACACGAAAAGCCTATGTTACTCGCTGCTAATGTAGCTTTATATTGGTGAAAGAATTTTTAAAATAGGTCCAGTAGTTTTTGAATTTAATCGTAACAAACAAAGTAACAAATCTTTTCTCTTTATAATATTTGTATAGATTAAATAATTTACTTACAAGCAAAAAAATTAAATACTGTTACATTTTTTGTTGTAGCTATAAAACAATTTTCGTTCATTCATCATTAAAATAGGGGACTATTTTGTGTGTGTTATTGTACTGTAACACTTCTTTTGTCTCGGCCTACAATCTCCTATTTTGGTTAAAACATAATTTAACCATAATAGGAGATTGTTGATTAAAGTAAAGTTATTCATTTCTAGTGTACAATAAGGTATTTTTTCATTTTAGTTATATTATTTTATGTTTTCTTCTTTTATATCTTCACGAACCGCGAACACCGGACCACTAAGTATTACCAGCGTTGTTCAAATGCCTCGCTCGACATTATTCGACATCAAGAGCTAATACTGAGGGCCTAGCACGATCAACTTGCGAAAAAGTATTCATATCGTCGAGCTGTCATTTGTATGAAATTTCAAATGATTTCGATTCGATGGACGATTCAAACAAACTTCGAAAAACTTGTTTACTTTTGTTGATTTCGTTTGATGTACTTATACGTTAAGTTTAAGTCCTAATTTTAGATGTTTTGACAATATATGTTTTTTTACTTAGGTACGCAGTATATTTGCGAGCGAACTCCTTGACAGATATACGCAGGGAATTCACGAAATACCGTAATTTTACGTGAAGTATTCGTGATGAGGTATATGGAATATATGTCATTAACATTTTTATCTAGCTCGCTGTAATCGGTTGAGGGAAATATAAGGAAGATGATAAAGTTATTCCGGGAATATGTTCCTTCATATCCGAGGGTTGCAAGTCTTAACTCACTCACACAGAGTTTATAATTTAACTATTAACACGCCCGGGTTCGCACGTGTGCAATCTAGATGTACTACACGAAAAGCCTATGTTACTCGCTGCTAATGTAGCTTTATATTGGTGAAAGAATTTTTAAAATAGGTCCAGTAGTTTTTGAATTTAATCGTAACAAACAAAGTAACAAATCTTTTCTCTTTATAATATTTGTATAGATTAAATAATTTACTTACAAGCAAAAAAATTAAATACTGTTACATTTTTTGTTGTAGCTATAAAACAATTTTCGTTCATTCATCATTAAAATAGGGGACTATTTTGTGTGTGTTATTGTACTGTAACACTTCTTTTGTCTCGGCCTACAATCTCCTATTTTGGTTAAAACATAATTTAACCATAATAGGAGATTGTTGATTAAAGTAAAGTTATTCATTTCTAGTGTACAATAAGGTATTTTTTCATTTTAGTTATATTATTTTATGTTTTCTTCTTTTATATCTTCACGAACCGCGAACACCGGACCACTAAGTATTACCAGCGTTGTTCAAATGCCTCGCTCGACATTATTCGACATCAAGAGCTAATACTGAGGGCCTAGCACGATCAACTTGCGAAAAAGTATTCATATCGTCGAGCTGTCATTTGTATGAAATTTCAAATGATTTCGATTCGATGGACGATTCAAACAAACTTCGAAAAACTTGTTTACTTTTGTTGATTTCGTTTGATGTACTTATACGTTAAGTTTAAGTCCTAATTTTAGATGTTTTGACAATATATGTTTTTTTACTTAGGTACTTAAAATGTAATCACTCTCGTTTACTAAAACGTGAGGAACATAATACAATAATCGAACATAATATGATCCTAGATAGACTTATATACATTTCTTATGAATTTTCTTATATAATATTAAAACTACCTTATTAAATTTAAGTTCCCAGTATTAACGAATGAAAATTATTTCTTAGAATTGCTATCGTTATCGTGTTCATGTGTAATCAATCTTCAAAACATGCAATTAGCAGATAATATATAAAAATAGATACGAAATCTATTGAGTCGAATGTAGGATTTCCACTGTATTATATAAAGTTTTGATAAAAGGGTACACTTCCGGCCCGATTCCAATCTAATAATTATTTAAATAAATACTGTATACCGGATTAAAAGACTTTCCAACACCTGGGATCCGGTAATTAAAAATCTAAAACCCCAAATCCAACATACTAAAAAACAAGAGGACACTTTTAGTCAATATTGTCATAATATAGAAAATTACAGTAAATATAGACATAGACATAGACATAGCTACATACTTTATTCGAAAAAAGAAAACACAATATTTAATACAATTTTAAACTTACTTACTACATACAATAAAATATAAATTGTGTATCTAATGCCGAAAAGGACCCTTCATCAGCATTTGTTGCAGTTATAAGCTGCAACGCTGGTTTTCAGAAGGGGCCCCAGTCGAACTGTCAAAAAGCCCGAAATGATTAATGTATTTTTTTATTTTTTTGTTTTTTATTTTTTTATTTTTTTTTTTAATATCAATATCAATTCCGTTGGCGTTAATATGGCAACTTTGTGACATTTCACATAACAGTGTTTGATTTAAATGTGCGATGCGTTAATAAAAGACTAATAATTATTGCTGATGTAATATTTAGTATACATAAAAGAAACGTACTGACAAAATGAAATATTTAATTTAGTATATCATGGTAGATGATACCTCAATCAGATAACATTCAATAATGCGCAATTTTTACTTCGGCATTCGGAAATTCTATACCTAGACTGAAACTGTAACGCGCAAAATACATTTTATGATAGGTACTTTGTATAAATTTCGAAATTTGCCATCCGTTTTTTACCAGAAGTGTCCAGACGCAGGGAAAATTAAAACATGTTCAACCTGGCGGGATTCGATCCCAACATGCCAACGCGCCAAAGAAATCTTATACACTATATAAAACAAAGTTGTGTTAGTTATACTATTTTTTACTCAAGACGGGCTGCATAGATTTTATTGATCTCTTGTTCGTTGGATTCTAGGTCCCGAATAACAGAATTACTATTAAAATATCGGAAAATAGAATAAATTATGTTCGGAACTCCGCCATCTTCCGCAATTGACAGCTCACGTCACGCACGCTTATATGTAACTTTTTTGTAATAATTTATGTCTAGAATGTCTAAAAACATTCTTTTATTTTTAAAGCCAACATTCTGACGACACGTCTGTCGGGTCCGCGTAATTAATAATACTCGTTTCCTCTCTAAAATAGACATTTAATACCATATTACATCCATTACGTCTGGCCTCTAAAAGTTGTTGCAACTTTGTTAAACAGTAAATGTTTCCCTCGGGCATTCTAGTTTAGAACTGGACAAATGAACACAACAAACCTACATTGTTTAATAACTAATAACTTTTAATAAGAATAATAATCTTTTCATATTTTGTATATGAATATAATGGGATAAACTTATAAAAAAACTAGCATCGCGCCCCGGCTTCACACGGGTGCAAGGTAGGTGAACTATACACAAAATATGGCCTATGTTACTCTTGGTGAAAGAATTTTTAAAATCAGTCCAGTAGTTTTTGAGTTTATTCATAACATACAAAAATACAAATATTTCCTCTTTATAATATTAGTATAGATATAGATAAGCAAGTTCATAATCTCCCTAAACGAAGCCTTCTTATGCTACGTTTACACGCTTGCCAAGCCTTGGCAAACGGCAAACAGCCCCAAGCCTCCACAACTCTTGTTTGGCGTTTGGAAGGCGTTTACACGCTTGTGAATAGGTCAGTCTGCAACATACATCCAAGCATAGCGGACACCGAACTTGTGGCGGCTATTGCATTTGTAAAATAATGTTAAACATTATTTTATTTGAAATGCAAGCAAACTGAAACAAAAAAAAAGGAAAGCTCTATGGCCACGAAGATGGTGGATGAAAAATACTAATTTGGTAATGCTCCAGAAACGAAAAAGTCTCCTCATTTGTCCAGTCACTCATTTTTTATTTTTTAGTTCAAGCAATCAGTGTAGGCGCCGCGAGATTACAATGGCTACTAAATGCGGACCAACGTGTAAATGCGTCGCAAACGCTTGCCGCAAACGCCCTTTGATCTGCGTCAAAAAACCGACACTCGACTGGATCCGCAACAAGCGCCCACAAGCTCACGCAAGCCAAGCCAAACGCCCTCTTTACACGCTTGTGATTGTCGAGGCTTGCCAAGGCTTGGCAAGCGTGTAAACGTACCATTATGGTACGTTTACACGCTTGTCAAGCCTTGGCAAGCCTCGACAATCACAAGCGTGTAAAGAGGGCATTTGGCTTGGCTTGCGTGAGCTTGTGGGCGCTTGCTTCGGATCCGAACGAGTGTCGGTTTTTTGACGCAAATCAAAGGGCGTTTGCGGCAAGCGTTTGCGACGCATTTACACGTTGGTCCGCATTTAGTAGCCATTGTGATCTCGCGGCGACTACACTGCTTGCTTGTACTAAAAAAATAAAAAAATGAGTAGCTGGTCAAATGAGGAAACTCTTTCGTTTCTGGAGCATTAACAATCCTCTAGCTCTACGTAATGTTATTTTTAATTTCAATTATTATTATTTATTAATTTTTCTTTGTTCTTTTTTTTAAATATTATGACGATATAAATTATAAATTATTTTAATGATAACTTAATGTTAATGTTCAATTATTGAGAGCCATAATTAAAATGCATGTAAACACTCAGTGAAGTCGTAATGAAGGAGGACAGTAAGACTCCGCACCTGTGTTCTGTAACTTTGACTTATATTGTATTGTCTTCTGTAGCGATAGCCAAATAAATAAATAAAAATAAATAAATTATCAAATTAGTCTTTTTCATCCACCATCTTCGTGGCCGTCGAGCTTTCCTATTTTTTGTTTCACTTTGCTTGCATTTCAAATAAAAGTATGTTAAACCAAATGCAATAGCAGCCACAAGTTCGGTGTCCGCCATGCTTGGATGTATGTTGCAGACTGACCCATTCACAAGCGTGTAAACGCCTTCCAAACGCCAAACAAGAGTTGTGGAGGCTTGTGGCTGTTTGCCGTTTGCCAAGGCTTGGCAAGCGTGTAAACGTAGCATTAGGTTTTTGCCGTTTTTATGATACAAATAACCCTACGGGTTTTTCCCACAGGATGTATTATTCAGACTTGGACAAGAAGCAATCATTCCGTATCGTTGATTCTTCAATACATTGATAATAATATACTTGGCTACAAAGTTCACAATAAAATGATTTATTGCCAAAAAAAACATTAAAACAAATCAAGTCTTTAATTAACCTATGTATATACCTACTAAATAATCAAACCTGAGAAATAAAATAATAAGGTTTTTGGCAACGGTATAAGAAGTAGATATTTTTGTTGTCGAAGATTGTTTAGACTAGACACATTATGTATCTAAACCAGGGACTGAATACCGATGAAACATCAAATTACGTGCAGGCAACCCTATTACAACCTTACAATTCTACAAGCGAGTTACATAGCTGTAACCCCGGACACATTAAAATTCCATAGTTTCTCATTAAATCTAGAGATAAGCATACCACTGTAACAATAGTTATAAGATTCTTTGCTCTGTATATTTAACTTGAATTAAATGAGTCATGTATTAACACTTGGATGGAGCAGTGGCTCCGAAGTTTCATTTTAAAAACTCTTCAGCCATCGCTCCCAATAAAACTAGCGTATGCCATTTATTTTTTATATTGAGGCAAACGTGATGGTGGCTCAGCTGACGGTAAGTGATCACCGCCGTCCAAAGATATCTGCAACACCCAAAAGTCCGTTGAAGATATTTAGTGCTGCCGCACATAAAGCCACCGGTGGCGACCAATAGACAGCCTCCAGTAGCTGAACGCGGCTTCTAGACGTGGCTGTGACCATGTATATGCGCAAGTTGTGCCATTTTCTTGTACACGCAAGAGCAATTTTTGAATGCAATAATTTCAGTGCAATAATTTATATACAAGAATTGTAAGCAAATGTTTACACGCAGATATAATGTCCTGTTTACACAAAGAAAAGTATTGAAAAAAGAAACAGTATCAGAAGAATGATACGTATTGTTTAGACTATGCAAGTCATCATAGCTTTTATTTAATAGTAAGCAACAGGCAAAAAACTTGCATCGTGTAAATGGGCCACAAGTCACTCCTGCAGCTTGTGACTCGCAGTCACTCGAGCGCTCAGTGTGCGCTGATGCCATTTAAAATATATGAAATATTATGTATGTTGTGGTGGCTATCGCAGGGTAAGTGTGGCGGCTATAGGTAGCCTAATGTGCGGCAGCACGGAATTAATATGACCATTTCTTGAAAGTCGTATCCGACCCGAAATCTCGCCGGCGATAAATTATTACACAGACTGGTTGTGCATACATTAATACAACGACATTTACCGAAAACGACAAAATGTTTAACATTATTATTAATCATTTTAATCCATTACAAAAATATTTTGCTAAATAATTATAATCTTTTATTTTTATCAACACGATTATCTTTTGACAATTAAATAACGAAATTCGTCCGTTTTGTTTTCAATTCAAAACCAAAGAACTAATTTCAAAACTAGTTGCACCTCACGGAAGTACACGCCCCGCATAAAAGTTCTATTGACTTCGATATAACCTAGTTCTAAAGTCTAAAAAGTATATAAAAGAACTATTTTCCTCGCGCTACGGACTTTTAATAGAACCAAGGAAACATTTTTGAGTTAAATTTTGTTAGCAGCATTGGAATGGTACGAATTGAACTTTGAATTTGATTCTCCGCTAATTATTTATTTATAATTGTACAATATTTGTACTAATAACATATGAGCCAAAGAGTACAAAAATCAAACAATTATACAAACAATACTGTAGGTACTACTTACATAACCGATTTTACATTTTTAAAAGAGTTAAAAACCTCAAAAATTGTTTCAAAAATCTAGTTTTGATAACTAAAAACCAATCAATTTTTATTAGTTAGCAAACCTAGATTTTCCTAGAATTAATTAATTCAGTCTATTCATACATTATTATATTTTATATATAACTATTTATTATATAAATATGTATATATTATTATTTATATTTTTATATATTCCCTTCTAGCGATTCGCGCCGGCTTCGCACGGTTGCAATGTAAATGTACAACACAAAAAATATATAAATAAAAATAGCCTATGTTACTCGCTGATAATGTAGCTCTGTATCGGTGAAAAAAATTTTAAAAGAGGTCGACTAGTTTTTGATTTAAATCGCAACAAACAAATCTTTCCTCTTTATAATATTAGTATAGAATATATTCTATCTAATATATAAAATTCTCGTGTCACAGTTTTCGTTGCCATACTCCTCCGAAACGGCTTGACCGATTTTGATGAAATTTTTTGTGCTTATCCGGTATCTATGAGAATCGGCCAACATCTATTTTTCATCACCCTAAATGTTAGGGGTAGTCCACCCCTAAATTTTTTTTTTTTTTTGGACGAAATTTTTAATTTCTATTTTTTTATGATACAACATACTAAAATACCTTTGATTATTTATATGTCATAATCTAAGTAAAATACATGCAATCCTCAATTTTTACTTTTTAGAAATTATTTACATGGCAAATCAACGTTTGCCGGGTCAGCTAGTAATCTATAGATTCTCATCCTTGGGGTATATCGGTGTTGATTTTTCGCACCCCAATTTATAAGAAGAAGACATTCAAACTACTTATTCATAATTGAATTTATGTAATAAATAAATATAACCTTAATGATATTATAATTTAATCTCACTTGGATATTTCATTGATAACGGCTTATCATTATACGGAACATCGATTAGCTTTGATTAATAAGATAAGCGTTGAAATAAATACATGAAAATTAAAATAATTAAGAGTTTTACCATTGTTGCCTAAAATGAGGTGGGTGCCAGTGATATTCACGTTTGTGCTAGTGGCTTTTGCCCAAGAGCTTCCCTTAGCCGAAGTGTGTGATGTAGAGAAGTGTAAATTGCCAGATTGTAGATGCTCTTCCACTGAAATTCCTGGTGGTTTTGCTCCTCACAGGATTCCTCAGGTAAGATATAAGATTAACGTGGTTCCGCTTTCAGATATTCTATCTCTCTAAGTCCATTTGGCTAAGAATATTGTCTAGCGTGCATATATTATACTAGCAATTGCCCCCGCAACCCCCCTTGTGGGTTGAATTTCGTAAAATCCGTTCTTAGCTGACCTCTACTCGGCGAAAGGAATATTCCTACCATATTTCAAGTCGCTACGCCTTATGGTTCCAGAGATATCGTGATGAGTGACTATATAGGTGGAAATCTCTTTTATATAGATAATATATTATACATTGTTGTAATGTGCGCAATGTTGAGCGTGCGCTCCCGAGAAACTCAACATATATAATACTAGGAACGCACCCCGGATTCACACGGGTGCAATGTAGACGTACCTACTGTAATAATATGTAATGCAGCTTTCTATTGCTGAAAGAATTTTTAAAATCGGTCCAGTAGTTTTTGAGTTTATTCGTAACATACAAAAATACAAATGTTTCCTTTTTATAATATTATTAATTTATTAGTATATTAGTACAGGTATAGATATAACATTATATTAAACATTTATATAACACTAACGATCCGCCCCGGCTTCGCACGGGAGCAATGTAGATGGTCAAAAATTCAAAGCTATCCTATCTCTTAAGTTGGACCAGACTGCTCACGGTGTGCCAATTTAATTTAAAATCGGTTAAGTAGTTTAGGAGTCCATCGCGGACAAACATCGTGACAGGAGATTTATATATATTACATAAGAAGATATTAAAATATATTTAAATACATAAATTAACCAAAATCAGAATACTAATTTAACTTTTCGCCTGACATGTAAGTAATTGCTTTTTACTTTAGTGGTATTGGTGATGAAAATATAGGTCTAGTCTAGTTTATAATTGAAATCTATTCTTTGTTATGTATATTTGACTACTTTTTTATTTTTATGAAGAGCGAACTATAAATAAAACAAAATGTTAAATAAAATAATGTAAATGTATAAATCCAATGTTAAATGGGCGCCGCTGAAAGTCAGTGCTGTGATACTTTGTTATTATTAATGAGGTTTTATTTTTGTTTTTTATTATTTTATTTTACTTTGTTCATGTCCTATGAGTGTTATTGAAAAAAAAAAAAAAAAAAAAACAAATTTAAACTTAAAATTAAATTATTTGTTGTTTTATAATTTTATCATTGTGTTGTAATTTAAAATTGAATATAATTATTTATTGCTATCCTACCTAACATATTATGTTGCTACAATGTATTTACGGCATTTCTTCTGTGGCCACCAAGAGACAGGCTGTGCCTAGTTTGGGGTCACGTCACCTCCTTAATGTATTTTACTGTTATTATAAATAAATGTAAAGATACAATGTAATATTCAATATATGTAAAATGTAATAAATAAATAAATAAATAAATATATTTTTTTCTTTTTTCTTTCCTCTAAAGCATTGAATTGGTGTCTTTTTAACCCGAATATACTTCCTTCCAGTTTGTACTCGTAACATTCGACGACGGTGTCACCATCGCCAACCACCCAACATACGAATCCCTACTCTATGGACGCAAGAACTTCAACGAATGTCCTGTCGGTGCTACATTCTACATCAGCCATGAATACACTAACTATAGAATTGTCAATGAATTGTACAATCAAGGTTTTGAAATCGCCCTGCATTCTATCTCTCACGTAAATCAGACTTACTTCAGAGACGCTGATAAAGAGACATTGAGGCAAGAAATTGCAGACCAAAGGACTTTAATGTCTACCTTTGCTGCTATACCCGCATCTACTATTCAAGGTAATATAAGTTCCGGGCAATTAATACTAAGGCCCGTATTCCAAGACGTTACTCAAGTCGTAATCTAATCTTGAGAACTGTCAATATGTCTTGACAAGTCTCAAAACTAGATTCAAAACTGAGACACGTCTTGAGCTATGGGCCGAATGTACCGAGCGGTGAAATTACCGCTTTCGAAACTTTAATTTTTTTTTTATTGACTCTTTTTAAAATCTATGTTTTAAGTTTTCTTGATTTTCATTTAGTTATATATATAGCTATATATTATAAGACTAGCAACATGCCCCGGCTTCACACGGATGCAATGTTGATGTTACTCGCTGATAGTGTAGTTTTCTACTAGTGATTTTTAAAATCGGTCTAGAAGTAGTATGTTAAATCGAAACAAACCCCTCTCTTTGTAATATTAGTATAGAAAAGTAGTGAAGTTCAAGAAAAATAGAGTTTAACAAGTAAAACTTAAAGTCTCAAAAGCGATTATTTGACCGCTCTGGTAGGTTTAGTGTTAAATAGATATTATATTGTCTTTTAATAACGTATTATATATTGAAATTAAATAACTTTTACCGTATTTAAACGCAATTCATTATTTATATTATTTATCTCGATGTTTCCAATGCTTTCCAGAAAACGTTCACGGGTAGACTGAAAAGCATTCAAAACGTTAGAATAAGTAATAAATCGAATTTAGTCCACTAAATATTATTTATTTTAATCAACATGATGTTATATAATATTATCACGGGTGATAAAGTGCCTGATAATAATTAATATCCGATGGTGTTTATCTCTCTGTTTTTCTTTTGACACAGTTTTCATAGATTATGATTTAAACTTAAATAAAAATTTAAATTATGTTTTTTTTCGATTAAGTTGCAGATCTTTTAATGGCGAATAATTTAATGTTTATTTAACCCAATTTGAGCGACAATTTTACTGGACTATAAATAATTTTTGAGTGTCATTTGCCATGCCATTGTTGCATGATTGCATAGCCCGTTTAGGGTAAATACGTTGTTGTAATAAAAGGCTCAGCCTTAGATTGAAATATTTTCGAGATGGCCGAGCAATAAATATATTATCAATAGTACAGCCATCCATTGCAAGTAGACATGTGTAACACTGCGCTGCGCCGCGCAATTGCGCCGGCACGCTTCACTGCGCAGGGTGAGTCAGCTCACACATTCATAATGTGTTTGCGCACGGCGCAGTACCTCACTCACTGAGTGAACTATGAGCGTCGCGTTGCGTGCGTTTCGAAGGTTTCACTACTCGCTTTGCGCGTCGCATTTTTTTGGGTCGTGGCGCAATTTTGAGTTAACGCAAAGAGCCGGTGCACTACACTACGCCTGAGTTACTGAATTGGCGCGGGGAATTTCGCTGAGTTACCCATGTCTTATTGCAAGGAAAGTATAGACCGGTTAAAAGAACCTTTATATCTCAAAAGGAGGGCAGCGTTTTCGCGGCTTGACTTTTTCCGACACTTCCCACAATTATCGTTATATTTCAAACAATTTACACAAAACCTTGACAAATTATATACGTAAACCTTCCTCATGAATCATTCTATATATTACCAACAGACAGACACGCGGCGGAGGTATTTGTTTTAAATAATATATAGTGATAAATCAATTCAGGAGTATCAATTACTTACACTATATTATGCACTGCTGTATTTTGTCACTCAAACTATATTTACAATGCATTTAAAATTGCAGGTGTTCGTATGCCTTTCCTACAAATGGCGGGTAATGCATCATTCGAAATGATGCAAGAAGCTGGTCTCAGATACGACATTTCAATGCCGACTATTGGTTTCACCGACCCTGGCTTATGGCCATACACATTGGATTATGCTTCAACACAAGACTGCATCACCCCTCCTTGTGCCACTGCTTCATTCCCTGGGACGTGGGTTATTCCAATGATCGCGTGGATAGATAATGACGGTTTCCCGTGTTCAATGGTTGATGCTTGTTTCTCTCCGTAAGTTTATATTTTATTCAATTAGTAGCAACGCACCCCGGCTTCGCACGGGTGCAATGTAGATGTACTATACACAAAACATATCATAGCCTATGTTACTCGCTGATAATGTAGCTTTCTATTGGTGAAAGAATTTTCTAAATCGGTCCAGTAGTTTTTGAGTTTATTCATAACATACAAAAATACAAAAATTCAAAAATACAAAGCTTTCCTCTTTATATTATAATATATTATTATAGTTTATATAGTGATCCGCCCCGGCACGGGTGTAATTTAAATATAGGTACTATACATAAAAAAGCCTATGTTACTCGCTAATAATGTAGCTTTCTATTGGAGAAATAATTTTTAAAATCGGTCGAGTAGTAGATTTAAATCGTAACAAACAAAAAACAAATCGTTCCTCTTTATAATATTATAATACTAGCAACCGCGCCGGCTTCGCACGAGTGCATTGTTGCTAAAATATTTTTTTACTCTCCGTAAAAAATATATTTTTTTAAATAAAATTTATACTATGTCCTTTCGAATACCTCTAAGAATATTTGTACAAAGTTTAATGATAATCGGTTGAATAGTTTTGGCGTGAAAGCGTTACAAACACAATTACATTCACATTTATAAAATTACTAACGACCCGCCCCGGCTTCGCACGTGTCTAGATTTTTTGATAAAAAAGCAGGGGTTGGTAATAGAAGAGTGAAAATAAAGGGTTGTATGTATTTTTAATGCCACATTATAAAAAAATAAAAACAAAAAATTCCGTCCAAAAATTAAAAAAAAAATGTTAAGGGTGAACCATCCTTAGGGGTATGAAAAATAGATAGTAGCCGATTCTCAGACCTACTGAATACGTATATAAAATTTGGTAAAAATCGGTAAAGCCGTTTCGGAGGAGTACGGTAACTAACATTGTGTCATGGAAATTGTATACATAAGAATATTAGTAGGGATAAGTATAGATAATTAAAATAGATCTTTATATTACCTCTACCTATCTCTCAGGAGTTGCCCTGATCCAATGATAAATCTATACCACCCAGGAACCACTCCAACACACACAAATGGTATCGAAATCGGACTCACTTTTTGCAGGAGTACAGTGACATACACATGAACAGATACTACACTAACGTAATAAAGAGGAAAAATCTGTATTGTTGTATGTTCATAACGAATAAACTCAAAAACTACTGGACCGATTTAAATAATTCTTTCACTGATAGAAAATTGCAAAATAATAATTTACGGTGCCACTTAATGTCTATTGTGTTTTTTTTTTAAAAAATCTTTTAAATATGATGGATTTAATGCAACTAACAGATACACAGTTAATATATTCTAGTATTATATATGATTTATGATCATTTCCTATTGTAGACCAGCAGATGATGATGAAGAAGGCTGGTTCCGCTTCATCGTGGACAACTTCGAGAGGCACTACCTTGGCAACCGCGCACCGTTTGGGTTCTATGCTCATGAAGGTCCTGTCAGGACTAGAACTGGCCTGCGAAATGCGTTGACCCGTTTCATGGACATGATCAACACTATGAATGATGTTTATATGGTACGATTATTTATATTTGAAGACATGAGTGGAAGGGGCTATATAACATTTTTAGAATTCCTTTTATATAATTTTTGTCAGGACAACTCCTGTCAGAATGCTGGCTTCAAAAACAAAAAAAAAATCTAAATTTGAAAATGCTATTTTCCCACATCTATTCTATAACCAGTGGACCCCGCAGACATTGTTCTGCCACAATTTTGGCTTCGAGATTATATTATAATTATTCTTAAATTTGAATATGACCATTTGCCCACTTTTTTATATAATTGTCTAATATGTCACTGATTTGCAGTGGACATCTGTTATTCCAAAAAAGCTAAGAATGCATGACGTGAGCTGTCAAGATGGCGGAGTTCTGAACCTAATTTATTTTAAAATTAATTTTTGCATTTATTTTTTTCTTGAATTTTTCCGATATTTTAATAGCTATTTTGTCGGGACATAGAGGAATCCAACAATAAGATATCGTTAAAATCGGTACAGCCGTTCTTGAGTTACAAACGGTGTAACTAACACAACTTTCTTTTATATATATAGATTATAGATGTCTAGTACATAACTGATTTACAGTGGACATCAATTATTATAAAAAAATCTATATTCATGGCATTCTGTGCCAAAAATTAGTATGGGACTGAGTTTCTATGTAAATCTATGTTCTTTGACTGTACTCATTTCCGATAGGGGTAGTTTTTTTTTTTTTTTTTAAGATATTTATTGATTAAAGAAAAAAATATATTTACATTATTAATTTATACATTGCAAAAAAACACTAAGGTTTACCGTGCAACGGTATTGAGAATCTTCACGTAAACAGATTTAGTTTTAGTTATTACAATAGTTAAATATTGTAAAATTATTTATAATAGTCGTAACTAGATAGGTGCATCCTTAAAATAATTATTTAAATTAGTTAATAAATAGGACTTAAGTTTATTGTTAATATTGTTTGGTTTTATTCCATTTATTAAAATGGAGGGTAGCTTGTTCCTCAGACGAGGAACCAGGTAAAGTAAGTTAGTTAATAAAGGCGAATGTTAAATAACTGCTAATAACAATATTCATATATCAATTCTTCCATTCCTCATATTTTATATCAGATCCCTAATAGCTTGTTATGTTATTACTACATTAGGTGTCACATTAGCCATTAGGGATGATTGTGAGGTACGCACTTCTTTATATTATACGAATAATTAATCTTCTGTATTCTGCGAACCTGAGACAATTTTTCAATGCCTCCAATACATATACAATATAATCGAAGTTGGAGGATGTCGCTATACATATTCTGGCTCATATATTCATGAAATTTAAAATACATTGAGCTGAGAGCTGTTACATACCGTTTTCTATACATATACTGCTGAACCGATTATTTTGGCAGCAATAAATAAATAAATATCAATTTTCTATATTTCTGTCCGAAAGTAATCAATGGCACATCACCCCTCTTTCCCACTGGGGTAGGCAGAGATCACGGAATTCCATATGCTCCGATCCTTACATACCACTTTCGCTTCTTCTACTATCATCACTGCTTTCATACACACTCGTCGGTTACGAGTACTTTTGACCTGGCCCTTTTGAAGAACATGCCCGATGTGATCTGAGCTGATCCCCGATAATATTAGTATTGTAAAAAAAAAAATTATAAAGTGGTTTCATTTGCAATAAAGTTTTTTTTAGAAACTGCAAATATACCGACTAACAGAGCGTTACTTTATTGTAAAAAATAAAATTACAAACAAATTTCAGGTCAACGCAGCGGAGATGTTGGACTGGGTCGAAAAGCCGGTTCCTCTTGAAGAATATCTGAAACAGCCCTGCAGATCCATAATTCCTGGTAATCGTTGTCGCGCAACAAACTGTGGACCTTTGGATGCCCCCCATAAAGAGGTCAGTATCCTTATAATTGCTTGAGGATGATTTATTTTTATGTTAGATATCGACAAACGAGCATGAGGTTCACTTGATGGTAGGTAATACTCCAGCCACAAAACATCACTCAATACGCTGTTACAATCAAATTATTATACGATACGATGAAACCACATGGTTATGGAGGCATTTAAATGGAAAATACTCGTTAAAATATGTATAATAAACTACTATAGGTAATTTAAAAAAAAACATATTATATTATTATATTAATTACGACGACATACATTGTACATAATATATCTTAGTAATTTTTGTACCTACGAAATTATTGTTAAAATTTGATAAATTTACTTATTTCAGGAAAAATTCTGGATGCAAACTTGTACAGCATGCCCACGTGTTTATCCTTGGGTCGGGAATCCGCTCGGCCGTTGATAATTTTTATGTTTTGATTGTTTTTACAGACAATAAATATTAATATTTTAATTAAAATGCCTTTCACTTCAAGCTTTTGTTAAAGCGACATGACGTATTAAGGTAAGAACTTTTTTTTTTCGAAAGGACACTATTGTTTTGGCACATATGGCCTTTAAAACTAACCGGACTTTAAAGCTAAGAACTTGATTAAAAAGATGGAATCGGAAAAAATAATAGCTTTTTAAACATGAAAAATAGTTTTGATTAGCGCGCCATCTGTTATAGAAATCATGAACTGTGTTAACATCTTGTCATTAAAAAGCTCTGAATCAAATTCAGTAAAAAAAAGCTTGTAGTTGGAGATTATATGGATAGATGACGCCAGTGACTTTTTACATAAAATGGACTTTTAAAAATAAGTTATTGTAATAATATTATAACTTTTTGAACAGTTAATTACTATGTAAAGGAGACGAAATTACTTACAATCGCGATATCGTGATTTTGGTTTACCCTTGCAAGTTAAATAGTTAAAAATGATGGTTTGGTTTTTGGTTTATTATTATACTTTGAGTTTTGATAGGATAGTACTAGGTTTGATTCGCAACGGAACTTACCTGTTTCAAATATTTTATAAGAATATTTTCCCTATGTATGGCAACTTCTAGCTTAGATTAAATTATTGATTGAAATCTTAAACATCTCTCTAAGCACTAAAAATAATTTAAATAACAGGAACTGCTTTAAAGTCTAAACAGTTCATTATATACAAAAAATATTGTATAAAACAGGAAATGTATTAGAAATCGCGTGTAAACAATAAAAAAGCTATTATTCATTTAAAGTTGTATTATAACATATTATTTACATCCAAGTTAAGTACAATAAGTATAATATAAGTTACGAAAAGCTACAATTTAATCGAATATTGAGACGCTATCACAATCTAATAAAATAATTTAATAGTTAATTAATTTACAAGTTGGTAATATTACTTATAGTATAAGATGAAAATTGATTAAAATTATTTCCATCTGAGGTAGAACGTAAAAATAACTTAAGTACATAATAATATTGCATATTTATTTACATTATATATTATTACATGACGCCGTAAAAAATGATACACCTAAAGGTATAATGAATGATCGACCAATACATTACAGTAAATGCATACTAAGTACCAGTTGCTTTAGTTTTAATCAAACTAGCAATTCTGGTAAACATTTTAAATTTAATAAATATATAAGATAAAAGTAATCGATAGACCAACAGATCTTTAGGTCGGTTTGTCTAATGTCGAATTCCTATAGATCAAAGTGCATCTGCTATAATAGACTCCAAGAATAAAAAGCCATTATTGTTGACAATTTCCTTAATTAAAAAAAATGAAAATGTTTAATAAATTACTGAGGTCAAAGTAAAAAAAACTACTTTATTTAGAGCACATATTTTGATGAACAGGGATATTTGTAAAAAAACTCGCAGGACTTGATAACTAACGTCATAAATAACAACATTTGTTCTACGAGTTTTAAAATAACTCAACTAACCTAAAATGATTTTTCAAGTTTTTATTGTAGTTTCGTGAAATTTGTAAGTCTGTTTCATTCCTAAAGGACGTTGCGACGCTCGCGCGCTCGTGAAATGTAAAATTATCTCTGCTAGCATGCAGTAGGTACACTGAATCCTCAATGCCTTCATACTTTACCATAATGGTACCTTACCTAGATACCTAACTCTTACCAAAGAACATAGATGTAAATAGAAGAACAGGCCTTATAGGCACACTTGGCACGGTTTCTCTGCTACCACCGCCAGCCAACGCGGCGCTACTAGAATCCGTGTGAACGACGCCGGAGTCATAGCGCGCACTCTCTCGCACCCAGCCGCTTTTAGAGCGTTATTGCCGTTCACTCGTAAGAGCAAGCGAGACGACGCGACGGAAGGATTTAGCGGACTGCTTCGATGTGTCTCACCGATACATTGCCGCGCGCTCTAGAATTCAAAAATAGAACTATTCTGTGCCAAAAGTTTGTATGGGCCTGTTCTTCTATGCACATCTATTTTCTTTGCTCTTACTTAGGTTTTTAAATCACCAAAATATTTGTAAAAGTTTAATGTAACATCGAATTTAATATCGAATTGAAGCTAGGTTAGGCACTATTAATTTTTTAATCAGCGTAAATATTTACAATAATTAAATAATCGAAAATATAAATACTATTTATAAATTATTACCTCTGAGGTTGAAGTCTCGCACACGGCGTTCAAAATAGTCACCGTCACAACCAACACAAAAACCATACACTTTCGATTATTTTTATTCGATATTAGAATGCACATATGACTTGGTAATAAAATATGACAACAATAGCACTGTAGGTAAGATTAAAGAAATATCGATCAACACGGCGCGGCGACGAAAGATCGTTGCACACAATGACGTACGACGCGTGCGCATCAAAGCCGGCCGACAACTGGCGCCTGGCGGCCATTAAATAGGTCAAGTTCAAGGCTGGGTCAGATTTAGGTACCTTGAAAACGATAGCACGAGAAATTTAAAGGATAGTGTTTGTGAAAAAATCTAGTACACTTTATTATTTTGAATTTAACATAGTCATTAAAATATACATATAAGTCAATGAATTTAATCTTATTAACAATTATGAATAAGAATGAATAAGATCAGTACAATTCGCACTTTTGCTACCGTCTTTGATAGTGTCATTAGCATTGATGATGATTATTATATGTATGAAATTGGAGTTTGGAGTTTGGAGATGGAGTTTCTTGCCGGTTCTTCTCCATGAGACCCACTTTTTGGAACCGTGCAACTAGACGTTTCATAAGAGCCTGCAAAGGCCTATTTGAAATAAAAAACTTTTGATTTTGAAATCCGACCGAGCAATTCTCACGGGTTTGTTTACCTAATTCTGGTAACGCGCATAGTATTTGTAAAAATTAAAAAAAACGCAAAGTAAAATCTAACGAATTATCAAAAGTCGTAGAACAAATGTTACTGTTTATGATGTTAGTTATAGGCGAGGTTGCTGGTGTTTAAAAAATACCCTATATACATAATATATTATACACAGAATGCATATTTTGCAACTCATTTGAAACTAGTATATTTATATCGAGTCGACGTACAAAAAAATTTTTATTTACTTTTGTTAATCAAGTCCCTTGAAAACAAATTTATCTAGCTTAATATTGTATTTGAATATTAAAGTATAAGTTTTTAGTTGGTACCATTACGATTATTTAAGACAAGAATATTTAGATTTTAGAGTTAAAAGCATTTGAATATTGACAATTAGAAATTCTTAATTTATTAAAATAACCTAAAATTCAAGATGACAGCAGTACAATAATTTATTCTAAACAACACCTTATGATATATTAACAAAAACTATTTACAATTTGTACAGGAAAACGTAAAATACAATAAATTAGTTGTTAATACTGTAAATAATATTAAAGCTTAAAGTGACGTAAAACTAAACTATATCAAATAAATCAGTCCATTTATTTTTAATCTATAAACGTAGATTAAAAATAAAGTTTTATTACTTCTTAAAATTTTATGGACTCGCACATATACTTTTATGTCAAAGTTTTAAATGAACTGTCATTTAACTGATTGTCATTAGGGTGTATGAACAAAGCGGAGGGAAGGGAAAGGAATAGGTTATGATTGGATAATCTAAATACACTACATTTCTAATGAAAACACAATAGTGGGCCTAACAAGAACGACTACAGAAAAAGTATTCGAATCGTCTATCTGTCAGTTGAATGAGAAATCATTTTAAATTTAACACAAATGACAGCTCGACGATACGAATACTTTTTCGGGAGTTGTTCATGCTCGCTCCTCTGAGGGCCTTTCAAAAACAACTTACGAAAAAGTATTCGTATCGTTGAGCTGTCATTTGTATGAAACAAATGATTTTTCATACAAATGACAGATGAACGATTCGAATACTTTTCGATAATCGTTCGTGCCTACCCTCTGTTGTATTCTAAATAACAGTGTACAGTTAAATATACGTAATTAATAGCTATGGAAAGCGGAGTCCTTACAAATAAAACAAAAGGATTAATTTTAATATTTTAACGTCGACAATAATTATAAAGTTATAACCATATATGAGTCGTATAGACTCAAAGGCAGCTATCTGACATTTTTGGTCCGGCAATCTACAAAAAAAATAAGTTGTCGTTTAGACTGTTATGTTTTTTTTATATATTTAGTTTTATCTTAATATTAATACCTTAAACATGCAGTGAATGATACTCAAATAATGGAGAAAAACGTTTCTTTTTTTGCCAACAATCAGCCATAAGTCAGATAGCCGCCTTTGATTCTATACGACTCATATGATAAAGCTTCTCAAAGTAGACGATAGCGCTCCCCAAATGCCTCCTGTGCCTGTGCCTTTTTTTCAACTTTGAGAAACGGCATAACTTTGTAAGCCCTTATACATATCGCTTAGAACACAAAAGCAAAGTTTTGTTTTAAAACATCTAGGAAGAATTTACTTTGCCATACAGGGATTTAATAACGACATAAGAATCTGACTGTTTGAGATCCCAGATGACATTTTAATATGGAATATTGGTCTTGTCTTCTAAAACATTGCGCACAGAATATGTTAAACCGCTAGATTAAAAATATATTTACAGGACTTTACAAACAAATTTATATTAAATAATTATTCTGGAATCTGGATACCGTTGTTACAGATTTTAGTTTTATATAGAAGCGATAAAAAGCTAACTACGTTTTATAAATAGATATTTTTGAGATTAAATATGCTATACTGGTTATGTACGAAAAAATATTATGAATAATATTTTAGGTCGGATTTTTTCAAAGGTAAGAATCAATAGTTAGACAAAAATCTTCAAACTTTTTAGTATAAGTTTGAATTGCCAACTAGAAGAGTCGGAATTGCCAATAAGTTTATTGAAAATTTGTACTCTCTTTGCTACTTTATACAAATTCCCGCTAAATAAATATATTTCAACAGTTGATAAATTAATAAAAAAAATCCATAATTTTTTTTATAGGATTTAAAAAAAATTATAACTTATTATATTTATCGAAAAATGAGTTAGGCGTACTTGAAACCTCAACTTAAGGGTGTCAATTAAACGAATATAAAGATGTGCCGTCTACATATTACATTTTTTATACATATTACATTTGGAAATTCATTAACTGTGAGTGAATTGAGACGGCTTTTTCAAATATAAACAGTAGTTCAGACTTTCAATGTACAAAGTAGTCAGGTGTGAAACCGACATGACCCACATGTAAGAGGGAGACATCTATAGCGCTAATATCCAGAAGAAAGTCAGTTTGGCAATTCCAACTGCACTTTGTCAAAATGCTGTATATAAAAACAAATTTACTTCTGCATGACGCTCTACTTTACTTTTGACGATATTCTTTGGATAAATTAACTTCACGCACCATTATTCGATTGCTATCTTCGAAAACAATGTGTTTTTAAATTTTTTATTGTAACTTATATAGATATAGCCTTAGATTAATAATTGGTCTCCGCGCGCTACTAGTGGCGGCTTGAAAAATGCCGTATTCGCCGTACCGCCGAAGCAAAATGCCGGTTTGCGGCTAACTATAAAACGAATACTACAAGAAACAAGAAAGATACTGGCATCACATACCATCAGTAAGTATTGTATAAATCGTCATTTTCACAGTAAAATAATATAACGAATCTCAGTGTTTTACACACACTACAATATTGAGTTGCCGCATTCAGGAACCTGCTTTTTCTTTATAGCGCGGTATCTAGTCGTAGCGCGCGGAGACCAATTATTATTATTAATCTAAGTATTTAGCCTTAAAAATACAAAAAAGCGACTCGCTATGATAATCATATCCGACTTTATGACGTCGATAAAACAGTCACGGGATAATCAGTTACAAACATGATGGTCGCGTTTAGACCGGCATATCTCACAATGAACCCGGCAGCACCAAACGAAGCGACACCGGCACTTCTCCTCGTGGTCTCGGACGCGGGTTTGATACCCGCGGCCGCAACACAGCAACCTGCAGCCGTCCAGACCGGCGGATGTCCGGTTGCAGGTTCGACCTCGGGTGCCCAGGATGCCTAGCCTGGAAATAGGAAGGTTTAAAAATTATTTAAAGTGAGCATTGTGAGGTCCGAATATTTTTAATATACGTTTTTTTTTTGTTCTTTATATTCAGTTGAAATATTTTATGATTTTTTTAGTACGGAAGTTTTTGTATGTACCTTGAAATAATAATTTCATTTTAAAGATTATCAGAGTCCTCTTAATGTGATACAAACTTAAAATATTTGTGACTAGCAACGCGCTCCGGCTTTACACGGATGCAATGTAGATGAACTAAACACAAAAATATCCTATGTTACTCGCTGATAATGTAGCTTTCTATTGGTGAAAGAATTTTTAAAATCGGTTCAGTTGTTTTTGAGTTTATTCATAACATACAAAAATACTAATCTTTCCTCTTTATAATATTAGTAGATATAGATTAGTATAGAAGTATTTTGTTACTGTTACTGTAAAGCAATTATTTTTTTTTTTTCGATAATTAATTAGATTAGTTCGGGGATTTATTAATTTTACTTAGGTCTAAATTAATAAGTACTTCATACATCTATAGTATAATATTATAAATCGGAAATATTTGTTTGTTCGTTTGATTGTTTGTTACGATTTTACTCAAAAACTACTCGACCGATTTAAAAAAATCTTTCACCAATAGAAAGCTACATTATCAGCGAGTAACAAAGGCTATTTATTTATTCTCTTTTTTGTGTCAACATTGCACCCGTGCGAAGCCAGGGCGGATCGCTAGTAATATATAATCTGCTGGATCAAATTTGATGAATTTTTTGTGTGTGTTTGAGTGAGAGATCACTAACCACTTTTGACCGCCTCTGAGACTCAGTGACATGCGCGTTTGTTAAGTATCTACTGGTCTTGAGTTCGAGTTCTGAAGAAACAAATTAAAAATGGGCAGGGTACAGTACAAACATACATACATACATATATATATCACGCGTCTTTCCCATTGGGGTAGTCAGAGATCACGGAATTCCATATGGTCCAATCCTTACATACCACTTTCGCTTCTTCCACTTTCATCAATACTTTCATACACACTCGTCGGTTAAGAGTACTTTTGACCTGGCCCTTTTGCAGAACGTCCCCGATCTGATCGAGGTACGTTCGCCTAGGTCGACCACTCCTGACTCTCCCACTCACACCAGTTTCATAAATATTTATCGTATCCCTACTTTCATCCATCCTTTCTACATGCCCAAACCACCTCAACATACCTTTCTCAATTCTCGTCACTACGTCGTCTTTTACTCCACAACGCTCTCGAATTTCGCCATTTATTAATCTATCTTTCAGAGTTACACCACACATACTTCTCAAGGCTCTCATTTCAGTGTTTTTTTTTTGAGGGCACGGTAACATCAAAAAACTTACTCTTCATTAGGCTCGCAGTAGTCCGGTGAATCTTCTAAATAGACGAGATCAGTCTTGTTTGGTTTCTTCATATCGGCATGTAGTGGTCGTAACTTTCTTATATTTTTACCCTTCTTCCTTTCAACTATCTGAAAAGTCAGGCATAAAAATTAAATAAACTATTTTGAATATAGAAATTAATTATTTGGTGAAAATAATGTGCAGTGAATGGCTGTTTTTAGGGTTCCGTACTCCAACCCAAATAAACGGAATCCTTATGGGATCACTTCTTTGTCAAGTTGAAATTAATCTTCAATCCATTTGCAGTGATAAAATCAAAAGATACGGCCTATTATGTTCCGTTTATGCTGCATATTTTGACACTCGCAAGCAGGGGCGGATTTGCCTATAGGCCAAGTAGGCCAGGGCCTAGGGCGGCAAAATTTTGGGGGCGGCATAACTCAATCCAGGCCATCAAGTGAACCTCATGCTCGTCTGTCGATATCTAACATAAAAAAGCTTAATAATATAATGTACTATGTATGAAGTGCCAGCAACTGACCTTCACATGCGATGCTCCTTCGTATCTCGTGGTGAGCGCGTCTCCCACACTCCTCAGCTGAGGCAGTCTTCGCCAGCAGACTCGTACTGAGCACGAACCAGACATACCATGGCACTTGCAAACACGCTGCATGCGGCCTCTGACAGCCTGGTATAATTGAAATAATTTAAAAAAATATTCAAGTGTGAGTCGGGTTCGGGTGGAGATCGTTCCGTCCTCTTTGTTCCCAGAGAATTTAGTTTCGTTTAGATATGTAAATTGTTATTTGCTGCTAATTTTAATTTTGTTAAACATATTAAAATCATAACAGAAAAAACGTTGAGGTTGACGTAAAAATTAAAGACGATGGCTTTTTGTTGCTCTTTTCAACAATGGAGTGGAGGCCCCCTGTCCCCAAATTATGTTCATGTTTTTAAAAAGAATAGTAGTAGATAAAGGTAAAACAATGAAAAAAATATTAAAGGAAAAGTTGTTTACTAGTGTTTACTCGTCGGAATTTGGAAGATTTTATAGAGCCCCCCTCCCCCTTTTGTAGAGGCCCGGGGCAGTAGCCCCGGATGCCCTCCCCTAAATCCGGCTCTGAATTTAGAGCATATAATTGAGAGGTAGTTGGTGAATCACTTAGTATAGATATTGGATATCTCACCCGTCGACCAGCCTCGTTGTTGTGTAAATTCATCAGACCTTCGTCGGTTTCCTTATTTTCTTTAGCATCAATGAAATCTCGGCTGAAGATCTCTCCATATCTTATATCCTGAAATGATTTTCATAGAGATCATAGTTTTATACCGAAACAGATAAGCAATGGAATAAGGGAAATATAAAAATTACTTTGAAGATTTGTCTCCAATAAAAGATCAACGATCACAATCATACTACCGATATTAATACTGATAAAGTAAAGCTACTTGCTAAGGCTTATTATAATATAAATGAATATTTAAACGATCCTAGTGCTTGGATATGATTTGCTCCAGTATAAAGAAGTAACGCGACTGAATCTCTCGGCTACATTTCCAGACTCGGGGGCGATCGTCAACATCCACGACATTTTTTAATGTAAAGTGGGAGCAAACCGTGATCCATGTGGTACGAAATTATGTCAGAATAATTACTATTATTATTATTTTCTTATGTAGCCAAGTTCACGTTTCAAGGATCGTCATGCTCGCTTAAATGTCATTGCTTGTGGCGGCGTCCATGCGTCGGGTTGTCTCTCTCCCTAAAATATGGCGAGGGGGCCGATGGCTGGCCATGCGTCATGCTCGTGAACGGGTGCTACTTGTGATGACAGGTCGAACTTGAATTCGTGCATGTGGTGATATTAGTTATTTCGTCTATGTATTTGCGTGTTGTTCCCACTAGAATGTGAGTGCTCCTATTTCACCATACATACTGCTGATAGAGGACAAATCTTTGTTTTATTTTTTCGTTTATATAATATTTTTTTGATAATTATATTTAATTGTGTGATGTCATGTGGAACATGGTGTAATGGTTGCAGCCCCTTATAAAACATTTGTAAAACAAAAACTTGGCGATTAAAAAGAGTGGCGGCGAGTTTCTTGCCAGTTCTTCTCGTCCGCTCTACGCCCTTGATTTGTGAACTGGCAGTAAATGTAAAATTAGAAGTATTTATATGTATTTTTTATTGACGTTCGTAAGTGTACATTGTGTTACCTAAATGAATAAATAAAATTCCCTCGATAGCTTTTAGGCTAGTCTTTATTACACTTCGTTCAAGATTCTACAGAAACTCTATGTAGCCATCGATCCATCTAAAAACCAATCATGTCAGAAACCATTCTACGCCAGAACTCACTCTCGTGAGCGCCTGTCAATAACTATTGCAGATCCTTTTCATCTCATCAAAATGGAATGCTATATTGATTTTAGTTCACATGTAATTATATCTTACCTCTGAACACCCGCCCCACTGCCAATGTCGTGGTGTCCGCTTCCTTACGCGTGAATCACAGGAACACTCGTTGAGTTCACCCCGACTGCAAGCTCTCGCTACAGAATGAGCTAAAGCAGCTGATGACAGGGCATGCACGAAGGCTGCCTCACGTGATTCTGAAAGAGAAAAATCATCATCATTAATGATTCTACTGCAGGAAGGTTTTCTTAATGAATATAAAAAGCATAACAAGCCAGTGCGGACGCCTTCGTTGTAGAACATGCATAATTTCATCACGGCATAAGTTCCCAAAGCTGGAATGATCGAAAATTGCAATCAGGAGCCGTACTTTCAGATCTCTTAAGTGGTAATTTTTTTATTTTTATTCGGAGTTTATTCGGAGTTTTATCGGAGTTTTGGCTAACTAATTCTGTGGTTGAGGTTTGAAAATATAAATATTTAAGGAAGATGTGGGCGGATGCAAAAAAACCCGCGTCTCCTGCGTTGCTCTCTTATGGCCAAGATTTTGAGTGAACCGCTGCAGTTTTTGATAATTTCCAAGGGCCTTTCTCTTCGTTGTTTATCTTCACAGATTGCATCTTACATCTTTGAAGATAGAACGAGACAGAACTATATTTTATAAATATAATACATACGGTGTCACTTTGACAATAATAATGCTATAAAAAAAACCAACATTATAAATATTAATTTCACTCTATGTTAACTACTATCTTTAGCTTTTTTTTATCTTTTAGTTATAACTTGAATTAAAACTGGTAATTTACTATAATGCTTTTCATAACTATACATTCATATACATCACGCCTCTTTCCCATTGGGGAATTGCTCCGATCCTTACATATTACCACTTTCGCCTCTTCTACTTTTATACACACTTGTCGGATCTGATCGAGGACGTTCTTCAAAAGGGCCAAACTATATACTAGCAATATTTAGTATATTTTTGAAGAACAGTTCATTGACCGCCAGTACTTCAAGGAACCACTTATGTTGACCCCTGCATCAACATATTTTACTTCAAATTTTGTAAATAGTTAGCACATTGGAAGATCAAGCCACGCTGGTTGTGATGATACTAGGGATTTTAAACAAACTGACTGAATCCATCAGTACACACATGATGTCAGTAATAGACAAGTGAAAATAAACAAACTCCATGAAGAAGTGATTCCTTGAATATCTTGAAGTGATGTGTGTGGGTTTCGTACTAGAAATCGATGAGTTATTCTTTGTGCTATTTTTGTTTTTAGGGGAACTCTTTATTCGGCTCTTGATGTAAATGATGAATGATATCTAGTACAGGATTATTTTAAAAAAATGGGATAGACAAATCTAATAATTATAATGATCCCTCATTGAAAACTCAAATGATGCATACCAGACTATATAATAAAACATCTAATCGTCATTGATAAATAAACATTCAGACATATTAATTAAATAATATTAACACATGATAAAATTACATTTTTCAATTAAGTAACAATTTAGTAAATAAATAGGTTTTGCCAGATCAAAAAAAATAAATTCCAGATTTTCTTGTAAATATAATGTGAATATTGTTACGTGAGAAAACGAAGTTTAGTCTAGATTTTTTTTAGTACGACTCTACATTGTACTTCACTGCATTTGCTATTTATTTCTTTACCTGAATTGTGATAATAATGAACTGTGTAGAATTCCTCCAGATACCGGATAATGCCTTTTTTACCGGACATGTCCGGAAATTTCCAGACACATGGCAACCCTATTTATAAGCTATCAAATTGGAGTACACTTGTGATAAAGGAGCTCCTAGAGCTCCTAGGGTACAACCTAGAGTGCATGTGAGAAGAAACGAAAAACATATTTGTATTGAATTATATTCGTTATAATTAATATGTAGATAAATATATATAATAGAATAGATAATATTGTCTTTTATTAACACGAGTATCACACATTTAAATAAAATACTTTATAAAGTATGTGAACACACTCTAGCCAAATCAAACCACTACATTCGACCAACAACACGTTTCGACCAACCGAAAATCCTTGGAAGAGAAAGTAGAATTAAAAAATACCCTAACTTCAATAGAGAAGATAGTTTGAGACTTTCCAACACCTGGGATCCAGTAATTAAAAATCTAAAACCCCAAATCAAACATACTAAAAAAACCAGGGGACAACGTTAGTCAATATTGTCATAATAATATAGAAAATTACTGTAAATATCAACTCCGTAGGAATAGATGGCGTTAATATGGCAACTTTGTGATATATTTCAAATCAGACAAATGTCATCTTTCAGTGACCACAGTTGCTGAAAAGCATCCGAAACGTCGGCATAAATAATATTGTAATCCGTTGTAAAGTATTTTATTTAAATATATACTTACAAATATAAATAGATATAAGTATATAGATATCGATAGACAAGCGTGAGGCTCACGTGATAATAGGTGATATAAGTCACAGAACATCAAACAAATGATGGCAGCGCGTTTTACCTTTTTTTTTGCTTCTAGTACATTTCAAATTCCAAGTATCCTCTCAAAAACAAGTCATACTTAGATCAAACCACAGTATGTATCCGTTCCAGTAATGCCACCTGTTAACAATACTAATTGACATTACAAAGGATGTATAAAGTTCAAAGACGCACGTGTTCTTTGATCCTGCGAGAGTTGAATGTTTACGTTAGGTGCTTGTGAAATTATCATCTAATTTTGGACTCAAATGTGTAATTTATTTTACTCATCTGTAAGCATTCAGAGAGCTAAATAGGTACATCGGGTGTATATTTAAAATCCAATAAGTATGAAATTTTTAGTTTTAAGTTATTCGATTTTAAAAGTTTCGGGATAAAAGAACCCAATTGACGTTCATAAGTGTACATTGTGTTACCTAAATAAATAAATGAATTTGAACAAGATAGATTAAGATAGATATATATAGGGTATTTTAACTGACGAAAAAACGGACGAGCTTCTCAAGTCAACGTGTATATTTTTTTTATGTATGATCACGCATCACTTTTTAAAGAGTAATTCTATTTTGATAATTCTTTTTTATAAGCAACGGTTTACTTCAATGTTGGTCCCAGGCAAATTTGAAAAAAAAATCCTACCCTAAGGGTGGCAAATAGGGGTGGTTTATTGTTGACTCACAGATTTTAATGCTGAGTTGTATATTACAAATATTATAGCAAAAAAAATGTAAAATAAAAACTTTAAAAGGTATATTTTTTTTTTCAATAAACTTTTAATTTGTGTATATAAAAATATTGCAAATATAATATATTATAGTGTTTGCTATAGAACAAAGGATATCAGGCTATGATTACTTACTGAATTTAAGTACACCTCCGAATATATCAGTAGAGTTCTCAACAGTGCTGCAATTCCACCTGCTGTGTCGAAACTGGTGTTGGCACTCCTCCACCGCCTGGGTAGCGCCTGTCTGCAGCACCTGGAATTTATTCAACAGCTGTTTAATATTTAATTTAATTTTTGTAATTGTAATTGTCCAATTTTGCTTGCTGTGTCCCCATCGAGAGGAATTTAATATTTCACACGATATGTAAAACACTGTCACTTAATGTAATATATTATGTATTAAATTCTGTTTTGTGGACCATTAATAAAAATAAAACAAAAAAAAACTAAAACAGGACAATGGTTAGACATTTGCTTTGCAACAGATGGACTGCGGGTTTGATCCTCACCGGGTCTTTTACACTCGACATTACTTATATTTGTTTCGACTGCTATATTAGAAAATATGATTTCTTGTTAATCCTACTTAATATTATAAATTGTGAAAGTTAGTGATGATGTTTGTTACTCCTTCACGCTAAAACTACTGAACGGATTTTGATAAAACTGTATAGTATTATTGTTAATACATAAGAATAATATATAAGCTCTAATTTTAATTATAAAGGCCAAATTATAAAGTCGGAATAAATCATGCTATCTGAGAGCTATTTCGCTCAGCGCAGTGAGCACGAATCAGCTAGTTTTGTTTACAAATACGGTAAGATTTGTTTGTTTGTTACGATTTTACTCAAAAACTACTTAACGATTTTAAAAATTAGCTAAGCGTTACAAATATAACAATTTGCTATCATTAATATATCGAACTTTATGTGAAAAAACAAACAAATCAAAAGATAAACCACCAATGCTAAAACCCAAAAAATAACTTCACGTAAGAGAAGTTTTTTTTTTTATTTAAGACATGGACAACCTCATCCATTTGTTATAACACTTACTGTGTAATATTGGATCCCAAAATAGATGAAACCTATACTTGGTTACTCATACTTTTGAGTTGAAAGTGTTATGATTATTGCGTAGTAAAATACGAATAACAGCGATGTAATATTCGTACGATAAGTATTGTCATAAGATAACATCATATATAGTTCATATTAGGTATTACTTAAGATTTTCTTACACCATGACTCAGCCTTAAAAGCTTCAAGCCCTTAGAAAGTAATATAAAACTGCTATTATTGTCTATAAAAATTCTAAAAGCGGCCATCTTATCTCAGGAAGACGATATAAATTTAGAATTACCACCGAAATTGGCACTTCAGTCACTTAAGTTAATGTTCGCAGTAAAAAACATACTTTATGACGAAATGTAGGCACAGTACATGAATACGTTATAAAAAAATATATGGAATAATAACATAAAAATCAATGTATGTTTGTCCTCTATGCACTCCTGAATTATTCAACCGATTATGGTGAAATTTTGGTGAGTTGTTCTGCATACGCAAAGGTCAAACCGGCCAAATGCGAGTCTCTCGGTTCCGTACCATTATCTATAAAAACGACAAAAAAAATACGTTTCTTGTATAGGATTCATTATTGACTATTATTTATTGACCTGATTATTAATTTATTTTAATTTAAAAATTATTAATTATTGTTTAAATTGATATAACATTTTTCTTTTAATTTGTAAGTTGTGTTTTGTCAAATGTTTGTGTGAGTGTCAAATAAATATGTTATTATTATTATTAATTAAATTAATTATTTTTAAAGTGAATATACCTATAACAAAATATTATGTGTATATTTCAAGCTGCCTGTTGCCGTTATCAATATAGAGCAAAAAATCACGTTTGTTGTAATATGGCAGCCCCCTTAAAAAATATTCTGTTTTTTTAGTATTTATTGTTAGGTATAGCGGCAACAGAAATACATCATCTTGAAAAAATTCAACTGTATAACTATCACGGATTGTGGATCCTGGATATCATGGATTTCCAAATGCTCAAAGTAAAATATACGCATCATTAACATAGAGGAAAAACCTTTGTTTATTTTTTTTCGTTTATTTTTTATTATTGTAGCTAATTACTTAAAGAGGTCATGTGGAGCATGGTGAAATTGTTGCAGCTCCTTATAATATAAACATTTTGTAAAGAAAAAAACTTGGCGGTTAAAAAGAGTGGCGGAGAGTTGTTGCCAGTTCTTCTCATCCTTTCTACACCCTTGATTTGAGAACTGGCTGTTAATTTAAAATTAGAAGCATTTCATTTTCTTTTATCATTGACTTTCATAAGTGTAGGTACTTTATATTACGTAATGAATAAATTATTTGAATTTGATGTTCTGCAACCTTTAACTAATAGTAATCGCTTATTGTTTCAATAATATATACTATTCATGTTATGTATGTTCAGACATCAAAGGCAGCGAACGGATGTGAACATAAAGTGACTACCGTATCGCCTAGCTATACTTATAATTTGCATAGATATTAAACCATAATGTAAAAATGTTTATAAATATATCGTCTGTGGAATGTTGAAAATATGAATAAAGAAAAAATATTTTACTTAAAAATCAATGTGGAATACCTAGTATGTTTAATTTCTTAATTAGAAACGATGTGTGGTCGAAACGATGAAATGTAAAAAATATTTTGACATTTTATTGTTTGGCTGTCTGTTTAGTGCACGCAAATCTCCGTAACCACTGAATTGAAGCTGTATAGTGTATAGGCAGTGCAAAGGGTCAATAGTAAATTTAATTATAAGGTAAAATAGGATTGACATATTATTATTTTATTTTATTTTATTTTATTTTATTTTACATGGAAAACAAACAGCTTATAAATAAAAATGTAGACAATAGAGAATGTAAGCATATTTAAGCTATTTATAGTTTTCACTTATAGCAATGGAGTTGTGATAGAATACAAATTAAGTTAATAAGTTTTTACATATAAACTAGTATAAACTACTAAGTAAAAATAGTGCCAAAATACTAAAATAACATATCCAAACAAAAAATTAATGCGTGAAAATAACAGAAAGCAATACAGTAATAAAAACACAATGCAAAGAACAATAAACAAAAAAAAAAAAGAATACAGTAGTTACAAAAATGAAATATACTTATGGTATTAAATACATGTCCGATACAGCGTTCCTTAATTATTTTCGTTTGTAAAGAATTTTGTAGATATAGTTGTTTTAAAAATATTTCGCCTCGTTATGAATAACTCAATGTGCTCAGAGTATAATGAGTTAAATAGTGTTATACACCGGGGTAGAAATGAGTTTAATCTGTAGTTATTTTTACATGGAGGAGTATACAACTTGATGAAATTGCGTCTATTATAGTAGCGGCTAGGAGTTATAAACTTGATCTCTGACAGCAAAAAGGAAGAATCAATCAGATTTAAGCTGATATTGTGAAATAATGTAAGATCCGCTGCTTCTCTCCTCAGGTGTAATGGAAGTAGGTGATGGTGTTTACAACTCTCCTCGTAGTTAGGATTATTAATATGAAATTTAAAGTTCAAAGTTTTTAGAAATCGTTTTTGTATTTTTTCAATAATCTTAATGTAAACGTTATAGGAAGGGTTCCATACTTGGGAGGCATATTCTAGCTGACTCCTAACAAGTGAGCAATAAAGAATTTTTAACGTTTTTACATGTTTAAAATCTTTAGCAATACGAAGTAGAAAACCCAGTGTCTTCATAGCTTTGGCTGAGATATTCAAAATATGCTCATCAAATAAAAGCCTCGAGTCTAGTGTAACACCCAGGTCAACAACAGAAACGTTCCTCTTTAGTAGCTCATTATTGATAATGTAGTTATAAAAAATTCTCTTTGGTGATCTACTAAAGGTTATGCACGAACACTTAGAGATATTGAGATCGAGTTTATTTTCTATGCAGTATGCGTGAAGTCTGTTTAAGTCATCTTGAAGTAATCTGAAGTCATCAGCAGAAGCAATTTTTTTATATATTTTTATATATTATATTAAAAATTGATCAAATTTCTTCTAATAAAACAGTTTAGTAAGATTTTTTAATTGGTACCTAACCCTTAATCTATTGAATCGGTTTTCGTTGTCTTTTTTAATGAGTGAATCACAGAAATAAAGAGGGTCAATAAGAAAAATTATGGTATCTATCCCATAAAATAAAACAAAGAAAATGGACAAGCCGTAACATTAAAATTAAAATACTTTTAAAAACACTACTGCGATATAAAACAAATTATTATTTATTTAACTTAAATATTATACACGATAAATAATACTTATAATAATAATTGGATATTCAATTAATGGCATCGTTAATTATAAAATGTATATTATATATTCGAAGTTCAAACAGTACAGTGACTGAATTGGCTTACCGACAGACGTTATCGTTTGAATCTCTTTACAATTACTCAATAAGCGCCCTCAGGGTTGTCAGCTAATAAATTAAAAATTGACAATAAAAAAACTATAGATATTATTGAGAGTGAGAAAAAAAAGGTGCTAAAAATAGCATTTACAGGAAATTAAATAATTTAGTATAACTTACATAAATTGTAAAAAATATGACGACGGGCTCGTTGGCGCGTTCGATAGAATACTTGCCGTGCGCATCGATGGGTCGTGGGTTCGAATCCCACCGGTAGCACATGCTTATAATTATCTGTAAGCATGTTTTCCCCACGTCTGGTAACTTCGAGCATTGATTGGGTGGGAGGAATATCTAAATTCCGACCGGGTAACGAACCACCGTTCATAGATGGAAAAGCCGTGAAGTGCATATTGCGCGTTTCGGTTTCAGTCTATGGATTTCCGAATGCTCGAAGTAAAAATTAGGTCGACAGCGCATCATTGACTGATGTTCTGTGGCTGAGGTATCACCTACCATCAAGTGAACCTCATGCTCGTCTGTCCATAAAAAAAAAAATATATTTCTAAGAAAATTACAAATACTATACGATTTTACTACAATATTATTTGTATGTTCTCATAGTTTTGACTATTATTGTATATTATTGTATAATCAAGCTTTGTTTCTGTCATCAGAACAAACGAATCGTACGACAAGGAGAAGCTAATTAAATTCATTTAAAATAGGTATATTTTCAAACATTATGCCTAATTAATAAGCACATGATTTAATAACATCGTAAAGAACAGAATAAGGCGAATAATATTTTGTCTGGCTCGTTGACGCATTTGGATGGTTCGCGGGTTCTAATCCCGTAGGGACGCATTATTTATATTTTTCTGTAAGCATGTCATGTCATTCCCACGTCTGGTCTCTTCGGGCATTGATCGGGTGGGAGGAATATCGAAATTCCAACGAGCCACCATACGGAAAAACAGTGAAGTGCACATTGCGCGTTTCGGTCAATGGATTTCCAAAAAGTAAGTCGACAGTGCATCATTGACAGATGTTCTATGGTCGGGGTATCACCTACCATCGAGTGAACCTTATGTTCGTTTATTCATATCTAACAAAAATAAATATATTTAATTAATACATGAAAAGTTTTGACAACCCTAGCAAAGAACGTTAATGAGAAATCGAACCTAAATGGTTGCTCAATTCAAGTATTTTCTATCCAATTTGCAATTCCCAACACTCGCACGTAAAACAGATATTTAACGAGGATATCAAAATTAATGGTTAATTAATGAGTCTTCAATTGAAACTACTTTTATTTTATTCGATTTTTAATGTTAAGGCTTTTATTAGAATTTCATTCAACTTTATTGTAATGACCTTTTAAAACCTTGTCCGTAACTAAAATAAGGTTATCTATATGAATACAAATATCTTTGCTGATTTAAATAATTTCTTGTCTTTAAAACAGGGACTGAATACCGGTTAATTTACTATGGGAGTTTAACCGAAATAATAAGGGTTTTTGCTTTTATTATGTTAGATATCATCAGACGAGCATGAGGTTCACTTGATGGTAGGTTCAGCCACAGAACATCAGTCAATGATGCGCTGTCGACCTACTTTTTACTTCGAGCATTCGGAAATCCATATAAATTCACCTACTATCAAGTGAACCTCATGCATTTTCTGTCGATATCTATAAAAAATGCATTTCCGAATACGACACCTCACGCTAGTAGATAGCTAACATAAAAAAGCGAAATAAAATTGTCAACCAATTCACTCGATGTCAAGACTGTTATCGAACCAATAGAGCTTGTTGTTGTAATCTAATATTTATACATTCAAATTATTTATTAATTAAGGTAATACAATGTACACTTATGAACGTCAATAAAAAAATGCTTCTAATTTTACATTTACAGCCAGTTCTCAAATCAAGGGCGTGGAATGGACGAGAAGAACTGGAAGTAACCACGCTTTTTAACCAACTTCAAAAAAGGAGGAGGTTCTCAATTCGTCTGTATGTTGCTTTTTTTTGTATGTTTGTTACGCGATAACTCCGCAAGTTATGGATGGGTTTGTATGATTCTTCTTTTGTTTGGTAGGGGATATTTCAGAGGTGGTCCCATATAATTTTTATCGGAATTGGTTTGGTGCTTTTTTAGCAAATCAACAATAACAAAAAAAATCTTATACGTGGATGATGTTTTGGTTTGTAGTTCCTTTCACGGCGCTGTCTCATTTGAGCAGCACGTTTAGTGGTAGGTCTACTAAATTATTATGTAAGGATTAATGAACTTAAAAAATACACTTCCTACAAAATTTTTGAAAAAAAAATATTTTTAAGCAAAAAGCAAAAACCGACTATTATTTTTTACTTTTTAGTTATAGTTTTGAAGTCGGTTTTTGTTTTATGCTTAAAAATAATTTTTAATCGCCAAGTTTTTGGTTTTACAAAATATTTGTAAGGAGCTGCAATGACATTTACACCATGCTCCACATGACATCTTGAACATTATAACAAACCTGAACCATTTTGTCTGAGAGCATACACAGTTGCTTCTGCCGTTCGACCAAGTATTCTAGCCTGTGACAACTCTCCTTATGTAGAGTTGTGAATGTTTCCACCGATGTGTTGCTGTTCGTTGGAGATCGGAGCGGTACTGCCAGGTTCCTGAAAGTAAGGAAAATGGTTTAAAATAACATGGAGATAAGGGAGCTCAATCAAACGCTTCATTTAAAAAACTCGTTTGTAATATAATTTAAAAAATACTCGATTGTAATGTAATTTTAAATTAACTCGTTTGTAATATAATTTATAATTTAAAATTATCTCAATTGCATTTGATTATGTGTAAGAAATAAGTTTTAATTTTTTCATTTTGTGTCAATTAATTTCGCTTTAAACCTTTCAAATTGTTCATTATCTTTTTAATATTTTTTTTTTGTGTACAGTAAAAAATCAAATCTCAAATTGGTTACTGTAATAATTGTATTATAAGAATCGTATTGATCAAACCGAGCCGTTCCCGGCCGGCGTGAAATGGACTTCCATTTGACAACTACAATCTACACAAACACAAAAGTAAACCAATAAATTAAAGACAAATTATCAAATATTTGAGGTATAACATTGCATTAGCAAAATCTCGGCGGGAATGTATTTCACGTCGCTTGAATGAATAGCCGCGGGCGACGCGGCGTCTCGCAAACATTGAAGACGGGATTGTTAGAAGAATAAACATAGCTAATTTGCTTGCTTTGCATTTCCTAGCTCAAGAACCAACAACGACTCCCGAACAATAAATAACAATGTTAAACATCGCCGTGACAATTGAAGGGAGCTTAGCGAAAGCGCTCTCGTAAACAATGCATGTAACCTAAGGTAATTAGTCTCACGACGTCCGTTCTTCAGGAGTTCTAACACTCGAATGAGAAACGCCACTCGAAGAAACAAAACTCGCTATTACCTACCCTCAGCTTTTGTTCTTTGGAATTCTCTATTCAAACCGGCCAATGGGAACGGGCGCGGCACACTACGTTGATTGGCCGACGACCTCCCTTGAGTGCAAGTTGAAATAAAAAGTGCTCGGGTAAATGAGAAGTGGCATCCTGTTTCCTCTTGTTTACGTCGTATGTTCTTGTCCTACTCGGGTTTTCGTTTTAATTGCAAACATGAGAGGATGTACAGGGTAGCAAGACCTTGAGTGGCACACGTGCAACTTGTGATAGTAGGGAAACGCATTCAAGAGTTTTAAATGGGGGGAAGGATTCCTTGTGTAATGCCATCCATGATGTCAAATGGGACTTATCGTTGGCAACTCTCCGCCGGGAGTTATATAGGTCAATTAAAATGGTTACAATATCGTACATTTCTCTAGTGAAAAATTACTTTTTTTCCAGCGAAGTGGCTTATGAAAGGGTTTCCCTCACAACAAGCTAATCTAGGCGCACTTGAAAAATAAAAATATGTATTTTTATAACAATGTCGTAGTGCACTTTAGTTAGCTTGAGGTTTTCATGTTATATTTTGTGTGTGATTTAGAAAAGACGACTGAGGCTATTCCAAGTGATGTCCTACTTTTAAAAGATGTTTTAAAATATAGTAAAAAAAGCTTCGAATGACTCTCAAAAAAAGCAGTTATTAGGATTATAAGTTAAAGTGGATAACATCATGGTATGTATGATTATATATATATATATATATATATATATATATATATATATAGATATATTAAATTTAAATAAAAATGAAGTGTACACTTAAAACAAAGTAACATAATTATTAGCTGTATTTTATACTGCAATATTGTATGAAGCGGACGTTTTATTTATTTTAAATTGTACCTACAAAATTACAGTAGACTCTTCTTATCCGGCACTATTAAACACCAGAGGCTGCTTGATTGTATAGAAAAATTCATAATAAATAAAATAAAGCATTTCATAAAGGGAATACAACGTATTTGTGTTGATGTTCTACCTTTTTTTTGTATTACTGTAACATATCGCACAATTAACTAATTACATAGTTTTAAAATGTCTTAAAATATGATTATTCGAACCCACGACCCATCGGTGCGCACGCCAAGTGTCCTACCGAACGCGCCAATAATATAACGCCGCGAAATACTGAAACGATAATCAAAATTTAAGGGCTTCTTAAAATGTTTCTGTCTTTTATTTTACCTTCGCAATGAAAGAGTTAGAGATACTTTTAAGTACACCTCAATGTTGATTAGCGTTTGAGAATTCGGCCATTAGTCTGTTCTTGGACCGTGGGGACTGACGAGGTTAATATTAAAATTGATGAAATTGATAAATATTCGCTGTTGTTAGCATATTTTACAGTATGGTTAACGAGCGTTAAAACAATAATATAATACAGTCAGTCTCGCAATGCCTTCGTTAAAGTCTTGGCAAGGATTAAATTGTTGCGTGTTTTAAAACCATTGGATCGGTAACAGTGACAAATTGTTCACCAACTTTATGAATTGGTGAAATAATTGAGTCGCATAAAATCAAAGGCTATTTTTTCCAATTTGTAAAAACGAGTTAAAAAACGCTAATATCTGTGATCATTTCGATCTTTCGACGTTGCTGTATGACTATGTCAAAAATTTACTGTTCAATAATTATTTGCCTAATTTATATGGGATATAGCATGTTATGAGGAGAGATGACAAAAACATGTATCTAAAAAGTTTTTAATATGAAAGTAGATGGGTATAGGGGAAGAGGGAGGCCAAAAAAAATTGGATTGAACTGTATGAAGAATGATATGTGTTTGAGAGGAGTGACTGATGATATGGCGAGTGAAGGAAGAGAATAAAAGAACAGAACATACTGCACCGACCCCAAATAATAAAAAGGGAACATGGCAGGAAGAAGAAGAAGAGGACATTATGAATTTTGGACTTTCACACTCAGCCTTTCAACCTTGAAAATGAATAACGTAAAAGATCTGCCAAAAAAGTAACGGATACGGAAATCCGGCACAACACTATTAGAGACGATGAAAACCATCAAAACAGCTTACAAAGGATTAGTAGAAACATTGGTATTATTTCACTTGTAAAACAGTGTCCCGTTAAGTCATATAATAAGTAAGAACATCTCGTCGAACGACTATGCAATAAGTCAAATCTTTCAAGATAATATTGACATGAACGTGTGAAGTGTCGGCTCTACAAGTCCCAAGCACTGTTTTACGAGAGGAAATTGATTTTAAACATGTCTTTTGAGTTCGCGTTCGGAATGTGCTTGATGATTTATGTTTAGTTTAAGGTCCGTAAGAGCTCTATCTAGATTTAATCCTATTCTAATGAGTATTAAAATTATACTAAATTACTGTCTGCCCTTTCCGTGTTTTCCCTTTAGTGTGTTTATAATAAAGGAATCACGTTGTTGCTCGTGTACGTTTAATTCTTATCTTTTTTTATGTTTGATATCGACAGATGAGCATGAGGTTCACTTGATGGTAGGTGATACCTCAGCTACAGAACATCAGTCAATGATGCGCGTTCAACCTTATTTTTACGTCGAGCTTTCGGAAATCTATAGACTGAAACCGAGACGCGCAATGTGCACTTCACGGTTTTTTATCTAACTATCTACTTGATATTCCGTTTAAAGGCCGAAAACACAATATCTGCACGTCCTCTAGTGTTGCGGATTTTCGTGAGCGGCAGTGTTGACTTTCCATTGGGCAGGCTCGTTTGCCTACTATAAAAAAATTCGTACGATATAACAAATGTAAGTTTTATTGCACTTTAATTGAGGCTAGAATGTAAAATCTAACACATTATTTTATTTAATCAACAATCTTTTACTCTTTATATTTAGTTACCGACCCGCACCGGTTAGAGCATAATATGCCTACATGTCTATTATGTGTCTGTCGTAGGGTCGCGCGCGTTAATATTTTGCGTGAATCTGTCTAACGAAACCTGCATGAAAATCCGTTCAGTAGTTTTTGAATTTATCGCGAACAAACAGACAGATAGCCGCGGCAGAGGACTTTGTCTTATAATATTATGTAGTGATAAAAATGACAAGGCCTAATTTATAATCACAACAGTGCACATGACACAAGTTATATATTTTTTCTTTTATATTTACAAACATTCTAAAACTGCTTTCCTTATTAATATGGGCAAATATATTTCTTTTTTTCTTGAAAACTTGTATCTATTTTTTTAACAAAAGTTAACCCTTCATTGTTCAGTGTCAACCTTGTAACAAGTTACTTGGTTTTTCTAATGATTTCATGATAATTTCTCCTTCATTATTCTATTACCAAACTTTATTTACAAACCAAACAACTTGTGGTCACACTATTAGCACGCTACCGTTTATAGCTCATTTCACATAGCTGTGTGAGAATATTGTTAATTGCATTATAAACTTTATCGAAAGGGTACAGAGTCTAGAATCCCTTAAATTATAGTTCAGTTTGAGCTGATAAGATAGGTGTTACAAAAAGTGACCTGAAATCACGGGGAACAGTTATTCAAACCTGTTTACTTTTCTATTGTATTTTTTTTATTCCTTTTGTATATCTCAGATACCTACTTAAACACTCAAGGGTTAAAGGCATGAGACGGATAGATTTTTGTCTCTTTTTCACTGATCTTTCTTCTTTACAGGCAAATGATAAATCTTCAGGGTTTTGCCTTAACAAAACAATATTTTTTTTGGTTAAAAACAGCATGTTTATTGAGTATGGTAAGAGGCAGTCGGAACAGCATCCTATCGACCAGCATTTCTTAAGCTTTTTCAGTCCTCGGACCCCTAGAAAATTTTAAGGCATTTATTTACTATTGGTAAATTGTCTTTAGATGAGACTGGGGAGCCCCGTACACTCACGGACCCCTAAAGGTCTGCAGACCACAAGAAACACTGTTATAAGCCGTGGTCGACAAGTAAAAAAACTCATATTCTATAACGCACTTTGTTACCCTACTACAATGTTCAAATCAGTGAGTGTACGCATAAACTAAGGCTAGTTTTTTTCTTAGACAATCAGAAATAGATAAGGTACATATATTAGAATTTAAGCTCTTCACTTACAAATATGGATCTTTTTAATCTCTTTAAAAATTTAATAATAATAATAAAAACCAGTTAAGTAAATCATCTTGTTTTTACGGAGCTTTTAAGTTGTAACTACAGAAACATAAAAATAAAAACCTGTGATGAAGGATAATTTTTATTCATTCACCATTTCTAAGAAACTAAAATTTCACGTTGAATGCACCAAGTAACATTTTGTATCAAAATGCCTTCCTCTCAGAATTCTAGGAAACCCTTACTATTGTAACACGATAGAAACTCGAAAGTGAGTCGAATTAATTTTGCACATCGTTAAATATTGCGCACAATGAAATAGAAGCCTTTGTATTCAATAACTTGTATTTGTAATGCATCATGTGTTTTTGTTCAAACCAGACAGAGTTTTAATCTTTGTTTCTAGTAGTAAGTATATATAGAATTTATATTTAAGTGATATATAATTAACAAATTAAATCAGCGTAACCCTCTAGAATAATAGGCAATTGTCTATACCCTAATAATATATTTGTTTATTTATTTATTTTTGTTGGTTGTTATCTATCTTTGTATCTACTGAACTAGTACTACACGATCCCTAATTAACAAAGCTATATTTGATAATTTAGTTCTCAGTTCGAAATTTCAATACTTATTAGTGATTTTGTATGAAAATACTCTATTTTAGTGGCAATATCTGAATACGCTAACTCAACGAAAAATTGTTTGTACAATTTATCCCTTTAAACCTTGAAAAATTTATTTTAAATCAATATTAAATATTTGTTTATATCTTTAAACCGAACCGCTATGCCATAGACAATTGAAAAAAATATGTCAGTGATAAAAATCTATTTTATATAATATAAAGAAATCCCTTATACCTGAATATTTGGGAACGAGTGACACCAAAGTATGTTAACATTTAATATTTGCAATTTATGCTAACTCATTGGAAACTTACTATTACAGCTTGGTTACCAAAGTTACTTGCTTACAAAAAAAAACACGATAAAACATTTTCGTTGTTCATCAAACATAAGTATACTAAAATTGATATAACATTATTCATAACTTATTCTTAATTTTTACAATCTATATACATAACTTCAATAATATATAATATCGGTCAAAATTTCTGGAATACATAATGGAATCTGGAAACAAATAGTACAATCGAGATACCGTAGTATGCAGGTGTTGTTAGTGTGACTAAATATTCAATAGAGGTAGACTTCAATGGTCGAAGACATGGTCTTTTATGATGGTTCGACGCGTGAAATCGTCTTACCTGTACAACTTTAACTTACCAAAGCAACTGGTACTATGAAATTCTCTCAAGACTCAAGTCTTCGCCTAATATCATATTGTAGATTTTTAATATCTGATTGTGTAAAATTCAAAAACCTGGAATTCGATTTAGAATTCCAAATTCAAATTATTTAAACTTTTAATTAAAGTAAATTATAATCATATTTTAAAAATAGAATATTCATATGTTAAGTAGTTTATGTCATACCTAAATTTAAAAAAAAAAGTTTTTTTATTTATTTAAGAAGTAAATTTATTCACTGTGTAGTGTAGTGTTTTCTTCTTCTGTTTCGAATGTTATGAGAAGCTAAAACAATTAATGTCTCCTTCTAAAAGGTCGCCTTATTTTACAAACAATTTTGTTTAAGTATAATATTTAAAAAATATTTATGAATTTTACTTTATTTTATGGGTGTACAATAAAATAATTTTCATTCATATTGTTCTATTGTGGTAAAACACTAAATTTTTTATAATTTCATTTGTTTTTTACCGCCCGCCCGTATGTCTAACTGTATATGAATAACCTAAACAGTTAATTCGATTTCGATTAATTATCTATCGTTTTTAATTAAGTTATTAATTAAGTATAGGTATTTTTTTTTAATTCTTGGCTAAAATAGCATTATTAACGACATATTGAACTACGAAACTCTGAAATATAAACCTTAAGTCCTAAGTAATAAAGTATAGTTTACAAATGACATTCAAGTTAGCAACTTGTAACTTTCGTCACCGGATGTTGTCGACAATTGCCTTCCTGCTTTGATAAAGGCTATATAGGCTAATTAGCTTTACACAACCCTGATTTTATGATATAATAAAACTTCAAATATTTTGGTACAGGTGTACTTTAGGAGTGGGCGTTTTAGCAAGCAGCTTTTCTAATGTTAACGAATTAGCTGCTTTTTGTTTACCGCAAAAGCCGTTAAATATATTAACTGTTTCATTCAAAGATTTTCGAACGCAACGCGCGGATTAGCTCAACGAACATTCAATGCGTAGTCGCTAACTGCAAACCAGCTAATAAAATTAGCTGCTTTTTAACAGGTTATCAGTTTGTAATTAGCAGTTTCATTTCGTTAACACAAAAACCGTCTACGACCCACCTCTAGTGTACTTAGGTTATTTAATTGGAGAATATTGATTCATAAATAACCGAATGATTTAAAACAATATTTTTAAGGTAAAAATGAGATATTACGAACTCTTCTCTAGGCGGTTTAAAGATAATTTAAATGATTTTTTTTTTTCCAAAAAAGAATTAATTAATTATTCATTATTAAAGTTGGTACAAAACTGTACTATGCATACCAATAAAAGGGTAAACCCTCGTCAATATGCATTAATACCATAATTAAATAGGCATCAGGTTGAGTAGGCAGGGGTGCAGCATGACTCATACTATGACGTGGTTTTCTAAACTTTCCTTTTATTTTTTTATGTTAGATATCGACAGACGAGCATGAGGTTCACTTGATGGTAGGTCAGCAACAGAACATCAGTCAATGATGCGCCCTCGATCTACTTTTTACTTCGAGCATTCGGAAATTCATAAACTGAAACCCAAACGCGCAATATGCACTTCACGTTTTCCATCTATGAATGGTGGTTCGTTACCCGGTCGGAATTCCCGAAGTTACCAGACATGGGGAAAGAGTGCTTACAGAAAATTATACCTAAACATGTCGTCCCAGTGTACAATATTTATAGAAGTCACTGTTAATTGTAATTTTAGATACTATTTTCGGTTTTTTCCCCATTTTTCTGTTCAATCAATGACTGACATTCTGACTTAATTGTGTTTCAGTAATAAATATCTATACATAGCGATCGTAACAATTATTTTTTAGCGACATATTACTATAAGTTACAACGCCATTCAAATATTTACAATGAAGAAACTTTAAGCGATTTATACATTACATTATTCATCCCAACGTATGAGGTGTTTACACTGCTGTAATATTTTTTTTTTCATTTAAATGATGTAATACTCATGTTAACAAAAGATCATTTGCACCATACATTTCTAGCCTAAGTACGTTATAAAGACAGTAATCAATGTCATCTTTATGTGATATTTTATGTCTAATGCTCATAAAGTCGCTTCAGCGTCAATAAAACCTGCTATCGCGGTTATAACCTGAGTAATAAACACTTTATTGATGAATTTTGAGCGTTAATAAAAGGTTTGCGTGTATTTAACAAGTAAATTTGAAATATTATGTAAGCATTACATACTATGTAATGCTTACATAATATTTACACCAATACGTAAGAATTACACACCTCTTCCCACTCCTCGCCCCTCCCAAAACCAAGATAATATAGTCCCTATTGCTATAATTTAGGAAAACACAGGTGAAATAGATGGCTATAGTTAACGTGACCATACTTCCCGTTTTGGGCGGGATTTTCCCGCTTTCAGACTTTTTATTTTTTATATTAGAGGACTGTCTGTCCCGCTGTCCTGTAAATAAATAACCAGAAGGGCAAGCATAAACAACTAGCGAGAAAGTATTCGAAGCGTCCAACTGTCATTTGTATGCAATTTCAAATCGTTTCATACAACTGACAGATTAGTATTTCGTACGTGCTAGAGTCCCAATTCAGTGGTTTTCTGTGTTCGCAGAGTGTCAGTCTTTCAGATCAATTGAATACCAAAAATAAGTCACATTGTACTTGTAACATTTCTTCATGTCATTTTATAGTCATGGCTATATATTGTAGAAAAAGTCTAGTTCAAGAAAAAAGGAGTTTTACAAATTTTATTAGTCTTAAAAGGCGAGTCAACCCTCTAGTAGGTTTAGTGTTAAAGAACGCGAACGTCAAATAAAATTGCAATAAATCCAGATTTAAATAAAATACTGTATACCGGATTAAAACGCGATTTATTAATTATATTGTTTAAAGTTCGTTCGACGTTTCGAATGCTTTTCAGCAACCGTGGTCACGGGTAGACAGAAAGATGACAGTTGGCTGATTTTTGAAATGTTACAAAGTTGCCATATTAACGCCATCTATTCCTACGGAGTTGATATTTACTGTAATTTTCTATACTATGACAATATTGACTAACGGTGTCCTCTTGTTTTTTAGTATGTTTGATTTGATCCGGTATTTGAACTCGCGTTAATAAAAGACAATATTATGAATCCAGATACTTACTTGCACATATTTTTGTATCTGCTTACTAAATCCTAATCCATTGAAATAAATCTACAAATATCATTTCTTACACAATCTGTCATAACTCATAGTTAATAGTTAACTTAAACAATAGGAATTTCGAGAGCTATCAATTTATTCTTAGTTTCACAAATCACGAACTGATTTGACCTTTACTTTGCAAATAGCTTAAATAAAAGGTTATTGTTCGGTTATACCTTCTATATCTAGTCATATATCTTTATTATTTATGACAACAACAAGCCGTTTGCCTGACGGGATTTCTAGTAGGTATAGATAGTGTCTTAATATTACCTCTTAGTGATTGAATTTTGAACCTTCGTGTAGTTTTGGACCTATTTGGTGGATGAATTTTCAAATAGCTGATCCTAATGATAAAGCTATTATTTAAGACTGTTATGTAATAAGCTTTTGTGCATTTTTTTTCTTTTGGGCTCTAGTCCTGCGTTGTCTTAAGAGCCATATACGGTACGATTCATCGTTTCTATCAATCTGAAGAAAATCGTAACGATCGATAGCTTCAAAAACGCCACTCATACAATATTGGTCGTTACGATTGATCATTTACTTATTTGAAACGGAACAATAAACATTAACAAAACTAACAATATTCATGGTTGCATGGATTTTTGTTGCGATTTCCGATACACACGCCTAAGCTTCACTTGGGTCCAATGTAGTAATAACTATACACATTATGTTACTCGCTGAAAATCTAGCTTTCTATTGGCGTAAGAATTTTTAAAATTGGTTTAGTAGTTTTTGATTTTATTCATAACATACAAAAATACAAATCTTTCCTCTTCATAATTTTAGTAGGTATAGATTGAAATAAATACCTATTTTTTAAATCTTGTTTCTCCAAAATTTTTTATTTATTAATAGTAGAATTTGTGATGTATGTATAATGTATATAATTCATCTTGTTACTCCTATTTACGTTAATTAAAATGGCGTCATTCACTAAAATATCTAACTCCTGTCTGTTAGTCATTTTGAATGAATAAATCACTGCAATAACCTATAATTTTGGTGTTCATATCTTAAATTGATATTTATGAGGGGTCGGGCGCGAAAATTACTAGTTTATTTCATTCTGTCAATAAATTTGAGTATTTCGTATCAAATATACTTTATTAATTTTAGTATCGGAGATGAAATATTGTATGGGCTGACGTTAACACATCGTTACTCATAATTATTAACTAAAGGCGGATTTTGCTCAAAATATTATATTGCATTGGTATTTTTTTTATTTTATTGATATACATCTATATGTACATCTATTATATTTTAAAATACTCCGATGACACACGAATTGCGTTTACAGTGACGTAGTTAGGTGGATAATAGCCCCGGCGCGGTGCAGAGAAAAAAACGCCCCCATCCCCTCGCTTTTTTAAGCAACTTCACAAAAATAATTATTTGAAAATTATTACTAATCAAGAGCGCTCGGCCCGTCCATTATTGGCGTAATAAAAGTTCATGTAAGATCTTGAAAAAATAAAATTCTTGCTAGAATATTTCTAGCTTCAAGAGCTACCTCCCCCTCTTTCCAAACCCAGGGGGGCCTCAGTTTCAGGGCCCTGGTGCACTGCACCAATTTGCCCTATCATAGCTACGCCACTGGACATTTATTATTATAGTCATAACGAAACATCATACAGTATCGAAAGTAATCTACAATGGTTGATGGATATGAAATACTCCTAGCACCATTTAGTTAAATAATATACATATATAAATTATAAATTCATTATCACCATTACTTTACAGTACATTTTCCAATATTATTACAATAATCACGCATTTAAATGAATAATACTTATCGGATTAAAATGCGATTTACTTGATTTTTAACCGACTTCAAAAAAGGAGGAGGTTCTCAATTCGTCTGCATGTTTTTTTTTTTGTATGTTTGTTACGCGATAACTCCGCAAGTTATGGATGGATTTGGAGATTCTTTTTTGTTTGGTAGGGGATATTCCCATATAATTTTAAATTTATAAATTTATCGGCATTGGTTTGGTACTTTTTTAGGAAATCAACAATAACAAAAATTTACTTATACGTAGATGATGTTTTGCTTTGTGGTTCTTATCACGGCGCTGTCTCATTTGAACAGCACGTTTCGTGGTAGGTCTACTAAATTATTATCTAAGGACTAATGAACTTAGACACATACATTTCCTACAAAAATTAAGAAAATTGAAGTAGTTAAAATATTATTTTTAACACGCTTTTATTAGCTTGGGTTGTATGTATGTAACGGAATCTTTGAGCACGATTTTCACCGGTTTCTAAACATCTGATTAACTTGAAACTTTGCATACGTCTCAAGGACCGATGACAATACACTAATTTGATAAAATTATTCCATTTTTCAATTTGCAAATTATGATTTTTGTTAATTTATCTGCAGACGCGATGCCATCTATGCGACGATACGCGCTACTAGATGGCGCTGTGACTAGAAATACCGGCGCATTCTGGCTACTGTCACAAGGTGGCGCTGTACTTAATACTATATTATTCCATAAACTTAATTTTAATAGTTTAAAATTAAAAAAAACAAGCTATTATAAATAAACCATACTAAAAAGTAGAAAATAAATAATAGTTTAAAAAAAACTAAAAAACACGCTTTTTATAAAAAACCGAACTAAAAAATAGAAAATAAATTTAAATTTAAAATATATTTTATTTAAAAAAAAGCGTGGGGTGCTAATAAAATATTTATAACTATTGACACCATGCACTCCACGCTTTTTTTAAAATAAAATATATTTTAAATTTAAATTTATTTTCTATATTTTAGTTCGGTTTTTTATAAAAAGCGTGTTTTTTAGTTTTTTTTAAACTATTATTTTTTACTTTTTAGTGCAAGTTGTGGTTTTGAAGTCGGTTTTTTTTTTACTTAATTATCCCGACATGTCAGCGGCTCTTGAAATGGAATAAATTAATCGCGTTTTAATAAATTAAAATTTTACTGTCATGTATTTTTAAATTACTCAATTAACTCTAAGGCATTCCAATAAAACCCAAGTTTGAATCAAGTTTTGAGAATTAACAAATATATATATATTTTTTTTCAATAAAAAATTTACATTTTGACAGTTCTCAAGCAAATATTTCGACTTATGTATACTTTTGGACTACGGGCATAACGAGAATTCAAGTAAAAAGTTCATTAACAAAATTATTATAAAAAAAAATATGTATCACGTCAATAATGTCATAAATTCTTGCGGTGATACTCAGATATGTTAAGTATGACTAAGTAGAATATTAAAAAACTCAATTGAAATCATCACAATAGGAAGGTAGTGAGAACTTTTTCTCGGCTGTCAAAATTTGATGAATCGGTATTACGAAGGATCCGATTTCAAAATTTGTTTGATGTTCATTCATTGTGATTGTATTTCTGATTAAATAGTTTATTATTTTTTAGTTTTTACCCTCATCGATGGAATGTGAATACGTCCTTTCTAACTGACATAAAAAGTACATAGTTATTCGATGTGTATATGTATGATCTTTTAACTCTTAAACAAATCGCATTTGAAAGTTGTTTCCGAATTCCATTCATCATCCTAAATTATCTGAAAATGTCAAAAAGTATGCAATACCTATATAAAATGTTGTTTTTTTTTTGGATTGTGACTTTTTGTAGTTTTTTAATATTTTTTTTAAAAAAAAGGATCTATTTTAGATTTGTATCTTCTTCTTCCTGCAATGTTCCATTTTTTTTATTTGGGGTCGGCGCAGATAAAGACAGACGGATTTTAGATTTATATAATGTTTTTAAATAAGTAAAACTATGATACAAAAAAGCATAAAAAGAACCATATTTTTCTTGTTAAATAAGATCAAATAACAAAGAATACGAGTAAACTTCAATAATGGCGGTATTCCCATCACTTTTACAGCAAAATTAAAGCTTGGGTTTTATACTATCGTAAATGTTATTATAGCTTATTAAGAACTGTTTCCTACATTGTAGATAACATCCTGTCATAGATTGTTATCTTCGTAATCTTAAACCTCAATTAAATTTCTATTTGGGGAGTTGATGGGAAAATAATCAGCCTTTTATGACACACTATGGAGGTTTTTCTGTGATGTGAGCTGAAATACTAAATTCTATGTACATTTTAGGTAAAAGGTAGAATATAACATTCTTAATTATGATATTTTTATGAATTATTTATAAATTAACGGTGGTTAAATTGATCGGACTTACCTAAAAAATTAAATAAAATAAAAATCAATGTAGTATGTTTGTCCTCTATGCACTCCTAAACTATTCATCCGATTATGATGAAACTTAAGTGCGTTGTTCTGCATACACCCGTGAAGGGAGGAACAACTCACTCGTTTTTAAATGAAAATAGCTATTTTGATTATTATTATTTTTTAAATACTACATAATACATATCTACTTTTGAAGGTGATTTTTTTTAAGGAACACCAAGAAGGAAGGAAAGAATATTCACTTAACTTTTTAATTACGTAAGATGAAATCAAATAATGATTTTAAATCTAATCCGTAGGTATCTGTCATCACAATACACTCTCAACCTGAAGAGGCTTCAACGGCCATTCATGCTTCCTCCAATTGACAAACGAATCATTACTTACGTATTTGACAGCTTGAAAAGGCCTTAATCTGATGAATCATTAATTACACGTGTTTAATTGTGTGTATAAATTTAAAGTAGACTTGAGAATGGCTATCAAAATTTGACATCAATTATGATTGATAAGTCATGATTGATAAGTCTTATCGTCGCGGAAATTAAACATCAAGAGATTTTTTATTTATATTTGATAAGTATGAGTATAGGTAATAATGTATTTTATAGTTGTTTGACAAATTTCTTTTTTTCTGTCTCATTTTCTTCATTAGTAGGTATAGCCGTGTGAATCCGGGAAACGTATAGAACTCAAAATCTTCATTAGCAATAAGCAACTTATGACTCAGATAAATACTCAATACAGTTAGTAATTAAATCTCATCTAAAACATTGACGTAGTATTAAATACGACAATATTCGAAAACATTATTTTAAAATTGATTTTTTATCAATCCTTAAATTCTCGCCTTCATTTTATCAATTATTGAGTTGATAACAGCTTCAGATACGTATAAATTGAAAAGTAAATATAAGGTTGTATAACATGGAGCCTTCAGAACTATCCAAGAACCTAAATCACTTTCAACGAAGCCATAATTAAATAAAAAATCATAAGCGATTTATAATTACAGGCTGTTACCGTAATAAATGACGATAAATCAACCTTTGCAACCAATGATTTATCCCATTTTCTTTTCAACAGCAAAAAACAGATTGCTATAACTTCCACTATACTCGTCTTGAATATGGAACAATAAAATAAGGTTTGATTGCATAACTTCACATCTAAAAAAAACATACAAAAATAAACTTAAGCATTAATATGAAACATTAACATTAAAAAGAGATTAAGATATCGATACAGTTGACGTAAATATAATTTTCAATTTTCACAAAAGCGAAAGTTACATACCATATTTTAGTATGCCATGCGCGTTTCGCGTCTTGCTTTAATCTTAATAAAAGCAGTAATCGTATACTCCGACATAATTATGGATAGTGCACCTACACGACACTCACGATCGTAAAACCCGGTATCAAGAGGGAAGATTCCAATTTATTTTTTTTACCCCACCGTGCGTTGCAGGGCTATACAGTAAAGTTAAAATCGTAAAGTTACGACGTCTGGCCCGGATGGACGCTACCATCGGTATCGTAATCGATAATCGAGTGAGACGAGTTCGAGAAACTTACTTCGTTCGTATTTTATTGTGTGAAAGTGAAAGTAATGATTGTTTTATTGAAATTAATTATTGTAACAATAAGAACTTTATTAAGTTTAAGATACCTAACTGAGTAATTAAAGACATTATTTTCAGTTATTCCGATCATAACAATGTTTACAAAAACGACTAAGTTTTCTATTTAATACCTAATAAAACAAAAACGTACATGTATCTGCCCCATGCCCCATTAGAATACTCGGCAATTCACTTCGTATACAACAAAGTGTTTCAATCATTCATCCATTATTTTCCAGTCGTTTATTCAAGAGAAATAAAAAATAAAAAGATCAAGAGAATAAAAAGTTCCTCTTTATTGGACAACAGCGATTTTCACTTTGGTTACTGCAGCGCGCAATAATGTCGTTATGTTTATCTGGAACCAATCTCTTAGGTTTTAGCTAGGAATGTCTCCATCTCATGATATTACGTTTTTCGTCAATTTTCCTTTGCAGAAGCAATTGTATGATGAAAGCTGTATCTTAAATTTTTCATTATATGACCAAAGTGAGTTTTCTGTGTTTAACCGTATTTACGAGTTCTGACTGTTGCGTTATATTCTCACCTGAGCAATAATGACAGTAAACATATAGTAGAGGTTATCCTACAATAATTTACTAAGGATAATAAAGGTTCATTTTTCACTAGTACAAATTGGACACGGTGTTGGATCGTTTTTTGTTGCGTTTCTATGAGGGTTCACAAATTACACCTTCGAGTGAGAACATCCCACTAATCCATCCATTCTAATATTATAAATGCGAATGTTTCTGTCTGTTACACTCACACGGTTCCTCAAGTGTATTTAAAAAAAAGTAAGGAGTGTAAGGCAATTTTATATAGTAGTAGTGAGTAATTAAAAATATATATTATTATATTATATTTAATAACTATTTTTTTTAATTATTTTTTGATTCAACCTTGAACCTTTCACTTAAGTTGATTGTGTTTAGTTTGATCTGTACAATATTATTATATTTATTATATTAAAATGTTATCTAAGTAGGTCTAGGTAGGACTTTTTCTCACTTGTACCATTTTTTTATATGTGCTGAAAATGAAAATGTGGTTATCTGAAAGAAATCGCTGTTTAATGATAATACTGCACATCCTTTATGTGAATCTTAAATTGTGTTTGTATATATTTTTTTCGAGTACAGTAAGGTATTTAAATAAAGAAAACAAACTTATTTAGAATTAAGTATTGGTATGTTCGTACGTTTGGTTTGGTATGGGTATGTTATGACTCGGGACTATGGGTTTAAAAAAATAAATAAATTAATCTTTAATATTTAATTAAGTTTAATTCTATAATGTAGGATGCGGACTACATAATACTGAAGATGAATTTCCGCCGCCTTTGTCTTAAAATAATATGTCACCTTTCAACTACATGTATATTGTATACAAATACATATTGTAAAGAGGTAAAGTTTGTAAGGTTGTATGTATCTCTGGATCTACTGAACAGATTTTAAAAATTATGTCACCGATAGAGAGCTACATTATCAACGAATATCATAGGCTTATGGAATATGGCTATTATATATATGGCTTTTCGTATAGTACATCTACATTGTACCCGTGTGAAGCCGGGGCGTGTTACTACTTACTAGTATTTTATTTATTAAAAATCATGCATTAAAAGTTTAATAGATATTGTTAAGAATAGAGCTGTTGCCTAAACTCACCAATAGATGGCGATGTATTCGATACATTTTATCAGAATGAGTGGACAATTTTTTGAGATGTAAAAAAGATTTGTGTACTTCTAACTGATATGAGTTTGTAAAAACATTATTTGAGTTTTTCATTTTATACAGATATAATCATTTATCCCTATTTATATATTTTTCTTTGAATACAAGTTGGGGGTCAGCCTTCTATGCCCAGCCGAATCATTTTTATCTTATTTCCCCGAGATTAAAAACCGAGACCAACGCGGCATCGGTGCGAAAAGCAACACCAACTATCGAACCACAAAAGCGGATGACCACATTATGATCAACGGACGTGGGTTTGGTTCCTGGAAAACAAAAATATATCTCTAATATTCTTGCCTTCAAGTATAATAATAGAATTGCATCTACCCCTTGACCCGTTCGAAAATTAAAACATTAATTATAGCTTCAACTCGATTTAATAGAGTTAATAATCTAAATAGGTAAACAAATAGTCGACGTCTAGGATAATGTATTCGAGTATTAATCCCGAGGTCAGCTTGGCAGCTGTGAGAAAATCTCATATCTTATTAATTGCATATTCCTTTCACCTCTCTGTTGATGCAAATAACGGAAACGCAACTGAGGATACAAGCCGAGTTTTCTCGTGTAAGCTCGGGAGCGTACGCTTAACATTACGCACACTATAACATTGTATATGTGCATACTCGACAACCTTAATAGCCACACGGACTTCGTGAGATAGAATATCTATACCAAATGGCACAAATTTAAAAAGAAATCGTTCGAGCAGCCGGCCTAGCATGACAACAACGACAAAATTTTGTCGACCGTTTTCTCGTGTTTTAATGGATTTTCTTTTTTTATGTCTTCCGAGTCTAACATGACACTTACAACTCGACTTCTAATGTCAAAAGTAGAGATATATGTCGATCGAGATGTTCTGTCTATCAAAGTTCGAAAGTCGATGGTGAGATATAATACGAGTATATCGAGATATCTTATATATTAGTTTGTCTTCACTTGTCTGCGAGATATCTCTTGATAGTCATGCTAGGGCCGGCTGGGTACAGAAAACTGTTCTCACTTGCCTGTAATGATAAATAATAAGTGGAACGGACAAAAAAATGTGTCTACCCTAGGAACCTCGAATATCCCAAATTCTCATGTATTTTGTCGTTAAGAAAATATGGATATCGTATTTGTATAAACTATATGCAAGGATCGGAGCATATGGAATTCCGTGTTCTCTGCCTACCCCAATGGGAAATAGGCGTGAAATATCGTTGGTAAAATAAATTTTGCTACTATTACAAATTTTAAGAGCAAAGCTAAGGTTAGAATGAAGAACTAATTAGGTATTCTGATCCATAACTAAACTATGAAGCGCAATACACACTTATTAATTTGTTCTTATCGTAAACGTACGCTTTAATAGTAGCAACATTTACTTAGAGAGTGTACTTTTGAATCAACGATATATGCAGTACACAGACCAGCTCTTTTGATAGTAACACATCAATTAATTATGTACCTATTAAGAATTAAGATGTAGCGAGTAATATTCACTTCAAATCTTTTCCAACTAGGAGGGGTAGTTCGTTAACCAGATTTCTATATTCCTCCCACCGTTTCAAACCGGAAGTGGCCAGACGCAGACTAGATATTTTAAAAAATATGAATATTTAAATAAAATACTGTATACCGGATTAAAACGCGATTTATTATTTATATTGTTTAAATTATTTATTATATTTTCCCGACGTTTCGGATGCTTTTCAGCAACCGTGGTCGCGGGAGGCGTGGGCGTTTTAATCCGGTATACAGTATTTTATTTAAATGTGTGATACTCGCGTTAATAAAAGACAATATTAATATGAATATTATTAAAAAAAGTTAAAATCGAACCTGTAATCCCACATAACCTGTAGCGTGATTTAGATGTAAACGTAAACACACATAGCAGTTTTAATAATTCAAGATTTCAAAAACCATATACTTCTCTCCCATTATTCACACAATACGAGTCAAATGGCAAATCATAAAAAATTCGCAATAACCTAAAGCAATCTAATTTAAGATGTCGTTTTAAGATGGTGATTCATTCCCCCAGATGGAGCTCATAAAACAACCCCAAGCAAACCATGCTTTGGCCATCAATGCTTTATTATAGGGGGCTCGAAACATCTTACTTATATCGAGTGCATGGTTTACGATCGATACGTCTATTTGCAAAATTTCCAACTATCCAAAAGGTTTGTTTTAACTTTTATTTGGCAATTTCTAAAACTAAGGGCCGAATTCTCGAACGCTAATCAACATTGAGGTGAACTTAAAAGTATATCTAACCCTTTCATTACGAAGGTAAAATAAAAGACAGAAACATTTTAAGAAGCCCTCAAGTTTTGATTATTATCGTTTCAGTATTCCGCGGTAAGCCTCTAAAATAATATTCTCAGATAATTTCATAGATGGACAGCAATGTTAAATTAACCAATGTAACATTATCATTTAACCCCACTTCTAGAAAATACATGAAGGGCACATTGCGCTATTCGATTTCAGTCTATAGATTTCCGAATGCTCGAAGTAAAAAGTAGGTCGACAGCGCATCATTAACTGATGTTCCACAGAACTGGTATAAGGTAAAACTTACCATCAAGTGAACCTCATGCCCGTCTATCGATATTCTGGCTTTCGAAAAAGCAGGAAAGCATTTACTGATTATATGAAATGATTTAAGGAAAATCAAGTATTTCTCAGCAATTTTCGATTGAACACTTCATAATAATGAAAAACTGTGTAGCAACGTGAATTAGCCGTCATTAAACGCAATTACCTGTGATCAAAATCTTACATTATCTTAAAATGAGCTGCTGTTGAAATTATTTCCTAATAATGATTCTTAAAAGTCTCCGATTATCTCACCACGATGAGTAAGTAATCACATATTGATATTTATAGTTGAAAATAAGTTTATATCACATACCTATATCATACATAGTATATTTAAAATGGATGAAAACTATTTTATTAATTTTAAAAAGCTTTATATTGCTCTCCAGAAATATTAACTTTTAAGATAATATTGTCTTTTATTAACGCGAGTATCACTCATTTAAATAAAATACTTTATACCGGATTAAAACGCGATTTATTATTTATATTGTTTAAATTATTTATCCCGACGTTTTGGATCCTTTTTAGAAATTGGCGAAGAGTGCATTGCCTACGCCGCGTAGAACGGACGAGAAGAACTAGCAATAAACTCAACAAATCAAGGGCGTAGACTACGCCCTTAATTTGAGAACTGGCAGTAAATGTAAAATTAGAAGCATTTAATTTTTATTTTTATTGACGTTCGTATAAGTGTACATTGTGTTACCTAAATGAAAAAATGATTTGAATTTGAAATAATACAAAAGCACTTCTCGCAAAATTAATAGCTTTTAAACAAAGCTGTATTAAATATTCCTGGCGGACAAAACCGTCAAAGCAATGGTCCGTGCATTCAGTTGTTCGGACGAACCTTTTAGTGTAATCCGAATAAACGTCCAACTGATGTCTTGTTTGTAAATATTAACGAGTTATTAGCGTACTAAGGTATTCCCGCGACATCGCTTGCATATTGAAATTAGGATGCTTCCCGGGAAAGTAGGCCATTTTATCGTGGTAATCTATTTACTATAATGAAATTAGTATCTAAACGTTAATTAGGTAATATGAATTTAATAGATATAGGAAAAATGGTTTCAACCAAAATTTCATTTAACCAAACAAAAATATTTTTATTCTTTGGTTCGTCTGACAATTTTACAATTCTGTTAAATTAACTAAGTTGATGATGTAAGCGGTAATAAATAAAATAAAAATATACTAATCAGTCTATAAAGAACAAGCTTTAAAATCATCTAATTGGATCGGAAACGGGTTTCGTGAACCCAATTTATTGATAACATATTGATCGATGCCTCAATATGGGATTTATGTTATTATTCGTATTTTATAGGCGGAACGTCTTATATTATACAATTGAAAAGGCGGAGTTTCTTCTTTTACTTAATTTAGTTTTCAAATTTAGATATTATACCAACATATCACCAAGCCAAGCTGGTGCCCGCGACTTCATTCGCATCGTAAACTGAGATTCTAAGCGAGTGAGTAAATGAAGATAACCTTTTTACCCGAATTCGTCGAAATCGATTCTATGAAACAATGTTTTGGTGTTGCATCATCATTCAGTATTTCAGGAGATTGTCGTGACTTAACAGACAGACAAAAAAGACCAGCTCTCAATTTCAATATTTCAAATTTCTCTTGGAAAAATTGATAAATAGAAATTTGAATAAAATTCTTTGTAACGGATTAAAACGCGATTTTATTGAATAATATAAATAATAATAGCACCCGAATCGTCGGCAACAATTTTATGCCGACGTTTCGGTTGCTTTTCAGCAACCGTGGTCACGGGCAGACTTAAAGATGACAGTTGTCCGATTTGAAATATCACAAAGTTGCCATATTAACGCCATCTATTCCTACGGAGTTGATATTTACTGTAATTTTAAAGCTAGGGTGTTTTTTAATTTCAATAGCCTCGTTTACTAGTCTGGGAAAGAACATACTTTGTCTTGCAAGGATTTTCGATTGGTCGAAACGTATGTTACGATTTAACTCAAAAACTACTCGACCGATTTTAAAATATCTTTCTCGAATAGAAAGCTATATTTTCAACGAGTCACATAGACATAACATAACATGTTTTTTGTGTATTGTACATATACAATATACATTGCACCCGTGCGAAGCCGGGGGGTATTACTAGTACTATATATTATGTAATATTATTATAGTATCTAGGATTCACACGGGGTCAAACCCAGGATCAAACATATATTATTTACATTCAAATATCAATATTAACATTTAATACACGTGTTCTCCGCCAAAACACCTATGTCTCAAATGACCTTTGAAATATAGTGTTTCGGTTTGACATTAAACCGGTATTGAACTGCAGTCCCTTGTAGGAAATGTACTGAGATTTGAGAGATTTATATTGAGTATTATCTATACTTTAAATGCGAAAGTTTGTGAGGATGGATGGATGTTTGTTACTCTATCACGCAAAAACTACCAAACGGATTTTGATGATACTTTAACTTACAGTAATATAACTTATATATCAGAATAACACATAGGCTACAATTTATAAAGTGTTTTTGTGTATTGGCCATAATATTACGATAAGTATCAAGTACCTCGGAAAAATTCCCGCCTTCTGAGAGCTATATTGGCGTGCGCTGTCTAAGCCGTTGGAGTTAGAAGAATATAAAGTACCATGGGATTGTTTGTTTAATATAAAGAACAAAAGTCCACGATAGCATATATGCTATATATATCTACCTTCTATATGGAAGCCAATATACCCAAAACTATGAGCCATAAATACATTTAAATTTGATACATTTTTCAATTGCATTTTTTACAGTATTTAGATAATTCTTATCAAAATTGATATCAAGTATTTAATATAGATTAACTTTGTCTTTTACACTACACACACATACATTTTGGATGAATAGTTTAAAAAATATCACGATATGATTGACTTGAGTGCAACGCCATTAAGCGGAGATTGATGAAAAAACAGCTCGGTTAAAAAATAAGCTACCCGTAGCACTAACTCTACGCAGACGAAGTCGCGGGCAGAGGCTAGTATTAGTATAGATATGATATCACAATGTTCATGATTAACGTAAGGCACATTGTTTGCATGATTAGAAAGCGTTTTTATGCCGTTTTATGACGAAAGGTAATTTTGCTAAAATATTTTTAAGTCACAATGATCCTAAAGATGCGGTTTCGTGACTTCAGATTACCGCAAACGGTCATATCGTCGGCACATCTGAGAAAACGTTTAACAAAATGCCGACAGTGTACCTGCGTTTCTATTAACTTTGGGTAACCCAGGTAACGTTTTAACTTTGTTAAAAATGTTGACCATCGTGACCACAGCTTATACTGATTAGTATCGCTGTAATATTACGGAAAAATATTATCTTTTATCAACGCCTTCACATATTTAAATGAAAAAAAAATGATCGTGTGTGACCACGCTCGCTGTAAAGTACTTGAAATGTCGGGATAAATCATATTTTATAAACCTTTAATAACTTTTAGTCTGGGAAAAGTTATTTTATTTTATTTATTTTTTATTTTATTCAACAACTTTATTGCATTATAAATATACAAGGACCTAGACCTGTACATAACAGAACTGATAAAGCAAAAGGTGGCCTTATCACAATTCAGCGATCTCTTCCAGGCCACCAGTTCGAAATTATATAAAACTAAAAAAAGGGAATATATAAATTTACGAAACTAATTTAAATTATTATCGTACTAGCAACGCCCCCCGGTTTCACACGGGTGCAATGTAGAAGGACTATACACAAAAAATAGCCTATGTTATTCGCTGATAGTGTAGCTTTATTTTGGTTATTTATTATATTGGTGAAAGAATTTTTAAAATCGGTTCATTAGTTTTACAAGTTTATTCATAACATACAAAAATAATATAAGTATAGATATAGATCTGTATTTTATTTTTCATAACATTTTAATAAGTTTATTTTTATATATATTTTTTTTAATTGTACGTGTATTTCCAATAAAGAATTTCTTAAAATCGTTATCCATTCTCAAACCGCATTCTAAATTTAAAATCACCAATTCAACAAAGTGATGTCCGTCCATCTACGTTTCTCACAAAAAGGTGTAAATGGATTCCAGCCACTTAACACCGCACACCGGGAGTCCACAACTATATCACAATGATTTTTTATTGTATTTACAACCTTTTAACGTGTTTTTTGAATTGACAGCGCTAAAATTTGTACTTTAGGTCAATCTTTTTGTTGGGTTTTATTACGCATCTAATTCATAAGACTGTATCATCAGTTTATTTAGCTTATTGAAAAATTTATAAAAAGAATTGCATTTTTTGAAACCTAAACGTTCGAAATTTAAAGAAAGGATCATAATATTCTTAATTCAACGTTGCGTTGTTTTTTTTTGTATTACCTATTCTTCCATCATTAATTATTATTATTAGCAATTGAAAATGATTTTTGCAAATAGGAAACGGAAAGTCTCCGACATCTCTATGTAGTACTTTATTTAGTTTTCGTCTCCATGATTCATTGGTTACCATTAGGCGTTAAGCACAGCTTCCTGGGTAACAAAAAAAAGATTAAAAAATCGTTTTGATCTGGCAGGACACAGAAGATTGATCAACGATTGTGCCTATAAAGAATAAAATTCACAGTGAAACAGACATAGAATTGCATCTGCTCCATGCCCCACTAGGGGACACAGGAAATCATTTATTTGTACACTTACACACTTGTGTAGATTATATAATGTTAATAAATGAATGGAGAAAGTAATAAGCGCTTGTGCAAAGGGCCTTGCCCCTTAACAGGGAAAGAGTCGGAGGACGATGATGGCAATGCACAATTTCAGGGGGCAGAGGTTGGTACAAGTATAAAGAATTCAGCGAGGTTAATAAAATTACCCCATTAATAGGGTAAATGTTAATAGTGAAGTCGAACTTTTACTTACACAATACTCTGATGACTCCCACTAAGTTGTAGTAAATAACACAAAACTATCTATAGTCTATCTATTACCTACTTGCCTGTAAAGAATAATGAAACAGACTCAAAAATGGGTCTGTCCCATACCCCACTAGGGGATTTGGTTCTTCTCCATTCACTATGATTGTCGGTGCTTTTTTTCTACGGGTCGCAGGTTGAATTTCTGTCTGGTTTTTTATAGTTTTTTTAAACATGTTTTTTCTACACGGCTGCTTCGTGCAATGAACCTCCATCAAGTGAATCCTACGCTTGTCTATCAAATATAAAAATCTAATGAAAGTAGGTATTGTTCATGTGTGGCTAAACTTTTGAAGATTTAACCTAATATTGTCTTTTATTAACGCGAGTATCACACATTTAAATAAAATACTGTATACTGCGTGTCTCCCCGCGACCACGGTTGCTGTAAAGCATCCGAAACGTCGGGATAAATAATTTAAACAATATAAATAATAAATCGCGTTTTAATCCGGTATACAGTATTTTATTTAAAAGATTTAACCTTTTAATTTAGGTTTATTATTCTTCTTACACTATTATTTTTTAATTTTCCAAAAAACTTATTGAAAATTGATTTATTATTTATAATTTTTCTTTCAGCTCTCAACTTGTCCCTCAGTTACGTATGCATGGTCACGACCCGTTACCTCTTACAATGTGTATTTTCAATAGCCCGTAAGAAAATATGCTCATTACACCTCTACATAGTACGAAACGATATTATTTCTTCTTAATAATAAAATACTAGAGCCACATACAACACCTATATGTACGCCATGATAAGCCTTGCCAATGAGGAAGAAATTTTTTTTTTGTTTCGACAGATGCACAATGCACAAACTTAAGGTTTAGGTACTGGGTAGTAAATGATAGCCACAGAACATCTATTAGTGCTACTCTGTCAGCCTATTTTCACAAGCGCTTGACGTCTTTTCCATCTATAAACTTCTTTAGATATTCCTCTGATATAATTCTGGAAATAGCATGACGTAGGGAAAAACACATTTACAGAAAATTATAAATTTTACGGTGCGATTCGAACCTGCTACCATCGAAAAGTAAGTAAGGTGTCACCAACCGCGCCAACGAGTTATTTAAATTTAAATTAAACTGTTAGTCGTTCGGAGTTATCACACTGTGAACAAGAAGTAATAGTAAACCTTCTGCCAGCCTAGCATGACCATCAAGAGATATCTCGCGGACGAATGAAGACAAACTAATATATAAGATATCTCGATATATTATATGTCGACATCGACAACTTTGATAGAGAAGATATCTCGATCGACAAATATCTCTTTTCTTATAATCTTCTTATAACTTTTGACATTAGAAGTCGAATTTTAAGTGTGTGCGCGGCACTTTTGCTAGGTATAAAAAACTAGCTAAGTGCAAATCTGACTCGCGCATCGAGGTTTTCCTACAAACTTTTCGTTAAGTAAATATTTTTCCAAAAAAATAACTACAAGCTTTACTGTGCTACGTTGTCATGTGTTATTTCATGACCGGTCAACGGGAAGTACACTATAAGTTTTGATTCCCTTGCGAATGTCAAAATATGCAGCATAAACGGAGCATAAAAGGCATCCACTTAGAAGTTTGATTTTTTCTGCTGCAAATGATCCCAGACCTGAGTATTTGATAATTATTTCAACTTGATAACTCCACGCGTTCCTGAGAAAAAGAGTCTTGACATACAGACAGACGGACAACGAAATTATCCTATAAGGCTTCCGTGTTTGGTACGGATCCCTAAAAATAAAGTATAAAAAGCATTAGCTTTAAAAAATCGGGTGCATAATAATTAATATCTTTTAGAAGCTATTGTAAATGTTTTCACTTAAAAATAGCTTTGAGATAAAAGGCGAAATGGGTTGCTTTTGTCACCTTTGAGGCTGCATCTTATCTCCACCGTAACAATATAGATTCACAAAAACAAACTTTATATACTAGAACATAAAGCTCTATTTTATTTATTTTTGATGACAATTTCGGTTCAACATTTGTACGACACATCAAATAATTCGACGCGTTTGATTTGTTTGTTGAAAGAACCGGATAACTGACCAATTTAAAATGAACTTTCTGTTCTTGTTAAATGTTAGATAAGCTGTCTCTTAAATTCGGATGTTTAATTTATGTACTTTGTCATGTTAACGACTAACGTGTAACTAAAGGGTCATTTTGGTAAATAAATCAAAATGGTGGCTTTCAAACTACTTTAAAAAGGCACTAAAGGATACATTAGGATTCTGGAAACGATATTCATTAAAAAAAAGCTCAAAGTTTAGGCAAGCAGGATGCTTGACTTTTTCCGAAACTTCTAACGATGATTATCGTTATATTTCAACCAATTTACGCAAAATCTTGGCAAATTATATAGACATAGACATACTTTATTCGAAAAAACACAATAGAAATTGGACCAAGTATCAGAGCAGAATTTCTTCCAAAGTCTTATTTTTCCGAATTCTCGAAGTAAAAATTAGGTCGGCAGCGCATCATTGACTGATGTTCTCTGGCTGAGGTATCACCTACCATCAAGTGAACCTCATGCTAGTCTGTCGATATCTGACATAAAAAAAATCACCAGATGACTCCAACCTGTCACCAATGCAATAACTGAAACCGAAACGCACTATCTGCACCACTGAATAGATAAAAATGCATCTAAAGGCAGCAGAACAAAGATCAACTAAATTCACACTTACATCGTTTATATGAAACGCAAATATAAAATTTGACATTAGCAAAAATAATTACATTCAACTTTATTGAATTAAAGTAGGCGTTGAATACAATACATAAACCAACACAATTTACTGAACTAAATGTTAAAATTACCCAGTAAATCTCAGTGCATTCCGCGATTCAGTCAAAACAATCGTAACTTAACGTCACATGTCAATTGCGACTAAAAGCGACATGACTTAAGCTGAATGAAATTCTTGCGCCGCGAAGACGCATCCATGTTGGTTTTTTTATAACATCTGTGTACAAAGACACGAGAGGCCCCAGTGTTGCCAGATTCCAAAACCATGTTTCTTTACTTTTTTTGGACTTAAATAGTATATTTTATACGATCAAAGGTTGCTGTAGGTAACCAGACTTCTATTTTACCGTTTATTTTTAGTTTAAAATCTCCAAACAGAATTCCTAAGTTGAAGGGGTCGTTGCGAGGGGCTCGTTGGCGCGTTCGGTAGAACACCTGCCGTGCGCATCGATGGGTCGTGGGTTCGAATTCCACCGGGACGACATGTTTATAATTTTCTGTAAAAAAAATTCCCCACGTCTGGTAACTACGGGCATTGATCGGGTGGAGGAATATCTAAATTCCGACCGGGTAGCGAACCTCATAGATGGAAAAACTGTGAAGTGCATTGCGCGTTTCGGTTCAGTCTATGGATTTCGAATGCTCGAAGTAAAAATTAGGTCGAAAGAGCATCATTGACTGATGTTCTGTAGCTGAGGTTTCACCTACCATCAAGTGACCTCATTCTCGTCTGTCGATAACTGACATAAAAAAAAATATTTTCAAATTTCCAAATTTATACAAGATCTATCCATTTCAAAGATTCACTCGGCCCAACAAAAAAACTACTTAAAATGAAATGTTCTTATTATACTAGGTTTTATAAAAATTCACGTAACTATTAGTAATAACATCAAATTCAAGAGAATAATTAAAATTCCAAAAAAATTAGGACACCAGCTGTTGCTGACAGTACTCTAATTCAAGTAATCCAAGGAAGAGGTTTTCCTCTGAAAAAAACCTTAAAACAGACTAAAAATCATATAACACTGTACACAAATATTCGTATTTATCTTCATAAATATTTTCAAATGTAACCAACATATTTAAATGTTAATAAATGTGAATGTAAGCGGACGTGAGCTAAGACGGTGGTAATTTAGAAGCAAATAAAATTTAGATTAATCCGCGCGTGTGTCAACGTCAAAGCTCAACTACTACAGACTAAATCACTACAAATTCACTTAGTATTTTAAGCGCGATCTACATGATGTTTTCCTGTTTTAAGACAGAGTATAAAGCTGTTAGACTTGACACCTGCGATTTTTTTTAAAAGGCAACACACGTAGTAAGTTCAAGCCCGGAATTAGGATAGTTTGCAATGTAATGTCTGTAAAAAATCCTTGTTTATTTTTTATTTATATCTCCTAATAGTGTCCAATTGAGTATTTATATCTAGGTATATATATACTTATACTATTAAACTTGCGAATATATTAATTTTATTTGCGAGTTTAATTGTAGATTGTAAAGCTGGGGTGGTAGTGGGAAGGTTAAGGGCTAATGTTAGTCTTTATTCCAGCGAGCCCTTGCATACAGGTTTTTGTATTGTAACAATCTTCACAAACAATATAAATTAAAGACACAAAGGCCACATCAAGACACATACTCAGAATAAATATTCGTGCCTTGTGAATCATGTAATTACAATTATATAGCCGTTATAAACACATACAAAATAGTAAGTAAGAAATGTTTTATTAGAAGTGCTATTTAATACTTTTTTACTGTCCTATATGATAAAAAATCATTTTTTCAATGCGAGGGTGAAACTTGCACAATAAATTAGGAATCCTAGCATCTTAGAAGCAATTTTCCTAATCCTATGCAGCATTGAAAAGATGATTAATTAATTACATAGTATCCGTTCGAAGAAGTAGTTTAGCAATGACATTTCCTCAATTTTAATGTTAAACAGGTATCGTGTAGACTCGCCTTACGCCTGTGTACATTAGCGAAGTAAGCGATAACTCAAGTCACCGTGCGACCTCTCTTTCCCATAATTCAAGCTCTCTCCGGACTGCGCGCGCGCAGAAACTGTGAAAACCAATGTGTACAGAGCTTTATTTTGTTTTTGTTTTTTTTTACTTCAATATGAAATAAAGTAAAGATTTTGCTATTCCCTGAATGTTCTAAAATATAATACATTTATTTAGAGGGAAAAATCTCATACACAATGGTCCAAGCATAGTATCGAGCTTTCATTTCCCGTTTTATTTCAGGGATTTCTAAAAAAAAAGCTAAAAGTTCTTTAGTTACTTACGGTTTTTAGCCGCCAGATTACTTCTTATATATACTTATGTATTGAAAAACACAATTCACATAATAAACACTCAAGAGCTGTTTATTTTATCAAAAGAGCTTTTCCTGGTTTCAATAGCTGAATGGGAAGGTAAATAAATCTAATTGACTTCTTAACATTTTATTGTACAAAAAATAACCAATTCTTTTAAATAGTGAAATCTTTTAGAATTAAATAGGCATCAGCTCTTTCCACCAGGTATATCGTTCTGTTAATCCTTCTGTTGTTGTTGTTTATAATATTAGATTATTTTTCGAAAATTTTAGAACATTTTAAGGCTAAATAAAAAAAATACAAAAGTAAGTGAATCGCCAAGCGCCCTAGTGGGCAGACCCATTTCTGTGTCTGTTTCACTGATCATTGCTAACTAATAATGCTAGTATTCTTTAGTAATTATTATTAACCAGTATAAATTGCTAGAATACTTGTTCCATATTTCTCATGTCCTGGTACTTCTTATAAATCCCGAGTCCCCTAGTGTCGTTTCTGTGTCTTTTTCACTAATCATTTTTCTTTACAAGAAGATGATCAGTCTTATGTGCCCTGCCTGAGCGAAACAATTTGTTTTTTAATTTTTTTCCCCGAAATTCGAACCCAGGACCTCCGGTTCTAAACGAATCACGCTTACCACCGAACCATGGAGGCGCTCAACATATACTTACAGATATAGACACTGACATAATTTCTAGTTGTAAAGGAATTATTAAAAAATACCCTTTTATTTATTGAAGCTTAAAAAACCGTTCACAGTAAAACACTATTTATTTTACTTACCAGCGGTCTAGTCTATCGCTAAATAAAAGAAGTATTTACGAAACTGTCTTGTACAATATTTAAAGACCATAGACTATAGTGTTTCTCGGCAGAGACAAACATGAATGCTGTGGAAGTTGGAACAATGCGACCATTTAGAGGTTGTCTTTTATTTCTGCGAATTTCAAAAATGTTTACTGCTAAGAATGTGCACATTGCTTGGTAGTTCTTAACTGTTACAGTAGTGTAATATCTACCTTAGAAAAATATCAGGCGAACAATTTGCAGATATGTGTTTTTTTATGTTAGATATCGACAGACGAGCATGAGGTTCACTTGATGGTAGGTAGATATCCCAGCCATAGAACAACAGTCAATGATGCGCCGTCGATTTACTTTTTTAGTTCGAGCATTCGGAAATCCATAGACTGAAACTGAAACGCGCAATATGCACTTCACGGTTCATCTATGAACGGTGGTTTGTTACCCAATCGGAATTTCGATATTCCTCTCACAAGTTCATTGCCCGAAGTTACCAGACTTGGGGAAGACATGCTTACAGAAAATTATGAAAAAGTCGTCCCGATGGGATTCAAACCCACGACCCATGATGCACGGCAGGTGTTCTACCGAACGCGCCAACGAGCCGGCGAAATTTCATTTGTATGCAATATCAATTTTTCATATTACTGACAGATGACGATACGAACACTTTCTCGCAAGTTTTTTAATTACTGGGGCTCATGTTTTTTTTATTGCACAGTGACCGTGTGAAGCCGGGGCGATTACTAGTGCTATTTTAAATGTAAATAAATAATAATACTTATATCAAATTAACCAAGCCTAGTGGTTATATTAATTACTATAAACACATTGAGATCGCGAGATAGCACATAAAACATTTTCAATCAAGTGAGCGTCCATCATTTATTACAAACCATAATTATAATCTGATTAAATGCTTACTAACCACGCCCTTTGTGCAAGGGAGACGGAAGATTTCCCATCGTAAGAACGTCTATAAAATTAGCTACTGCTATCCTTTTCTTATGCTTTTTGCGAGTTGTTTTCTTTAATGATTTATTGATAAAATTGATACATAAATTAAGTAATCATATTGGGGATGTGGTCAAAAATTCCAGTCCAATATTGATCGAAAGCTATATGAAAAAAATATATACCTAAGTATAATAATAGGTTCACCTTAATTAAGTACACTTTTAAATTAAAATTATTTATTTTATTAATAATCTTAATTTGAAATGGAATCGGAATTTCGATATTCGTCCTACCCGATCAATGCCCGGAGTTACCAGACGTGGGGAAGACATGCTGACAGAAAATTATAATCGTCCCGGTTTGATTTGAACCCACGAAATTCTACCGAACGCGCCAACGAGCCCGTCAAATAGTATGAGAATAATTTAGTTATTTTATTGGTAAGTAAAGTTTGCCTCAACAAGAAAATTTCATCAAAATGGGTACAGCAATGTAACAGATTAAATAGTATTGTCTTTTATTAACGCGAGTATCACACATTTAAATAAAATACTGTATACCGGATTAAAACGCGATTTATTATTTATATTATTTATCCCGACGCGGACGTTTCGGATGCTCCCCGTCCCGCTCCCTGTCTCCCCGCGACCACGGTTGCTGAAAAGCATCCGAAACGTTGGGATAAATAATTTAAACAATATAAATAATAAATCGCGTTTTAATCCGGTATACAGTATTTTATTTAAAGAATAAATAGTGTTTTGTCTGGATCTGGATTATAATATTTAAAATAACATTAAAATGTTTATTAAATACTAAAACTTCATCGAGACCAAAGCCAATAATAACTCCCTCGGATTTCGACGTTGAATATTGAAGCTCTTCCCAGAGGTTTATTAAAAGATTATCAGTTGAACTCTGTCTGTTTGAGGCGTAATTAAACTTCCTTTGAAAAGGCTTTGTTCTTTTCGAGAGCACGGGAAATTTTGATATTTTAAACATGTTGGCATTAATTAAACAATCCAGTGAAGTTAGGAGGTTGGTACAGAATATATTTTGTTAGGGATAAGTGAATTCTAGAGTTCTCTAGTGGACACTTCTAGAGATGAACATGTTTCTGTGTATGTTTCGCTGATCATTTTTACTTTATTATGCTTGACTAGGACGGGAATTCACTTTTTTTTATGTTAGATATCGACAGACGAGCATGAGGTTCACTTGATGGTAGCACTTTTTACTTCGAGCATTCAGAAATCCATAGACTGAAACCGAAACGCGCAATGTGTACTTCACGGTTTTTCCATATATGAACGGTGGTTACCCGGTCGTTTCGATATTCCTTCCATCCGATCAATCCCCGAAGTTACCAGACGTGGGGAAAACATGCCTACCGAAAATTATAAACATGTCTTCCCGATGGGATTCGAAACCACGACCCATCGATGCGAACGGCAGGCGTTCTGCCGAACGCGCCAATGAGCTCGTCAGAACTAGATCATGGATTTGGGATAGTTCTTGTATTATATATCACTTACTTAAAACTCACCACTTATTATTATTGTTTTTTTTTATTAAGATATATAAATAGAATTTTATAATGGACATCTATAACACCAATTTGCACAATAAAATGCGACGAATAGAGAATAATATTATCCTCTTCTATTTTTTGAAAGTTTGTAAAGAAGCAAATACTTTTTTGTACTTTTTTCTAACAGCAACTATGTAGTCAAAGAAAAATCCAATTAAGTTAAATAAAGCAGGTGTTCATAATGTAAAATACATTTTATTTTGTGTATACAATAACATCCACGTTGGAACCACAGTATGTATACCATCAGTTGTGCCCTCTGTGAGTCATATTTTAATATTGTATTTTACTAACGTTATATTTCATCTTATAAGTCATATTTTTGCAATTTTTGCCACAGACAAGCTTGCAGATTCACTTGGGTCACAATGGGAACATTAAAATCATCAAACATCCTATGGCCTTGTTAGCCTAGTGAAAGAACGATAATAACAGTCTATCATAGGTACGATTGGATATAAGAAAAAAAAAGTGTTATATTTCTAGCTTTCCTTGTCCAAGTTGGACCTTCTATTTTGTATGTCATCTTCTCATCTGTAACGTTGTCTACCTTTATTTGTACAGGGCGGCATTTTGTCATATCTTTGAGACATTTATTTTTCTAACACCTCAAGATGACCAGCCTGTTTCCATTTTAATATTCTGATGCAATATTTTAAATCCTTAATTTATTTATTGTCGTACTATTTTTTTGAATCTATGTATTTTAAAACCTATTAAATATGCACAGCAGCTTTTGCCACCATTTTTTACTATTATTAAGTAGTCTTACTTGTATCTTTTTATTATTTTCACGTGTGGTGTTCAATAAAGTGTTTTTGATTTTTGATTTTTTCGATTTTGATTATTACAAGGAAAAATTATCATCTCAAAACTGATGACCTTGATAGATGTAAAGTCATCTATCAAGGTCAGACAAATTGGTGCTCGGAAATGAATTTATTCTATGTAGTACTATTACAGTATGTACGGAAATACAATGTACATACATATTATTGCAACCTTTCGCAACTGTTTGTACTCTGATAATGTACAATAACATCGGTTGAGCTGCGGGTCTGAGCCCAGCGATAACGACACTGCATCGTTCGCTATTAGGGTTGAACATTCATTATTTTTAGCCCCAACAATAGTATTTTAATAAAATAAATACGAGATGTTTTTAAATCAGATATTGACAATAACTATAGTATCATTTATAATGAACTGGTAGTGTATGATTCAACAGTTAGTCATGCGTCCCGGGTTCCCAGGTAGATGGTATTTCAATATATGGAGCACTTATCGATCAGATTTTGAGAAAGTGATGGATGTGCAAGCGGCACGTAAGGTTGATAAAACAAACCGCTGGATGTTTGAAACCTGTGAAGGTGAATAGCATAAAGCGCCGGAGCTACGGTTGCGTGCTAATCGATCCCGTGAGCCCCAAAAGGTGGTCATTAAAAATTGGTATTGTATGATTGAAATTCTCATAAGAATAATGATTTTCATTATATTTATATTCTTTGACAAGTTCAATGAAGATATTTGAACTTTAAAGAACTCTTTGAGGTGATATGACTTCCTATTTTTTTTAAAATTAAAATTGCAAAAATTCTTGAAACAAACGTAGTTAAATTAATTATAATATTCGAAGTTCTTTGCATATCTTTGATGTCTGAGTATTTCCAATAATTTTAAGAATTTTCATTTCGCGACAACCCTAATACTAACCCAAAATGTCTCCAGTGTGCACGACTCTTAGCTGCATTAGAATTTATACACTATTGTCGCAAAATGAGACTGCTCACTGAAGTAAAACAACATTTTTATTGGCAAAGCTTTGTACGTAAGGGAAAGCTTCTGACAAATATTTTACGAACGTGAAAAAGCGTGAATATTTTTCTGAAAATATTATAAATTGGGTATTTGGAATAACTTCTTATACTACGAGTAAGTCATGGTAAGGTTAATAATTACCCCTGCATAAATTAATTAATAGTATTTTTAACATATCGTAATTTAGAATTAAATAATCCAAACTTTTTGTTTTTTTTTTGGAAAACGCTTACAAAATAATCTAAGTTTTGGATATGGATTGGATATATGGAAAATTATATCCATCTATACTTACTAATATTAAAAGGAGGAAAGATTTGTATGTTATGAATAAACTCAAAAACTACCAATACAAAGCTACATTATCAGCGAGTAACATATGCTATGTTTTGTGTATAGAACATCTACATTGCTCCCATGTGGAGCCGGAGCGTTTTGCTAGTATTACATAATTTTAAAAGTAAAAAGTTTTTCGGCCGTACTATGAAGAAAAGTAATTTTGCCATATTGTTGAGTAAGGTCGTTTTCATTCTAAAGTTGCAATGTATTTTATGCAACAAGCAGCTCACACGAAAGTTAGTGCAGTTTTTGACGGGCTCGTTGGCGCGTTCGGTAGAACACCTGCCGTGCGCATCGATGGGTCGTGGGTTCGAATCCCACCTCTTCGTTATAATTTTCTGTAAGCATGTTTTCCCCACGTCTGGTAACTTCAGGCATTGTGGGAGGAATATCTAAATTCCGACCGGGTAACGAACCACCGTTCATAGATGGAAAAACCATGAAGTGCATATTGCGCGTTTCGGTTTCAGTCTATGGATTTCCGAATGCTCGAAGTAAAAATTAGATCGACAGCGCATCATTGACTGATGTTCTGTGGCTGAGGTATCACCTACCATCAAGTGAACCTCATGCTCGTCTGTCGATATCTGACATAAAAAAAAAGTAGCCTTATCAATATCACTCCAAACGAAATTGAGTAGCCGCGCTGAGAATCAGCATAACACTATTAAGCAATTATGTGACAAATGCTGAGAGAACTGTCTTTTTTATCCACATTCACAGTCATCAGACTACGATTGTTACTAAAATAACATGGTAATAAGATCTTTATAAACATCGCAAAAAGACATCTTGTTTTATCAATAAATTATTATAAATATGGCGTAAGTTTGTGCACAATATGTTAATTTTATTAATCTCGAACTTAATTAAGCGCATTCTTGCTTCGTCGATGTATCGAACGTGGTTATCATAGGAAAAATAAGGAATTTGAGTATTTTCATCTCTGTTAATGAAATAAGTTAAGAAAGAGATAGATATAGGTACAGACTACAGAGCGTGCGACCGTAAGAGAAAATATAACGAACGAAAAATGCATAAATAGGTATCCTTGAATTGTAAGTTGAGGTTTTCTTATGTCAATTGTAAAGTTTGACTATTTTTTGGTAAAACCAATTTCCAACCAAAGATTGCCTAGGACAGTGGTCGGCAAAGTGCGGCTCTGGCACAACTATCCACGAAATAATATTTCAGTAAAAAAAAAATTAAGTAAGAAATTTAGTTTTATTTAGTGTACTACTGATTAAGTGTAATAAAAGTTTACTAAACAAACATGCTTCGGCTCCCAATTTTTTTTTACATTGTTGTAATGTTCATATTTGGCTCTTTGGCTAATAAGTTTGCCAACCACTGGCCTAGGATTATTGATTATCACTTCATGAATTAACATTAATTTAGATTAGCTTCTTTTAATTTTGGAAAAACATCGTCGGTTCTTTTCTAACTTAAAAATAAACTTAATTCGCTTAATCCTCTGCAACTTTGTTAAAGTAAATATGTTTAATACATGAAATTCGAAAGGTTAGTGGAAGGAATTCTACAACCGCGATGCGAAGGCTGGTAAAAACATAATTATACCATATCGAACACCAGTTTAACTCTTTAATTAACATTAAGGTGCAAGATAAATATCTTTAAGTGTATATATGCATAGTATTACATAAAATCATGTAGAAAAGAGAGTAAACTGATCATTATTCCTGTTTAAATTGCGAAGGAATGAAATTCCGGCAGTCTTATGTCTTTTTGGACGATAAGGTATAACTTGGGTCTCTTTTACCAGGGTGAATAGATAGACATAAGTATTTAAATAAAATACTGTATACCGGATTAAAACGTGATTTATTATTTATATTGTTTAAATTATTTATCCCGACGTTTCGGATGCTTTACAGCAACCGTGGTCGCTGTCTCCCCGCGAATAATAAATCGCGTTTTAATCCGGTATACAGTATTTTATTTAAATGTGTGATACTCGCGTTAATAAAAGACAATATTATAGACATAAGTAACTGCCCCTTCTTAGACCGCATCACCACATCAGGTAAGATCGCCGTCTATATATCTATTATATGTTAAAACAAAGTCGTTTTAGTTACACCATTTATAACTCAAGAACGGCTGCACCGTTTTTAATAATATCTTATTTATATATTTTTTTAAATCAATAAGGTTCCGAACTCACGTCAAACACGTCGCACGCTAGCTGTTTTGTAACAATTGATGTCCACTGCTTTGTGACATACTAGACATTATGGAATAGCAGTGGGGAAAATAGCATATTCAAATCCAAAAAAAAAAACAATATTCTGGCAGGACAACGTCTGCAGCATAAACACTATGCACTTTTTCATAATAAAAATTAATCTTAATTTAAAAAAAAATTGGTTAAAGGTAGATATCGACTATCGACTATCAAGTAGTCGTTTCGAGTTGCAACTTGCGGTGTGGATAAACTTTTATTCTAGGATATTCTCTTTGATATCTCAGTTTCTATACTATTAAAACTACCTGCGAGAAAGTATTCGTATCGTCAATCTGTCATTTGTATGCAATTTAAATAATTTCTCATACAACTGATAGAATGACGAACGTTTTCTTGCAATTTCCTCTTTAATTGTACTGTAATCATTATTTACAACACTACATTATATATATATTCCATTTTTTTCATTTCTACACTTCAACATCCCTAAACATCTGACCAGCTTCTTATGATCTTCCGGGAAGATACTGAAAATCACCGTTTCAAAATGATTTTCTTTTATGGCATAGCCTTCTTGATTGTTGTTTGCAAACTGCAATTTGTATTTTCCTATTACAGTTTTAGTTGGTTAGCCTGTAATAGATAGTTAAACTGTACTTTATTAATACTATCTCATATTTATCCTTATATCTTTTCTTAGTGTGTAATATAAAATACTAGCAATTGCCCCCGCAACCCCCCTCAGGGTGGAATTTCGTAAAATCCGTTCTTAGCTGACCTCTACTCGGCGAAAGGAATATTCCTACCATATTTCAAGTCGCTACGCCTTATGGTTCCAGAGATATCGTGATGAGTGACTATATAGGTGGGAATCTCTTTTATATATATAGAAGATTTAATATTTAATTACCTTATTGGTCATGCCATACCGCGCCAATATTGGCCAATACTGCAAAAACATATAAAGCTATTTACACTATTGCAAAAATATGCCATTTAAGGCAAATTTAAACAATACGAGCATGTTTTGTATTTTACATTAGCGGTAGTCGGTTTTCTCTTACAATGCAAATGACATTTCAAGACCACACTTGATACGTAGTGAAGACGTTTTTACGTTGTCGATAAAAAGTTGATTTTATCGCGGACTTGAATGACGGCTTATTTGGACCCGCCCTCTCGCTCATTGTAATTTATCGATAAATATGTAGTGAATTACAATTATTATGTATTGTTTCGTTCGCTTAAACATGTTTGTTGCAAAGTAAATATACGAATTATTCACGCACGAATGAAAATAAAATTACGACTTGCAAGTAAGAATTAAGCTTTTCCTGAGTAAAAGTACTTGTTCGAACTTCCAGAACTTTGCGGTTGTATAATCTCTAAGATAAGTTAGATTTATTATTTATCTATAATAATATTATAAAAAAGAATGATTTGTTTGTTACGATTTAACTCAAAAACTACTCGACCTATTTTAAAAATTCTTTCACCAATAGAAAACTACATTATCAGCGAGTAACATAGGCTTTTAAGTGTTATAGTAAAACTACATAGCACGCGTGCGAAGCCGGGGAGGATCGCTAGTATTAATTAAAAATCTAAAACCCCAAGTCAAACATACTAAAACCTTACTTTACCAATATAACGGCTCACCTATTTGTTAAGCTTATTTCTTGACTTTTCGGTAGAACACCTGCCGGGCGCATCGATGGGTCGTGGGTTCCAATCCCACCGGGACCACATGTTTATAATTTTCTGTAAGCATGTTTTCCCCACGTCTGGTGGAAGGAATATCTAAATTCCGACCGGATAACGAACCACCGTTCATAGATGGAAAACCGTGAAGTGCATATTGCGCGTTTCGGTTTCATGATCATGATCATTGACATTAGTCAATGATCATTAGTTCTGTGGCTGAGGTATCGCCTACCATCAAGTGAACCTCATTCTCGTCTGTCGATATCTGACATAAAAAAAAAACCAATATTATCACAATATTAGTGAGATGTTAAATAACAGATAAAGGAGATAAATAGTTTACTTAATCAAATATCGGCATAAGAAATATTATTAATATTTCTCAATGCGAAAGGATTGATTAATCAATTTTGTGAGAGATAATATCACTTTATTTACTCCTTTGGTAGCGCTTGTTTCGAATAAAATAAATACAAAATTAATTTATGGTATCTGAGTACATAAATATAATTTTTAATTTCATATTCTGTGTCTGTTCACGCTAATGTCCTAACCTTCTGAACAGATTTTCATGCAGTTTTCACATATATATTTAGCTAAGTCCGGAACAACATATAGACTTCATTTCATCAGATTTCGGGAAGAAAAGTTGATTATGAACTATGTAATTGATTTTAGTAATAATCACTGTAAGGAAACTGTTTTTGGTAGATGAAACATGGATAAATGTATCCTAAAAATACTTAAGATACATATTTTAATGTTACAAAACAAAAGAATATGGAAGTAACCAAAACCCGAACACAAAATACATAAATCTTAAAAAATCACAAAAAAACTTCATGCAACTGTTGACAAGCTCTGTGATCGTTTAAAATTAATGGCGGTCGTACATTATTGGGCTACCAATGTCAGAGGTGGTCCACCCTTACATCAAGGAAATAAAAAACTCTAATGTCCCTGTGATATCCTTTTAAATATTTTACCGTGTGAAATATGTGTGTAATTAAATTTGGAATGCCCTAACATGGAATACATTATCTGTGATACCTCTATAATGGGAATTTTGAGTAAAATGTTTTATATTATTAGCGATTAAAATTCCTTTACACTTCTGTTTGGGACTTGGATTACACAAGATTTCAAGTTAAATCTGCTTATTTTGATATTTAATTTTTTTTGATAGAACAAAACACTTCAATCAAAACATGTACTGGCGCAATGAACAACTGCAGATAATACGGTTTTTTTTAAATTCCAATTTTTTTGAATAGATACAAGCGTTTTTGACACTGCTAATATTTAGTTCGTCAATTTAATGTAATTTATATTTTTTTTTTAATTTAAGAAATACGAAATTTTACTTACTTTCTTACTACTTGATACTTTCAAGTTTGAACTTAAAAGTAGTACTTAAAGTGTGAGTGAGTGTGTACGTGAGTTGTGTGAGTGAGTGTGTACGTGAGTTGTGTGAGTGAGTGTGTAAGTTGTCTCAAATTGTTTGTCAAAAAGCGTATTTGGCTATAAAGCTTATCTCACGTGGCGGTCAAGCCACAGCAAAGAGAGACTTAAAGACTTGGAAATATTAAATGTGCCTGAAAGTAAATGACCTCAGTATTTATAAAAAACATTACGAATATTATAAGTTCTATTGTGAGTCTGTCTGTTTTGTATTCCGTAGAAACGAATATAAAAATAAAATTTTAAGTATTTCTTTTAAATTTAAAGTTTACTCAAAATTAATATTTTTCGAGTTGTAACCCTATTTTATCGGAGGTGCGATATTATGTACATAGATAGGTACGATTTAATGATGACATGCATACATTTTTATTTTTGCATTGTCTCATCCTTGAAATAAGAAGATACAAACTTTTTGGGCTAGTTACTAGTAGACTAGCTTTTATTGTGTAAAAATATTTTATTGTATACCAAAATAAACCTACATAGGTAATAATAATAACCACACTATCGTATGGCTAGTGGAAGTTATCAAATACAGTACATTCAATATTAGTGTATTATGCATTCATTGCACTCACCCCACAATAACGTATGCAAAACAGCCCGGGGATATACGGCCAATAAATAAACACGCCGAAAGGGGTGAAATTAAACATTCATATTTAGGGAGGTGACTATTTATCGAGTATTTACAAGCCTAACGGCCGAATTCTCGAACGCTAATCAACATTGAGGTGTACTTAAAAGTATCTCTAACTCTTTCATTACGAAGGTAAAATGAAAGAAGCCATTTTAAGAAGCCCTCAAATTTTGATTATCGTATCAGTATTCCGCGGTAAGGGAGGAATACTGAAACAGTAGTTAAAGTTGAGTCCTACTTTAAAAATTTCCTGTCTCATATATTGTAAATTAATGAACGAGACAAAATTACTTTTAGGTAACTCTCCATCTTGTTAAGCATTTGGGTATTCGGCCATATAACTCACAAAGAAGTTAGTAATTAAAGTATAGATATTCTATCTCCCAAAGTCCGTTTGGCTATGAATGTTGTCAGACGTGCACATATAATATCATTGTTTTAGTGTGCGTAACTAAGTTTCTGAGCGCTCCCGAGATTACGCACACTAAAACAATGTACGTCTGACAACACTGATAGCCAAAAGGACTTCGTGAGATAAAATATCTATACACTTGTCTCACTCCCTCCAGTGTGTGTGTAACTACAATTGGCTTTCATCATGATTTTTAATAGGGCAAATAAATACTTTCTTTGTATTTAATTTCATATTATTTATCCACTTTCATATTAGTTTAGATAATTCTTAAGTATATTTAATGACTATTTTATCCTGTTAGGAAATCACCCTATAGGCAATAATTTATATTAATAAAATTTAAACTAAACACATGTTGCAAACATAATTAATAATTATCATCGTTGTTTACACGTTTTATCGATAAGATACGTACAACACTAAACAGTTCTAATATCGTAATAGGCAGGGTAAAGACCGAAGCAACTTGTACAACATCACCAAATTAGCCAAACGATGTGCACTAGCCCTTAAGCGATTATAGGGCTGTCTCTTTTAACTTTTTTACCCCTTTTACATTAGCAGGAATAAATAAAATAAAGCAAATTACTCGTATTATTAGAACAAGTTCCAATAACAATCGAAAATAAACTCTATTCATTAAAAGTCACTGTTATTGCTTTATATAGTTGATTTAATATGAAACATACATATTTATTAAGTGTGGTAAGTTTGCTTATCCTATGTGACAACCCTAAGACTGATGTATATGTATATGTATATGCAAATGTTTTGTATGCGACGCCTTATAAATGATTTTATCCGGCATGTTTGTGTGAAATATTACTTTGTAAAATTGAATCGGACACAATCTGGACGAGGATGTTTAGAACACATGTGCTATTTAAATCCCCAATCTAATATCAGTGTTATAGGGTTAACGTACAGTCGGGTTAAAAAAATTTAAGACAAAATGTTGTATATTGATTTATTTTAAATTTGTTCCATATTTTTTTTATTTCACTGCATATTTGAGCTCAAATATCGATTTTCTTAGTGAATTAAAGATTATTAGAAGAATTAACTTTATGGTTACTGGCTAGCCTCTAAGCTGATGTTATGCCCTAACCTATTAGTCCAATATTTAATATTAATTTACCTTATAATAATGAACTAATTAGTATAAAATCAAGATTAAGTTTGAGCTAATATTTTTGCCCGCCTCTTGTGTATGGTTTTTGAAACTACTACCCTCAATTAACCCTTAATTAATATATTATCAGGATGTAGTTTGGAAACTGTGTTATATTTTTACCTTAAGGTATAAAAGTCAATTTGTCAAGTTTCTAGCTGTTATATTGAACGTTGATAAATCAATAAGCCTGGTAACCAGCATTCTATTTTATGTATGTACTAAATTTGTCCAAGGTAAAACGTTGAATAATAAGGATGTTTTCCCAGTATAACCTATATTACTCCCTCACCTAGAAAAGTACCTCTCCCTTTTTGCGCGATATATAGTACTAATCAAAAACCCAAAAGCCATCAATCATACTTATTTTTTTTTTATTTTTATTTTAGAGCAGACAACCGAGCAGGTGGGTTACCTGATGGTAAGTAATCACCACCGCCCATGGACATCTAGGACTTGAAGGTCTCAGATGCGTTGTCGGCCTTTTAAAAATCTGTAGGCTCGTTTTTTGAAACTTTTTCATTTGGATATACTTTAACAAAAAGAACTCACTGTTGATACTAGAATTTACCTACATAAATTGTTTTATAAAAATAAATTCTAGTTAACGTATTTTTTCACTCAACTGTACTCACATTAGTCAAAACAGCATTATGAATGTTGCTCATTGTAAGCGACACATCCATTGGTTTTTTCATTGACATTGATTGTTTGTTGTACACGTGTTTTGTGTCAAAATTTATATTAAACATCACAACGAAGTCTTTCATATTGGCTCGATATTGTGACCTTTATAATATCTCAAGTTACAAAACTTAGTTTAGACTATGTGATTTAAAAAGGCCTAAGTGTTTTAAAGTCCCAGATTTTTCGGAATAATGTTCGGGAGAGCAGTAAACAATTACCAACCTCCATACTTTCGGGGTTCCTCAAAAAGTGACTATTTCTTGAAGGGATATAAGGCAATTTGAATAAGAAAATGTCATCTAAACACTGGTCATGGATATGTGCGATAGAAGATGTAGAGCGTTTCAAAGTTTCAACTTGGATGGCCTAATAGAGAGAACCCGGTCATCAACGATTTGAGCCGCTCTACATTGAATAGGTTTTCGTCCAGATATATCGTCCACGGGGCCAAAGCCATTCTATACCTAGTATCAAAACATTAAAAGTTATCTTTATAAATTGTATGATGTATTTTCTCTTTATTAGAGACAAGCAACACGCCCCAACTTCGCACGAGTGTAATGTAGATGTACTAACACAAAAAAACATAAAAAAATCTATGTTACACGCTAATAATTTAGCTTTCTATCATCTCAAATCTTATAATAGTGTTATAGACTAGCACGCCCCGGCTTGCCAGGTGTAATATAGATGTACTAATTATACACTAAGAAAGCCTAAGTAGCCTATGTTACTCGCTGATAATGTAGCTTTCTGTTGGTGAAAGATTTTTAAAATCTGTTCAGTAGATCCAGAAATTATCCCATACAATCTCACAAACTTTATAATCGTAGTATAGATAATTCAATTTCCTCAGTTTTTATTTAAGCTAAATAATATACATATATTTAAAAGCTACATGCATATTAAAAGCTCGTAGATTCTCTAGAATCCTAGAGTTAATAGTGTTAAGCGTATTATAGGATTTAAATAAGCGAAGTCGTGTCTTCGTTAATAAGGACACCAACGAACCGGTCGGTTGACACGTATCTTGATGAGGCTATAGAGTAAAGGGTTAACGAGAATGAATACTAGGCATTAGCAGAAACTGACACTAAACTTCTTTTTTTAATTCAAATTCAAATTCAAAATCATTTATTCATTTAGGTAACACAATGTACACTTATGAACGTCATTTACTGACATATTAAATGCTTCTAATTTTACATTTACCGCCAGTTCTCAAATCAAGGGCGTAGAACGGAAGAGAAGAACTGGCAAGTAACTCTTCGTCACTCTTTTAATCGCCATTTTTTTGTTTTACAAAATATTTGTAAGGCGCTGCAACCATTACACCATATTCCACATGACATCTTTATGTAATTAACTATAATAATAAAAAAATATAAACCAGAAAAAAAACAAAGATTTGTCCTCTATCAGCAGCAGGCAATAATATCAGACATAGACTAGCGACATGCTCATTTGATGGGTAGACAACTTACCATCAAATGAGCCGGACGCTAGTACTGACGCAGACTCGTGGTAAGAGATGCCTATGGCATATGGTACCTTAGCCACTGGATATCCATGACCGCCTCCGTGGCTCAGTGGTTAGCGCGATGCGTTTAGCGCCGGAGGTCATGGGTTCGAATCCCGAAACAAGATTTTAAAAAAATTGTTTCGGTCGGGCAGGGCACAGAAGGCTGATCACCACTTGCCTGTACAGGAAAATGATCAGTGAAACAGACACAGTAATGGGTCTGCCCCATGCCCCACTAGGGGACTCGGGAATTCACTTTATATAACTGATTCCCGCTGGGTTGACAGGTTTATATATTTCTATAAACTATAGATCTATAAAAAAAGGAAAAACTTACTTACTAATACTTATGCTAATTACAATTGAAAATAAAAAAAAACAAAATTAATTCAGAGATATATGGCAGTGGGATATTGAAAGTGGAGCCAACACAGTTCTTGTTATGCTATCTATCGATAACACAACACTAGTTTTCAGTGACCCCATAGAAAAACATTTCTACTTCTGGCCACTTTATACGTAAATATCGTAATTCAGTTCGGGATTGGAATCACCATCGATTCCTTACATCCTTACGGCCTTATTCATTTAAAACGTATTATAAGCTAGATATAGTTAAAATATGTTTTGTTTCTTTCGTTAAGAAGAATAAAAAATATTTATTTGTCAAAAACATGGTACAATAGTTGGTCATTTGAAATATCTTCTAGCGATCACATGTTTTGCCAGTAATTAGGCATACAAATGTTATTGATTTACACACACTATAATAATTAATTACACCACACCGGTCACCGCAGCGTAGTATGTCTGAAAAACTCTTTCAAGTCATAAAAGCTAAATAGAATTAGTCATTTTTTCAGTTGGCCTCTAAACATTGAGTGGCTTATACCTTAAAGTTGTGTTATAGTCTTTTTATATTCGATAGAGCGAAACAAAACATATTTTAACTATATCCAGCTATAATACGTAATACGTTAATTAATAAGGCCGTTAGACTGCTCTGCCTCACACATCTCTCATTAATTAACAGCTGTCATTTGTGGTTTTCCGAACCGATACGACTTGAGAAACTTTAAGAAAGAGCTTATTCCTTAAAAATTGGCAACACACCAGCCGGGCTAGCATGACCGCCACGAGATATGTCGCGGACGAGAGAAGACAAACTAAGATGTTAGATATCTCGATATATTATATCTCGACATCGACAATTTTGATAGAAAAGATAACTCGATCGACAAATGTAGGTATCTATTTTTGATATTAAAAGTCGAGTTGTAAGTGCAATTGTCATGTTAGACCCGAAAGAAATAAAGCGATAGTCGATTGAAACACGAGAAAACGGTAGACAAAATTTTGTCGCGCTTGTCATGCTAGGCCGGCTGCAATTGTAGATGTTATAATCAATAGATAGTACCATCAGGTAAGGTACACAATGTTTTTATAGAATAGGTATATAATATATATACGTTACATGCATATAATATCTATTCTTTAAAAAACATACTACATCCGTTCATAGATGGAAAAACCGTGAAGTGCATATTGCGCGTTTCGGCTTCAGTCTATGGATTTCCGAATGCCCAAAGTAAAAAATAGGTCGACAGTGAATCATTGACTGATGTTCTGTGGCTGCGGTATCACCTACCATCAAGTGAACCTCATGCTCTTCTGTCGATTTCTGACATAAAAAAAACATAAATACATACATAATGTATATGTATAATGTATATTTCTAAGCGGTGAAGTGCAGGTGCGGTTTTGGAATTTATATATTTCCGATTACTCGGACCGAAAATAGGTCGACACCTCATCATTGATAATTCATTCTCTCACTCGCCATTCAATAAGTTGATTAATTCCTCGGTTAATAACTAATTTAAAAAAAATCGATGAACATCTAAACACTAACGAAGCATAGTATATTTAAACGACTAAAATGAAATCGCAACTGCAAATCGACATAAAGACATTTCTAGTATTATTTAGACTTGTCACTTGTCGGTATGTCACATCCCAGCTGTGTTTACAACTTCATTCATTTGTTTGAATGTAACGCGTCATTTGGCATAATGATAATGTTACCGGCAATATGCGTAATCCGGTATTCTATATAATGTCTAAAAGTAGTTGTTTCTCTCTATACTTAATATTATAAAGAGGAAAGATTTGTATGTTAGTGTTTTACGATTTAACTCAAAAACTAATATACCGATTTTAAACAATATTCCACCTACATCTTCACCACAGGCTATATTTATTTACAGAAATAATTAGAGATCCCTACTAAAACTTGAATAATGTAACCCAAGTGTAAAAAAAAGTTGTAGTGCGTAACCTCTGGATCTACTAGACCGATTATAAAAATTATTTCACCAATAGATAGCTACATTATCAGCGAGTAACATAGGCTTTTTTTGTTGTGTATAGTACCTACATCTACATTTCACCCGTGTGAAGCCGGGGAGTGTTACTTGTATCAAATAAACTCGTTTTTGAATTGAAATGAAATTACAACGACTCTATCTATCTCCTTAACAACACGACAAAATAATACTTGGTAAGAAGCAATTCGTATACATATATACTTGTTGATGATACTGTATCTTGATGAGGATACAGTATATAATACTAATCATAGATGCAAAAACCGTGAAGTGCACATTACGCGTTTCCGAATGCTCCAAGTAAAATGCAGGTCGACAGCGCATCATTGACTGATGTTCTGTGGCTGAGGTATCATCTACCATCAAGTGAACCTCATGCTCGTCTGTGTCGACAGACGAGCATGAGGTTCACTTTAAAAAAAAACAAAATAAAACTTACATCACCATTAACAATATAACGCCTCAACATTTTGCAATAATTCCTTTACATTGCACGCATTTCGCACTAAAGATTAAAACGCAAATATTAAACATTTTATCGTAAAATCGTTTAAAACGCGCCGCATAATTTATCCTTTTTGTTTAACTTAAGTAAGGAGCTTTTTGCTTTCTTTTTCTTATACAGCAATTAAGATTTTAAGTTGTAGTGTTTAATTCGAACAGACTTTTCCTTGCTCCATTTTTATGTAAATCGGCCAAGTGCAAACGTGTTCTTATTATTGCGTGAACCGGAACGCTAATTCAAAAATTATCACATACTAGCAATCCGCCCCGGCTTCGCACGGGTGCAATGTACCAGATCATGATAACAAAATCGGTCGAGTAGTTTTATATGGATAATTTTCCCCGTTTTTGCAACATTTTTCACTGATGTTTCGCTCCTATGGTCGCAGCCACAGAACATTACTTTTCCTGTTCTTTGTTCGCAGCGTTATACAGCCTAAAGCCTTCCTCGATAATTGGACAATCCAACACAAAAATAATTTTTAAGTAGTTCCTGAGATTAGCGCGTTCAAACAAACAAACTCTTCAGCTTTTTAATATTAGTATAGATTATAGTATGAATTCTCGAGGGTGGGAGGATTATTTTGATTCCCTCATTAAGAGTGAGGCCAAAAAGCATGGATTGACTGTGTAAAGAATGATATGTGTTTGAGAGGTATGGCGAGTGAAAGGAGAGAATGGAAAAAGAAAACATATTACGCGAACGCCAAATAAAAAAAGGGAATAGGGCAAGAAGAAAAAAGAAGAAGAAGATGAATTCTCGAGTCCCGTATTGCGGTATGGGGCAGACCTACATATTTCTGTGTCGGTGCCACCTATAATTTTCTTTTAAAGGCAAATTTTTCACATTTGCTTCCTCAGGATTGAAAGCCAGAACCTCCGGTGCTAAAAGCAACAACAACTATTTCAAACCTATTTATATGTTTTCCGCTAAGCGCTAAGTAAGAGACTATCCGAAATAAACCTTTCTCTGTGGATCTTACGCTTTGATGTTGCGGTATAACGGTACTTAATTATATGAACTTATTTCAAAATGTTACATTTAGGTTAATTGGATGAAATAGCCCTTTGAGTGAATTTCGTTTGAGTGGTTTGATTTTTCGTTATACTTTTATGAAGTTTAATAATTAATTGTTTTAAAACAAAGATTTGTTGACTATTTAACTGATCAGACAAGTAGGTGTATCATACTCGACCAAAACCTTTTTTTTTATGTTAGATATCGACAGACGAGCATGAGGTTCACTTGATGGTAGGTACCTCAGCCACAGAACATCAGTCAATGGTGCGCTGTCGAGCTACTTTTTACTTCGAGCATTCGGAAATCCATAGACTGAAACCGAAACGCGTAATATGCACTTCACGGTTTTTCCATCTATGAACGGTGGTTCGTTGCCCGGTAGGAATTTCGATATGCCTCCCACCCGATTAATGCCCGAAGTTACCAGACGTGTGGAAAATATGCTTACAGAAAATTATAAACATGTCGTCCCGATGGGATTCGAACCCACGACCCATCGATGCGCACGGCCGGTGTTCTACCGAACGCGCCAGCGATCCCGTCAAATATTTCTTTAAAAAAAATAGTTTACCTTTATATTTTTATTAGTTATAGTTATTTCTTGTATAACAGTGATAGTTTTGTTGTTCTTTTAATATTATTAATATTATAACAGCTTTTTGATCTATTGTTATAAACGCCTGCATTAAAATTGCTTTAAGATTTGGCGGTACATAAGGGACTCCTAATCCTGTATCTGTAGCTATATATATACCTCTATGAACATATATTTATAAGCTTACTTTACTTTAAAATACAAATTCTTGTAATCAACAGTTTCATATTTCGTATTACGTGAAAAATGACAATATGATCGGACAACGGCTCAAGGCGGTCATGATTTCGTAGTAATAATTATTAATACTACGAAATGTTAATATTACGTTTTAATCGAAATACGATAAAGCTTATTTTCAATTATAATTATTAATTACACAAGTTCGCGTCGATTTTCGTAATATTACTCGAATTTTCAAAAGTCTTCTGTATCGAATTTTTAAATTGAAAATGTTACTAAACTGGTTTTAAGACGAATATTAACCAAATTACTTTTCTTGACGTATTCCTAGTGATTAATATAAAGCGTTTAAATAATTTTTCTAAGTAATATTCACAGCTAATTTACGCACATAAAATCATGTATTTAGTAGGAAAGCGCTCACATTTGTCAACCGAGCTTTGATGTAGAATGTAACAGTTTCCGCACACTAAAATTATTTATACTCGCCTCCGAGTAGTTGAGGAATAGCAAACCTTTGGCTGGTTACGTGTTGTAGCATAAGCTGAGTGGTCTCCTTCCATGAAAGTACTTAGTTTTAAGTTTTTATGGATTAAATACGTTTAAATTAGTATAAATATATTAAGCTTTGATTATGTGCTACGGATAGACACGCAATAAGTTAAAACAAGTAAGCATACTGTTTGTTTTTTATATAACTGTATTATTGTATTTGTATTACTATGTAAAGCCATATATTTAGAATAGCAGGTATAGAAAGTTAACAATAGTAAGTGACTGCCTTCTGCGACACAAATAATAATTTGTTTTCTTTATAATTAAAAATAAATATAGCAATAAGATACATAATGCAATGTATATTTAGATACATGAACATTGTTATTCGACACCAGCTATGCACACTGCGCTAACTTGAAAAAGTATATTTTACGCTAGAGGCAGTTTAAAGAAAAAATGTTATAACTTACTGATAACTTTAGCTTCTGGCAAAAATATATTTTTTCAAATAAGCGTAGTGTTCATTGCTGATATCGATTATTATATTTTGTTTGTAACAGGCGAACTTACTTTATAATATGTACATTTATGTGTAAGATGGTTCTGAGATATATACTATATACTCTTTAACCTTCTCTTTTATAAGTACTTATAAAAAGCTATTCTAAAACGGTTGACGATACCTGAAGAGTACTAGTACAAAATAACTTTCGCCGCCTTTTGTTAGACTATTTTGTAAACATCGCGATAATTTTACCGTAGGTGCGCCTAGTAAATAAAAGCTAATTTTTAAGATCAATTCATTTAAATGAAAAATACTCTGCCATGACCGCCTTGAGCATTTAAAACCTCGGGTTTGACTATGTCGCTACAATATTATTTAGCACTCATAAGTAAGGATTATCTATACATATAATAAAACTGTAGAGGTTGAATGTCTGTACATAGAAAAAAAATGCTTAAAATCGAGTTAGGAGGATGTAAGAAGAGAAATAGAACAAATCCTGTATTTTTAATTCTTTTTGTATCTATGTCTGTTTGTACGGGCTAATCTCCGAAACTGGTGGACTGATTTACATGACATTTTACACGATGGTACCTTATGTCAATATATTAGATATACTTATCATCCCGGAAAATTAAACAGTTCTCAAAATATAGGCTTTGCTTCATCAAAATCGGATGTCGAAAAGAAAAGTTATCACCATTTATATTAATAAAACAGTTTGTGGAGGAAGGGAGGTGTGCTCTTCCTCCAAGCTAAAGGGAGGATCCTCGACCAGTCGAACCACTGACTGGCCGGCCCTAAGGCCCCAGTGGTTGTTTTTTTTTTTTTTTTGTATGGTATCTCGCTGCTGGCCCTAGTGGCCTCGGCAGCTCAACGCGGACAAGATTGGCGAGCACTGTGGCTCAGCCTTGAAATTAGGGGTTTTGCTACGACACGCCTAAGGGCGTCTCCTGCGAGACACGTACCTCGGCTTGGGCTGCCGTAGGAGGGGAGGGAGCCTGAAGGGCTGGACGGTAGCTCACCCGTGTGAGGGATGCGCGGAACAAGGGTCCTCGCCTTCGCCGTCGAAGGCGCTGTACGCGGGTCTGAGGTGAAATGTCCGCCCGGGCGGAGTCTAATCTAGCATTGGCTACTGTGATAGGATCGTCAGGATCCTCTAAAACGTGTCTGGGTCTTCTCCAGAGAGCCTTATCGGGATAGGGGTAATAGTTGATTGCATTGCGAACCAACGGGTTGGGGTGGTTTATAGCCTTGTCGAAGTAACGTTTCGACGCTAACTTCATCCATTGGGCTATAGTGGGTAGCTCCAGATCGTGGTGGAGATCGACATTTCGCACATAATACGGTGCTCCAGTAGCGATTCGAATGAACCGGTTCTGGACCGACTGTAATTTGTGGATATTGGAAGGGGCGATATGAGCAAAGGCAACACTCGAATAGGTCATGCATGGTCGAATGCATGCCTTATAGAGTGTCACTTTATGCCTCAGGGACATTTTATTTTTGGAGTCTAAAAGGGTACGGAGTCTGGATAGGACAAAGGAGGCCTTTTTACGGACCATTCTAACGTGTTTGTTGAAGGTCAGGCTACGATCAAGGGTAACACCTAGGTATTTGGCTGATTTCTGCCAGGGAATGGATCTACCGTAGAGTTGTATCTCTCGGTCTATTAGGAATTTGGCCCTAGTATATGGATTTCTGGGATTACCGGGAGGACCACGAGCAAAGAGTACTGACGCACTCTTTTCCGGGTTGACTTGGATTCCCCATTTCTGGAACCACTCACCGAGGCGGGTGGTTGCAGTCTGGAGAAGCGCTGTGATGATCCTTTTATCCCGGTGGGAAGTGAAAAGGGCAGTGTCGTCCGCGAAAAGCGCAATGTGCACTTTAGGCGTTTTAGGAATATCGCTAGTGAATAACGAAAACAGGAGGGGAGACAGGACAGAGCCCTGGGGGACTCCGGCCCGTATTCTACGGGGAGAGGAGAGCGATCCTTCTACGCGATAGCGAAAGGAGCGGTTTGACAAGAAATCGTGTATGATACGCACGAGTCTGTCTGGCACGTTAAGTTGGTAAAGCTTGAAAATTAAGCCGTTGTGCCAGACCTTGTCAAACGCTTTCGCTATATCGAAGAAGAGGGCGCCCGTAGGAATGGATCTATTTCTATTTAAACCGGAAAGGATGTGTTCCGTTATGCGGTGGACTTGATGGACACAGGAGTGCGCTCGTCTGAAACCAAACTGTTCGTCAGGCAGAAGGCCTTTGTCGACGACAGTGTCCCAGAGACGCTTTTTAATTAGCTTCTCATACAACTTACACAGTGTATTGAGAAGGCTTATGGGTCGATAGCTATTGGGATCGTTACGGGGTTTGCCCGGCTTGTGGATACCAATCACAATTGCCTCCTTCCACTGTGTCGGAAAGGCGCAGTTGGCAAGGAGGGAATTGAAAATGGTCACAAGTAGACATATCAATTGGGGAGGAAGGGATCTGAGGACCCTGTTCGAGATGGTGTCAGGACCTGGGGATTTCCTAGGTAGGGAAGCCTTGATCAAAGCCTGCACTTCGTCTACGGAGGTGGGTGGTAAGGGCTCGTCTGAAACGGGGAGTGCAATACGACGATCGACTTCGCGGTCGATCGTTTCTACGTGAACTGGGTCAGTGTTAACTAGATATGGAGTGCATTGCTCCTCTAGTTTTTGGGCTAAGCATTCGGCTTTGTCGGCATCGTCAAAAGCGTCAGTCTGATTGGGCCGTTTGAGCGGAGGCATGATCGCGACCGTTTCTGATTTGAGACTCCTCGCAAGCGACCAATAGGCCGTGTGCGAGGGTGAAAGTTCGCTGGTTAAACGGTCCCATCGTTCGTTACGTAGTTCCCGCATACGTGCCTTAACCTCTCGTTGTAAGGCACGAAGCGTTCTACGGTTGTCGTCTGAAGGTGCGTTGTCATAGGCGCGAGTAGCTGCGTTCTTCTCAGTCAGTAGTTGTCTGGCGTCCGGAGGAAGTTCCCAACGTTGGTTAAAATCATCGGGAATCAACCTGGACGCGCATTCAATTTTGGACTGGATATGTCTGGTGACTGAGGAGACCGCAGCTAACGCTTGGTCCGTCGAGTCAAGTCGTTCCGGTATAGACTCTAGCTCAGGCGAGTCGATGGGCTTGAGGGCCTCATCTAACTTTTGCCAGTCAACTATAGTCTTGTATCGTCTTTGTAAGCAGTCGGGGGGGCCTAATTCTATAAGAACGGGTCGGTGGTCAGAGTCAAGTTCATGTAACGTTTCTATAGAGCGTAACTGGAGAGTAACGTTCCTTAGAATCGCCACGTCGAGTACGTTTCCGCGGGAGAGGCTCATATTACTGAAGTGAGTCGGATAAAGGGGAGCTATTACTTGGAAATTAAGTACGTCTTGTAGTCGGTCTAGTATGTTACCGTTAAGGTTGTTGGCAGAGCTATTCCAGTTCCAGTGTTTGCTATTGAAGTCGCCGGCCAGAATGACCGAGTCTCCCATAGCAAACAGGGCCCTGAGATCGCTCTCCAAAACTCTCTTAGTGGGTGAGAGGTAGACCGAGGCGATTATGACGGGCTGATGACCGGTCATAGCCACCCTGACTACTGAGCATTCTAAGTTAGTAAGCGTAGGCGGGTCGATAGGCATCCCAGTGGTTGATGTCGAGATGTTGTATATATAGTTAGCGCGCACAGAAACTTTGATAGCGCGATTCAGGAATTGACGTCTTTGTATTGATTCTTGTAGCGGATTATAGATGTCGCTACAGTACTCCCCCCCGAAGACCGGAGGTCGATCGAGTTGTTGAAACAGCTGTGTTGAGTGTTGCTTGCCAGTGCCAGGATGTCCGAGATTCCAGTGAGTCGGAATCGGATGTCGCAGAGTTCGCGGTGAGTCGGAACTGTGTGCGATGATGCTGCATGTTGCTCCAGTGAGTCGGAGTGCTGCAGTGTTCGAAGCTGGCTGCTGCGTCGACCAGGAGAGATGTGCTCTGCTTGCTGACCGGCCGAAGTGCAGTGTGCTGTGCTGAAGGTGGCTGAGGGTGCTGACCAGGCATACGCGCTCGCTGCATGCTAGTGGACAGGATACCCGTTGTAGCCGAAGGTGCTGGCTGGCTGTGACTTGAATGATGTTGTAGGAAGGAGTGATGACGTCATGATTCTTGATGTTCAGAAGTAGGTGTTCTTCTGCGGGGTCACCAATGTGGAGGAGGTGGCTGAATCACGTCGGGGTCACCAATGTGGAGGAAGGGAGGTGTGCTCTTCCTCCAAGCTAAAGGGAGGATCCTCGACCAGTCGAACCACTGACTGGCCGGCCCTAAGGCCCCAGTGGTTGATGTCGAGATGTTGTATATATAGTTAGCGCGCACAGAAACTTTGATAGCGCGATTCAGGAATTGACGTCTTTGTATTAGTTCTTGTAGCGGATTATAGATGTCGCTACAAGTTTATGAAGTTTTTAGTATTACACTAACCTTAACAAAAGACAATATTCTCGTCTGTATTAATTGGGAAGTTGATTTGCAAGTGGACTCGTTGAACTCAAAATTTCAAGAAACATTGACTTCGAGACTCTGACTAACCATAAAGTAAGTTGAGTAAGCTTCATAAATCGTGTTTTGTTTTTTAAACAATATCAAACAATGTTGCTAAACGTAAACACAAAAATTATTTATGTTATCACTATTTTTACACTGACCGAATATTTGACGCAGCTATTTTTAATGCCACTGGTATATTTTTTCGTAATCACTGCAATTTTTTCTAGTAAGTAACAGTGTACACTTAATTCAGGTACTGAAATAACAGCTTTATTCTGTTTTGAGTTTCGATGGTTAGAGACGCGAAACAGTTTTTTTTATAACAAATTGGACCACGAAGTTACCTGATGGTAAGTAATCACCACCGCCCATGGAAATCTACCACTTAAAAAGTCTCAGATGCGTTGTCGGCCTTTAGCCTAGTCTAAGACGAAGGTCCTTAAACTTTTTTTATTATTATTATTTTTTTTGTGAATTAACAACGAATTTACACATCGTACCTTTAAAGTCAAACCGTTTTTAAACGAAACTCTTAAATTATACAGCAGGGACACAATATTCATAAAAATATTTTTTTTTTACTGAAACAGTCTAATACACGGTAATTTGATATTACGATAACAGCGAAAAGTTTTTTTTTTAATTAGAACAGTATTTATTTTAAGATTTGTAACATTGATGGCTAAATAATCTAAATGTAAATAAATCGACAGTCTAATAGACAGCTGGTATGGATTTTCTAAGATGGAAATATGTAATTTTTTACTATTATGTACTTTATCACTGTATGGTGCTCTATATAGAGCACTTTGGTTATCATAGGCCGAAAGTCTTTACATCCCTGAACTATTTAACCGAAAACGCAACGTACACAACAATATATTCAACTGATAATTGAACTGACGACACAAAAAGATCTTATATTTAAACCATTGTGCCGATGTCCTTTTCAAAGTGGGCATCGGCACTTTTAAGGGGGAGCGCTGGCGGGGCTATTACCCTTGCCGCGTCGAATGGGGGAAAGAACACCTTTCCTCCATTCCGAGATGAGCGTGGAGGTTGTGGGAGTGACCCGCTCCGTATTGGCTCTACTCATTGACATTTTGTCTTAGCTAGAGATTTTGTCTAGGGCTGCAGCCGTCCAGCTGAACTAACCACAGTCAGGTTTACCAAACACACCACCACAGGTAACCACAGTTTGGTGTCTCAGCACCACACTGAGGGGGGGATGATAACATCCAAACAAGAGCATAACTCGTCGTCGGGGCTGCGGTAGGTGCCATACTATCCCGGGGCTCCGGCCTGGTAGGCAACGAATGGAACACCGTGGGGTTTATTCGGTAGGCACGGGGCCGCTTCGACTCTCCGGAGTCCCTGGTCTTCCCAGTACGGCGGGTTCAGTACATCATTGATGATGCCCCACGTAAGAAAAGGACTTAGCGTTTCTACAGTATAAAAAAAACTACCTATCAGAATTAATAGGTATAAATATAAGCTTTTCACATAAGGTGTTTATAGGTGTATATACGGTATATACCTAGGCGAACGTAGCTCGATCAGATAGAGGATGTTCTTCAAAAGGTCAGATCAAAAGTACTCGAAACCGACGAGTGAGTATGAAAGCATTGATGAAAGTGGAAGAAGCGAAAGTGGTATGTAAGGATCGGAGCATATGGTCCGTGATCTCTGCCTACCGCAATGGAAAAGAGGCATAATGTATATATGTATAATATGTATATGTACTTTACATTAATCTTGCTTTATTAATACTTGTAAATTAACACTTAATTACTGTTTAAGAGAAAAATGAGGTGTATTGAAAGCACGATGAAAATAATAACAAGTAATTAATCATGATGCCTCTATTGTGTACATTCACCATATAGTTGTGTATTTGAACTTTTTCATTGGCTAGCTATTTTTAACCACAAACCATTGTATATTTTCTAATAATATTTTAAGATCTTTATATATTTTTATAATTATTAAAGACAGATAAATGAATAGCGTAGCCCAGTATTTTGGCATTGAAAAAAATGACATTGCATTTTTATTCGATTTCAATTTCAAATATTTAAATTTCGAATGGAATCGATAGTAAATAAGTATATACGATTTTCATCGAAAGCGAAAAAAAACTTTCGAAACATTATAATATGTTTGTTTAGGGCTCAGTATTCCTTACTACTTTAAAAATATCGAAAAACCAACGCATCATGCAATAACGACTCTACCGTTAGTAGAGTTTTAAGTGTAACTAAAAGCTCTATATATTTTCTATAAGGAACAAAAGCTCAACCTTCCTATTTAGAATAGGGGGCAAAAATTTAGTTTATAGCCTCGATATTAATAACTCAGCTGAAGTACTCAAGTTCTATGACCGCCTTAAATGTCCTTTGGCTGGAAGGTATACCTTGTATTACCATTGAATAGCGCGAAGCATTTATTGAAATGTGGTCTTTCGTTAATTAGATAACTGACTTTACTCATAAAATACGAGGAAGGGAACACAAAAATTAAGCATGTTATTTATTAATTGACAAAAATACAAATGTTTTTACAGTTAATAAATAACAGAAATTACTTTTTTATGTTAAATATCGACAAACGAGCATGAGGTTCACTTGATGGTAGGTGATACCTCAGCCACAGAACATCAGTCAATGATCCACTGTCAATCTCCTTTTTTATTTCGAACATTCGGAAATCCGTAGACTGAAACCGAAACGCGCAATGTGCACTTTACGATTTTTCAATCTACCTACATAATATGTTCGTTACCCGGTCGCAGTTTCGATATTCCTCCCACACTTCCTTTTATGCCGGAAGTGACTAGACATGGAAAAGACATGCTTACAGAAAAAAAAAGCGCAACCCATCAGAGCGAGATTGTTGTTCTACCGAACGTGCCAAGGAGCCCGTCGAGTACCCTAAGCTTATAGATAACAATTCTTTTCCACTACTCGATTAATAGAATTATCGAAACATATTTATACTTTAGTATTTAATCTATTTGCTTAATTATAATGCAGATTTTTCCTGTCCATACATCATAGTCATTAATATTTACTGTTAGACTAACGTCTCTACCTTAAGTTCTATCTATAGAATACAATATATTTTGCATTCCATCAGAGTACAGCAGTCTTCAACTATAAGCTACCAAGATCTTAGAGCAGAGCTGAGCCATCTCACTTTACGAGAGAAAGAGACAGCGCGATCCATTTTGTACAGCTGTCTCTTTTTATCGTCAACGCCTCCTGCAATAATACTATTGTAAGAGATGGCGTTGATGCCATGTCAAAACTGATTATAGAATTTAAGACATGGTCGCAGTGTACGCTCACTGTACGAGTAGTCTCTGGAAACCGGCGCAAGCATTGGATAACAGTTATTACTAACAAGCCACCTGGTGGAAAGTAAATCCTGTGGCATAGCTAGGTTGACAAGTGCTCCGGTGAATAGAAAAAAAATCGCAATACCCATCTCAGCAAAATTATCATAAACCCTTGAAAAAATTTAACGTCTGTGAGAAGTCTCGAAGTTTTCTATATTCGAGAGCTGCTCTGCCTCTCTTTCCAAAGCTCAGGAGGCCTCTCAGTTTCGGGGCTCCTGTGCAGTATACCACTTTGCCCTATGATAGCTACTGAGCCCACCCATAAACATCCACAACACTGAATTGCCTTGCCGTCCTAGGCTCTCTTTTTGAATGTCCCCAAGTCGTAACGGTTTGAAAATATCGCTAGCGATAATTCATTTCATAATAACGTAGTGCGTAAAATTGCGCATAAAGCGCACAGTGATCAACTTCCAAGCGTCAAAATTGTACGAGTGGAACTTGCCTGGTGTATATTATTGGGTGGATGGTGCAAAATAGTAATTTTTCAATCTCGATGTGAGTTGAAAGCCACTAGCTAAGGTCGCTCTCTAATCTACCCGCAGAATATCTACCTAGTATTTTCCGTAGAGCTTTCAAAAGGATGCTTTTCATCAAGAGTATAAAACGGCCTCAAGAATCTATTGTACTAGCTTTAGTAACGAAAACCTGACAATTTATTTTTACCTGTTTCTCTGCTAAATTGAGCGACTATTATAGTTCTAACATGTTGCAGTCCACATTTAGTACTAGTTTGGATTATAATTCGAGATATTTTAATAGTCAAATTAAAAAAAATGTTTTTAAAAATAAATAAATGATTATATTAATAATTTAAATATAGACTTACCACCAGTTGCCCGCTACCGCTTGCACCAATAAAAATAAAGTGCATAATATTTTCCAAAACACCTTCATGGTGCTTTAAAATTGATACAGCCACTAAGAAAATTCCTTCCTTATCACTTTCCAAATGTTCACCCCACTATACCACCGCAAAACTCCAAAAAATAAAAGCTTTCATTACATTCCAAAAAATTGCAACAAAACACTGTCGAACATAAACACAGAAACAAACAATAACAACAATTTAATTCAAATCAAAGTAAAACACAAAAAACTAAAAACTTTTTAAACAAACTTTGTGAAAGTTGGCCAAAAGTCGAAACTCGGGTCTATTAAAAAAAACAAAACTCATAAAATAGAATGGCGGATTATTTAAAAAAAGAAACAATTTTTTTTATGAAATTCGAAAGACTTGTAATCGGTTGAGTCGCCGACGCGCTTGCGACCCGCGCGCTTGGAAATACAAAACCAGACTGGCTTGCTTTTAAGTCGTTTGTAAGTATTCCATAGGATTCGCCGTAAGGGGAAGGGTCGCTCTGGAGGGCGTGTAAATGCAATACGCTGCACGAGTTCATCTTTAAAAGCCCTCACCACTAGCTATACTGACAACACAAAAGAAATTTGCAAACAAAAAACAAAGCATTCGATTTTCAAATCTAAACGCGCCATCGAAAAGAGTACAGATAATAAATTCAAAGCTTATGTCACTACGCGTAGTGCGATGCGAAAAAACTGTCACTTATTTGCAAATTATGTTATGATCGAAAGGCGATTAAATCGCAGGGCGTCCGTAAACGTTCGTACAGTAGGAATTTATTGCGGAAATCAGTAAAATCTCTCGGTGAATGGCTAAGCGATCGCATATATTATAATTAAAATCGAATGCAACATGAACGAGTACATATTGTGGATAATTTCAAGATTTGCATTGAACTGTTAAGTGGTTGTTGACATGTTCTAGGTACTGAGTATTTTGCATTTTATCTAAGAAACTAAGTTCACAGCTACATTAAAGTAATGAAACCTTTTAAGTATGATCGACGTACGACATTCTGCTAGTACAGTGATAAGTTTGAAACGTAGACGACAGCGTACAAAAGGCTTTAATTTATGTACAAGTAGAAGTTCTTATATCGTCGTTGCGCCTGCCAAATTCCATATGTGCATTTTTGTATAGTTTTGGGAAACAACGAAAAACGTATTATTGATTCACATACGGAGTTTTTCTTAACGGTCAAAACACATATTATGGAATTAGTTAAACTCGTTTCCAGTTCGAATATCACAAAAAGGATTTTAGTAACACATAGAGAATAAAACGAAGATTATTTTTTGTGCAAAAACCAAAAATCAAAAAAAATCACATATGGAATTTGGCAGGCGCAACGACGATATGCGAGTCTTTGAATTATACACAACGCTCGTTCAATAACTAAAATATACATAAAATTACAAAACTCTGATAAGTAGTCAGAGGCTTTTATTAAATTAGGATTTTTCTTAATCTCTAGATTCGCAACTAAATTGTATTCAGGTTGGTATTCTGTTATCATTGTATTTAGTTTTTTATAACTACAAGCAATCTATGCAAAAGTTTTAAGCATACCTTTTAACTAAGCGCCCTATTCAACCATAATTATAAAAGCACCGTTTCTTACACATTTCACCAATTTCATCCAATAATTAGCCGTAATATCACAATATGCACGCGAAAATAGATGTTATATTTTTCGCAAAATGGTTCATAACTGCGAATTGGGAAATGCAGTTGATACAGGGTGCTGTGAGGGTAAAAAATAGACAATAGGGCTTACCTGGCCCGCGCCGTGTTTACGATGGGCTGTAAAACTGTAATTGAACGAGATCAAATGCGCCGACCGACTGCGTGATTAAGGTGGTTGTACATTATCTGAAATTGGTATTTGAAATTTCGAAGCACCATGATATGGAAAATTATTATATTTAAGAGAAAAAGGAGATCTTTATTGATAATTGTCAATGTCAGTCTTATCTTATCTTACTAGTCTTAGCTTATCTTACTCTTACTAATATTATAAACGCGAAAGTTTGTGAGGATGGATGGATGGATGTTTGTTACTCTTTCACGCAAAAACTACCGAACGGATTTTGATGAAACTTTACAGTAATATAGCTTATATATCAGAATAACACATAGGCTACAATTTATAAACAGTGTTTGTATATTGGCAATAATATAACGATAAGTATTAAGTAACTCGGAAAAATTCCTACCTTCTGAGGGCTATCTTGGCGTGCGCTGCCTAAACGGTTGGAGTTACAAGAATATAATATATCATGGGATTGTTTGTTTTAAATAGCCATAAATACAGTTATTAATCTATATCTTGATACAAAAATGACTTGCGAAGAACTAATTTTATCAGGTGGACTTATGTTAGTGATCACTGACCAATATATTGTAGTCGCGTTTTACACCCGAAAAGAAAGGCTTTGGACTTTAGAGAAAAAAGAAGGGAATTTTCATTGGAACTTTCATGTTATTATCGTGGCGAATAAAACTTCCTTCGCCGTCCTCTTTGGATATTGAACAATAAGACTTACAAAAAAAAATTGTAAAACAAAATACTTGGCGATAAAAAGAGTGACGGCGAGTTTATTGCCAGTTCTTCTCGTCCGTTCTACTCCCTTGATTTGAGAACTGGCAGTAAATGTAAAATTAGAAGCATTTAATATGTATTTTTTTTATTGACGTTCATAAGTGTACATTGTGTTACCTAAATGAATAAATGATTTTGAATTTGAATATAAAAAAAACTAATATTTTAAATACTTTAAATATTTTGCATACTCCAAAATATAAACAAATACTTCAAGAGACAAGAAATACATTTTTGTAATAGGAATTCGTATAGGTATGTCTAATATATTTACATATTGTAGGTATATTTCAAATACTACAATAACGTACAGTGACATTTTGACGGGCTCGTTGGTACTCTCGGTAGAACACCTGCCATGCGATGGGTCGTGGGTTCGAATTCCACCGGGACCACATGTTTATAATTTTCTATAAGCATGTTTTCCCCATGTCTGGTAACTTCGGGCATTGATCGGTTCAAGGAATATCTAAATCCGACCGGGTAACGAACCACCGTTTATAGATGGAAAAACCGTGAAGTGCACATTTTGCGTTTCGGTTTCAGTCAATGATTTCCGAATCTTCGAAGTAAAAATTAGATCGACAGCGGATCATTAACTGATGTACTGTGGCTGAAGTATTACCTACCATCAAGTGAACCTCATGATTGTCTATCGATATATGACATGCAAAGTAACTCAAATATGATTAAAGTTTGTGTATTTCAATACTTAAAAAAATATTTATTAAATAGTCAGAAATTCATGTGAGTAAGTTCCTTTAGCTATTCGGTACCGTATGCATTTTTGCGTGTCGAAAAGTTACAATGTGCCATTTTGAATTTTATCGCTATATAATTATGGCCGTTTTTGTTGTGTAAGTAATAATAAAATGTTATTTATGTAATGCGACGCATCTGTTGCTTGTAACATTGCAATCAGGATCTTATTAGGGATTTTTTGCCACGAATGTATCAACGAGTAACAATTTTAATATATACATTGTAAAATATGATGTATTATAAAAGAAAAACTTGAGAATTTCCATCGTGGTTCAATTAATATTTTATATTTCTCATTAACTACCGAACCAATTCAAACTATTATTTCACTAATAAAAAGCTACTTGTACTTGTTCAGACTATATTATGTTATTTTTTTTGAAACTAAGGTCTTTTTAAATCTGGTAAGTCACATTAATGTGCATTGAAGACTTAATTACTCGGTTTTTTTATACCGATATTCGACCTTAAAGTTCTAATAATTATAATTCCAATTAAGAGTTTTATTTTGTTTATTAAAAAAGAGTGTCCATGGAGTTTCTTGCCGGTTCTTCTCCATGAGACCCACTTTTTGGAACCGTGCAACTAGACGTTTCATAAGAGCCTGCAAAGGCCTATTTGATTTCATAATTGATATTTACCCTTATATTGGTAAATATCAATTATGATTGGTAAATTATAATTCTTTGACAGCTACCTATATAAGAATAAGGATAGCTTATTTATGATTTTGTAATTGTACAATATTGACATCGAAGCAATATCGTACACGAAATATCGTCTTTATTTATTAAGAACATTAATATTATTTATAGTCCTATTGTCCTGATTTTTCTTTATTGAATCACTATAGTATATATATAAATCGTATGATGATGGGGAATTTTGAATCAGTAATTGTCAATGTCAGTTGATTATAAATGTTTATTTTTAATCCACATTTCTTTGTGGTAGAGTCGGGAGTGGTCGATCTATACGAACGTACCTTGATCAGATCGGGGGCGTTCTGCAAAAGGGCCAGGTCAAAAGTACTCGTAACCGACGAGTGTGTATGAAAGCATCGATGAAAGTAGAAGAAGCGAAAGTGGTATGTAAGGATCGGAGCATATGGAATTCCGTGATCTCTGCCTACCCCAATGTATTTTATTCATATTATTCATTTTGCCTTTCGCCTACGTATATCTCGATTTTTTGCCTTCTCAAAGTTTAAATGAAATTGGTCGACAGCACAACACTAATTTAATATGACTGAGCTATCACTTACCAGCATCATGCTCATAATATGCCACATAAAAAAATGTTACTTGAATTTCGTAGTCTCATAAATACTCCTACAATAATTTAATTAATTCCCATATACCGTCAGAAGGTAAACAAGAGGATAAAGATCGACTATGAATAAAATAAAAATAGAATAATATCGGAGATTCTAGCTGAGTATGGAATATGCCTTATTATACGTATCCTAATAACGGGAACAAGTTTTCTTCGAATATAGGTTGTATTAAGAATAGACAGGACAATTTACCATCGACTTTATATTACTCGCATTAATGAGCCAATTTAAAACTAAGAATAACTTCAAAAACATTTTACGATAAAATCTTAAGCCCGAATTCCAAGTTGTGACTCAAAATTGAATTTAATTTTGATCCTTGTTGAACTATATATTTCTCTTTAGAAATATGATATTTTGACAGTTCTCTAGAAAAGTTTTGAATAATGTATTGGAATATGGGCCTACTATTTTGTAATACTTAGGTCATAAAGTTAACGTATTAAAAAAGCATTGATTGTTAAACGCTTTTTAACTATAGTAAGGTAATCTGTATTATACCTAGGAATCATATATCTCTTTACGTAACGTGTCTATGACATTAAAAGCTCTATATGACAATGTATTAAGGCATTTATAGTTTCTTCATTTGTTTCTTGTATTATCGATTCTTTTATGTGACTGTTGGTCGGATGTCGTTTCGTCTAGTCCAATACCGAACGTAATTGCTTAGTTACATCTACTACTATCAAGAAACTGTCTGAAACTCGAAGAAAATACCTTTTTAGTATGAGACATTTGTATAAGTTATAATAAGGTACACGCGAGCTATGTTAGTCGACTAAAAATGGCACAGTTATAATTTGATGGACTCTGAAATTGTTCATACCTCAGATTACTTAATTTGCAAAATATTACAATATGCAGATTACTTTAAATGCAAAATCTTGCAATTAAACGTGCTCGTTATTTTTTTTTGTTGTCAACATTATGTTTATTTAAAAATAGCCAAAGGTCTTTTGGACAGCCTATTGATACGTATATATGTGTATAGGAAATCCCCGGCCAGCAGATGTTTATGTGTAACCGGAAATAAGAGGACTCTAGGGAAGAAAATATCTTCCGCGGACCACTAGCCGAAGAAGTATTATCCGTTAGCATAATCCGATTTGACATATTTGAAGCAGATGACAGTGAGAGTGGGACTAGTCCTGACATCAGCCGGCCTAGCATGACATCCGCGACAAAATAACGACCGTTTTCTCGTGTTTTAATCGATTATCTCTTTATGTCTTCCGGGTCTAAAATGTCACTTAAACTTAAAACTCGACTTCTAATGTCAAAAGTAATATTAGTCGATCTAGATATCTTGTCTATCAAAATCGTCGACGTTGAGATTTAGTACATATATCAAGATATCATATTTCTTAGTTTGTCTTCACTCGTCTGCGAGATATCTTTTGATGGTCAAGCTAGGCGGGCAGGTGGCTACTGGCTATGACACTATAGCGGTGCCACTGAATCACGAAGGCACCCGATAGCAACGGAACGGTAATCGAGAGACAAATTGCCACTATCTTCTATAACTATTATTACGAACAACGTCTTTAATATTTAATTACAAGAAAAGTTTCCTAGGTATTCGAAGATTGAAATCTGGGTTTATTTTTGTGTGAATTGAATGAATTTCCGAGTCTCGATGTGGGTTAGTCACAATGCCTGACTGATTTTTTTAAAATCTCGTCTCACCGAGAATCGACTCCGGGACCTCTAGTTCTAATACCACGCTTATACCACTAAGCCACGAAGTCGATCAAAATATATATTTTTTTATTTAGGTATATAAAATAGCAAGTCTAAAAACTAGACTCAAATCTTTTCACGTCTTTGAAAAACGGGCCTTACTACTGAAAGTGCCTCATTGCAAAAAGGTAGGTATAAAATAGATTCCTAGACGATTTTATTATAGTCGTAAATTCTTACCAACTGATATACATAAACAGATTAATAAGCAGTTAAACCGTAACATTTGACTAGACAAGTTTACACTGAGTTTTATAAAGATGTATGGTTCTGGTTTTTAACGCTGAGTGACTTGAAAACACCGCGATGATTGAGGGCTGATACAAACCAGTATTTTGATAAATAAATAGAAGTTAGGGATGGGTTGTTGTTTAGGATTATTTATCGATAATTCCAAAGAACAACGTCGTCCTTATTTAAATTATAAAATGTTATGTGACAGTATCCAATCTTTAGGTACCTGAGTGAATCTAGATTTATTTGATTTTCTTTATAAATAGTAATTATGTATAGGTAATAACCTTTAAGAAGTTATTACACTTAGTATTTTTATAAATTTAAATAAATATGTGAATATAATTATTGCAACTTTAGTATCCGACTTATTAAGCTATGGATCTAAATTCTAAATTCGTCATATGTTTTTACATGTACATATTTAAGAATAAGAATAAGAATAGATTTATTAAGCACAAAACAAACAAACAATGAGAACAAATAAAAATATAAAATCAGTAAAACATAAAAAAGAAAAATTTGTTTGCCAGCTACCTAAATGGTGAGGTTACTCAGCTTGTGCTATGTCAATACTATTGGCATAGCGCTGGTTTTCAGAACCTCACCAATGTTGAGGCATCAGCCAAAAATAACAAAAGCTACAGTAAAACTTAACCTATTTCCTATGACAACAATTATTATTAAAAACATTAGATAAAAAATAAAAATAAAGAAAAAACATAATTTGCCCAAAATTAAACCAGTAAAGTGTGACTGCAGTGACTGTATGTGTAGTTGTGAGTGTGCATGTGTGTATGTATATTTGATGTGTGGAGTTCACAGTGATATAATGTATACAACGCAACTAAGCTTCTCCTATAAATTCTTTTAGTAGTATTTCCTTATATTTATTTTTGAAAATTTCTTTTGTCAGTTTGTTAATAAAGTTTCTTTTTATTTCACTAATGCTTTAATTCATTAAAAGGTGTCAAGGAACTCAGCTCAGCTGTATAACACATAGATGACCTCTTTGAAAATAATTGAAAAATAAAAGTTCTGACTTTTTAGTACTTAAGTACTTGTCATCTTGAAAGTAATTTATTTTTGTTTAATGTAAATTCAAAAGCATCTTTTAAATCTGCAATTTATATAAAAAACGTTAAATTGAGTACTAACTTTTACTTACCGTTGTTTGCTGATAAGATTTACATATTATTATCGATATCGATAATCGTAAAGTATCGATAAGTGCTTGTAGGAATCACTTTAATGTAAACGGTGCACGTTTACCTAAACCAATGTTTTTCGGCCACGTGAAGGCAGGCCAGCGCCAAACGATCAATTTAAAAAATATAAAACTCGAATTATGACGCTATAATCTCCTCTCGCGCTTTTTTTGACACTTGACATCTTTCATGTCTTTTTCTATATTTAAAATATTTTCTCTATAGATTAATAATTTATTTCTGGCAGTACGGCTAAAATTACCCGGTTGAACGGTGCTAATAAAAAAAATAAAGTGATATTATAATCTGTGTGACTTTAGCCTACGTAAAAAAAATAGAAATATCAATGATTTGAATACTTTTTTTTTGAAGATTTTATGGCCTGGTAACAATTTGAATACTAAACTGAAAATAAATATAGAATCAATATTACTTAAGTAGTTAGATTTATACTAAAATTAGTATTCGCATTTTGACAGACAACAACACATTGAATAATTCGATTTCTAAACTTAACTAACTCATGGCAATAGTAAGATAAAAAAACCGCAGTTATCTTTTTTTTTTAAGTCGGCTAATTTAAAAAAAATTGATTTAATTTAAGAAAAATAGATTTTTTTTATCGCTCTACGGGCAATATTTACAATAGTTGAATCATATTTTATTATATACTTATACTACGTACCTAATGTAGAGGCTATTTTGATCACCAAAATACATATTGTTTACGATAAATTCTTTCTGAATAAGTATAATACCTAAGTAATATCAAATAAAAATTATTATATTACATAATATTACTTTACTCAAATATTGAAAACTAACATTTTCTAAGAATGTATAGGTAAATTAAAAAACAAGTTATGTTTGCACTTAAAATGCATAGTCAATATTCTAACTAAATACTTATTTCAAACATATTTTATAATATGTTTATGCAAATGTATATTTATTTAAGAAAATATGTTTTCTAAGAAGGAATTACTTTTGTAAGGCTTGACAATAATACGTGTTACATTGATGACAACATACAAAATGTAGTTTTATCACTTTAATTAAATCTTCTCAAGCACACAATAAATTTTATACAGATAATAAATCATGTAGAGGATATCTTCCGGAAGATTTATAATAATACATATCCGAAGTTCATTATTCTGTTGTTATTTAAAAAAATATACAGGGAATAGTAACGAGAAGTAACCTAGAAGAGTAAAGATTTTTTTTATCAGAATTTAGGCAAAAGATCGTATGTTTTCCTGGATATAATTAGGTTGTTTCCGAGACGTGTTCGAATCCTGGCGCACAATGTTTTGAGGTCACGCGAATTTCATAAAGTTTTCCTAAAATCTGTTTGATTCTTTAATTCGTTCCTAAAAAAAATAAGAGCTACAGGTAAAAGGTAGCTAGTGCTACCTCTTTCTTCAGCACACTATCATTTTTTTAAATATAAAGTTATAATTAATGTTAATATAAGATTCAAAATCTTCGTTCGACGTAAGTGAAAACAATATTTCAAACAATAACCGTAAGCGGCCATATTGGTTTATTTGACGTTCCAGACGCCATTTTGCATCGAGTTCTAACCATTGGCGTAGAACAAAGGAACCATTTCAGACAATAGATGTAATGGAGAGCTTGCACAATGCTAATTTGATGGTTAATATGAGACGGTGAAGCGGGAATTATGGCAACGGGGCACACTGTCAGTAGCAGACTGTACTTGTTTATTTGGAGTCAGATTACATCGTTACCGCCGTATCTATTCCACAGTTATTTTAATGAGAAATTACGTTGTGTGAGATATTTTCATCGTGGTAAATCAGTACGCGAGATAAAGAACTTATGAGGGCTTGAACTGAGGGGAGTGTGGATTACGGGCGTTCCAAATTTTTACAAACAAAATTAAAATGCCGAGGAAAATTGGGTAATTATCTTTCAGTATCTTGCTTATATCATTTTGAGAGAAAGAGTGAAACATATATTATATTCGTCATGACAACAAAATATACCAATGAGACATTTACAACTACTTATTAAGACACTTAACTTATTATTATTATTTAATATTAAAACAAATATAAAAATAATTAAAACTAATAAAGGTAAATGTAAAAAAAGACGCTTGAATTTGATAATTTTTTATCGAATATGGATTTTCATTTACAACAGAGTGCAGCCGCGGTATACATCTAGTTAATATATTATATTTCTAATAAGGTAACTAAACATAATCAACATTGAATTTAGTCAAACCTGGTATCCGATGATACGGAGCGTCGCCAGGATTGCCAGCAAAGGCAAGTGACGTTGCCTGAAGTAAAACGCGTAGCTCAAGACAGAACGCGATGGCGAAGCACTATGGACAAGTAAGTCAAATTGAATATATTTCAGTGGTTTAGTCTTCGAAACGTTACAGACAGACAGTTATTATTATTTTAAAAATATTTAATAAAGCCTTTTTATAGGGTTTTATAAGTTTGTTAATTGTTTTAAATATTTAAAATCTAATAAGTATTAATTATAATTATCTGTTTTATGCTACGGATATACATCGTTTTATCTCAAAAAAAAACAACAAGTTTATTTTGTATCGGTTGCGGCGTGCTAATAAGAAGTAAATATTAGATGGGCGGGCGGGATTCGATAATGGTAACTTAGGGTGGAAATGGAATGTTTTTGTTGTTATTACCGTACGTATGAAGTCTAGTCTATAGGTATAATAACTAGTGTAAATTCCTTGATATATTTTGTTTACTTACATCAGTATCAAACTTTAAATAGCTCATTTCAAAACACAAACATAGAGCCATGAGCCTTTGCCTAGATAAAAAACAGAAATAAAGTTACTTCCACACGTGGTATCGCTCGAGGCGTGCCGATAACAGGGCGAGTGTACATAGGGCCAATTACGCGAAGCCCGCGGCTTCCTAGGGACAACGGTTTCGAGGTAATTGTATCCCGGATAGTTTGTACTGGCTTTATCCTGGATTTTGCATAGTAGTGAAATTCGCAGTTTACTTACCTGTGAGTAATAACTGAGGATGGGTTTAATGAGTGGTTAATTGAATGTTTTTATTGCTACATACGAGTAGTTTTTTTTAGTTTTCTGTTGATTAGTTATTATAATTTTAGATTGATATCTACATATTATACGAGTATGCGAATATTTTCTTAAATCTTTACCAAAATATTGGCTATTATTTTTTACGATGATAATTTTTTTTTTACTACGGATGGGAAACTAATCAAATTTTTAGTAATTATTTTTGCGTTATACAAACAAATAGACTGTCATCTGTCTGTAACCATAATACATGATCGCTTTTCCTTCAAATAGGCCTTTATTTAAAGTGTATAGGTACCTAAAACCTCACCCACTTATTTCTCGAGAGCTGCAAGTCACTCTATGATGTATACTATTACTCTTTTTGTACAAACTTTTGTTCTATTATATATGCGCAAATCAAATAATTTAGTATCAGATGCACCGAATGTAAACAAGGATTTTCGTAATTCAAACATTCTGCTCCTACAAAACCAAACTTTATATACAAATTATATATACCTAAAACCTTAATTTCACTCACCCACCAATTTCTCGGAACCACAAAAGCATTGAAGCGCTGATCCGATCCCGCGCCGACAAACGGCCGAGTGTACAAATATTGTTATAGCGATAAGGCAACGGGTTAAAGTATGTCAAATAATGCATCGACGTGCACTGCACTGTTTGTTTGTTGTATTATTAGACCGTGCGCACACGGACAACGAAAATGCCAAGTTTTTTTGGCTTTTAGTTTAATTTAAGAGATGAACTTCGTCAAAAGCCTGAATTATGGATAATTTTACTAATTTTCGGGATTTAATCTTGACATTTAACGACACACAATTTTAACTTTTAAATAAAATACTTTATAACGGAATAAAACGCTTTAATCTATACTATGTAATATTATAAAGAGGAAAGATTTGTGTTTTTGTATGTTATGAATGAACTCAAAAACTACTAGACCGATTTTAAAAATTATTTCACTAATAGAGAGCTACATTATCAACGAGTAACATAGGCTTTTGTTTCTTTTTTTGTGCACATTGCACCCGTGCGAAGCCGCGGCAAGCCGGCTAGCCGGGGCAGTTCGCTAGTCCGTTATAAAGTATTTTATTTAAATGTGTGATAGTCGCGTAAATAAAAGACAATTTCAACTTCCTTAGAATTTTAGTCAATTTTTATATCTCAATAGTATTTGGAAATAATAGTGAAGCAGCTTCAATCTTGAATCCCTTCTTAGGATCGTCTTACCCCTTGGCCACAGTCACCTGCGGTGCGTTTTGCGGCGCGATTTGCGGCGCGCAAAGCGGCGAGCGGCAAAAACAAATTGAGCAAATTGTATGAAGTATGCCACAGCTATCGGCGACGCGCATTGCGGTGCGACCTGCGGCGCGGTGTCACTCGCGCGGCGGCGGTGGCGGCGGCCTGCGCGGCGTGCGAGTGAAACAAATGCACTCGGGAGTATCGAGGCGGCCACAGCTCAGAGCGGCGCGCGCGGCGGCAGTGGTCGACGCATTTAGCATCGCGCGACCGAAACAAATAATTTTGTTTTTACCGCGCATTGAGCCGCCGCGGTCGCAACTGGTCGAGCTGTGGCATACCACCGCAAACCGCGCCTCTCGCAGACCCTCTTGCCGCGCCGCGCTCCACACCGCCAGAAGCTGTGGCCAGGCCCTTACGTGCAATGGCGTAGCATGGGGGGCGGAGGGTTCGGTCTGCCCCGGGCGGCACTTTGACGGGGGCGGCATTTCACAGGTAACGGTAAAAAAATGACTTCCTTTGTTCTTTTTTTTTTAATATATCACCAGTTATTTAGTTTCTTCATTCATTTTTATTGAATTTATTCGTGAGAAGTGAAAAGATTTGTTAAGATCTAACTTTGATCGAACGCGAGCGAGATTGTTTATCGGTCTGTGACGTCACGTGACTTTGGAGCGTTTTAGCGGGAATCTTTGAAAAGTATTTTTATTTACGTATTTTTTAATGAAATATGTAATATTTTTTGATAAGATTTTTTTTTCGTGTTTATAAAGGATGTATCTATAAAATAAAAGCAATTCCCAAAAATAGTCAACATCCCTATTACCTATGCTACGCCACTGCTTACGCGATTCATGTGACTATCGTCTAAAATTACGATATTCACTTTAATAAATTACTTGAGGCTTTAAACAATAAAATCAACATAGAATTATGTTTACACATGAACTTACGTAACATAACATATTAACAATTATCTTTAGCATGTAGAATTTACGCAGTTCTAAGAAAGCAAGATATGTTTTTCAAGTTAAATACTTTATTTACAATAGTACATAAGCAATGAAATTTTGACGGGCTCGTTGGTGCGTTCAGTAGAACACCTGCCGTGTGCATCGATGGGTCGTGGGTTCACATCCCACTGAGACGGCATGTTTATATTTTTTTGTAAGCATGTCTTCCCCACGTCTGGTAACTTCGGGCATGGAACGGGTGGTAGAAATATCAAAATTCCGACCGGGTAACGAGCCACCGTTCATAGATAGAACTGTAAAGTGCATATTGCGCGTTTCGGTTTCAGTCTATAGATCTCCAAAGGCTCGAAGTAAAAAGTAGTTTGACTGATGTTCTGTGGCTGAGGTATCAGCTACCATCAAGTGAACCTCATGCTCTTCTGTCGATATTTAACATAAAAAAAAGAAAGTAAATAACCTTAATTGAAGAAAGTTGTAACAGTTTACAATGGAAACTAGACTATCCGATGTCCAGGCAATCAAATATAATATTTTTAAATAAAAAAAAGCAATTACAGAAGAACCACTAATCCGGAACTTCAATAGACCGACACGTCCAATAATCCGGCACCCCCTGACCGCGCCTCCCTACGCATACGCGGTGCGATGCAGAATGCGCTCCGTATTTTTAAATAAGTTGCACAAAGTTACCCAATTAAGAATTATTTCAAAAGTAGGATATAACGACGCTGCGCCTGACAAGTTCCATTTGTGATTTTTGTATAGTTTTGGGAAACAACGAAAAACGTATTATTGATTCACATACGGAGTTTTATATTACGGTCAAAACACATATGGAATTAGTTAAACTCGTTTCCAGTTCGAATATCACAAAAAGGATTTTAGTAACACATAGAGAATAAAACGAAGATTATTTTTTGTGCAAAAACCAAAAAATGCACATATGGAATTTGGCAGGCGCAACGACGATAATTAGTATTGTGGTATTTACGTTACAGTTATATCAAACAACGTGTAGAATATGAAAACAAATACAGTGCCGTTCGTTCATATTCCCTTTAAGAAACGCTTTATTATATACGTCAAAACTAACGAAATCAATCACTGTCAATGTTCTTGCTCTATTATTTACAAAATAGCAACGCGCCCCGGCAACACACGGGTGCAATGGAGATGTACTATGCACTAAACATAGCCTATGTTACTCGCTGATAATGATTTCTATTGGTGAAAGAATTTTCAAAATCGGTCCAGTAGTTTTTGAGTTTATTCACAACATACAAAAATACATATCTTTCCTCTTTATAATATTAGTATAAATTACAATGACCTGTTATTTGTAAAGTCCATCATGTCTCATCTGATGTACTTTTTTCCATCCATTTTTTAGTTCAAGGGTGGTAATTATATACTATATAATTTCGTTTGGAAAAACATAAAACCGAAATTAAAACAAAGGCACATTCAAACATTTATTTAAATCAACATTGTAATCACAGTTCAAATATTAGTAAATGCAGTGTAACAACAATGTCATTGCAGTATAATACATCCATGACATAACTGCATAGAACATTGTAGTATGACTGTGCCACATTAATGCGGCACAACATTGATGCATTAATGCGGTACCACTTTGTAGTACAACTGTGACACATAAATGCGGTACAACATTGCAGTATAATTGTGAAGCATTAATGCGGCACAACATTGTATGACAATTGGCAAACCTTACTTCGGTAAAACATTGATGCATTAATGCGGCACTACATTGTAGTACAACTGTGACACATTAATGCGGCATTTCATTGAAAAATAACAGGTACAAATCACTGCGACATAACATTGTAGTACAACGGGGACACAGTAGCGCGGTACAGCGTTGTAATACAAAAGTGACATTATTACAATTGTGTCACGGTGCTGTCAACTCGCGTGGTACAAGCCTGCCAGAGCATCCTGCAGCGCTCGTAAACATGGCAGAGTGGAAGTATACCCGCCGGCCTTCTCTGTTTCGTTCTCTGCTCTGTAATAATAAAGTTACACGTAATTGAAGACAAGTTAACTAAAATATACATGGTGTCTGACCCAATAAGTAATTTCAAAAGAAAACCAATATATGAATGATACATAAGGAAATAATTTGGGAAATGTTAGTATTTTTTTCTGGATTTATTTATATTAAATTGTTGTGCTGAAGCAATAATAAAATAAAGAATACTTGATGTTTGGGTATCCTCATAGAGCAACACGGGCCACCGGCGAACCGGAGGGGAGTAGCCATAGCGTTCGTTACCGATACCAAACAATCTGCCATTTTTTGCGGGGGGAAACCTGCGCTATGTGTGCGTACTCAAGTTCGCACACACAAGCAATCGTCTGTCACTACGAAACTCACACCGTGACAATTAAAAAATACACTAACAATTTCACACACACATTTAAACATTCCGTGTCATAACAGTACAAATAAATGGCGTAACTACACTGACAAGTCCTTTTAGCCGTAGTTGCAACAACTGTCGATACGCAGTATCGATAATTTCAAGAACTGGGTTAGGGAAATTAGGTTTATAAGTGATACAAAGGACTTAATTTATTACGTACTACAATAATACAAAATGAACTTGTCGGGTAATGCGCACGTAGAAGGTCACGGAGAGTGGACCATGAGTTGGTACATAATAAAATCTTCGAAATAATTTGAAAAATACTTCGTTATTATATTTATTTCATATATCCCTTAAAGGAGATGGAAACGATTACATAAAACTTTGGGCCCCCAATGTTACAATATGAAATTGATGTGAATTAATAGATTGAGACTTAACAGTCCTTCGATGAAAATTCTATTAGTTTTGACAATCTGAGAGCCGAGTTATTAGAGTTTTAAGTAGTAAAAGTAAGGTTATGTTACAATCAATAACTGACATAAATATATCATAAATCTGTGACCAATGATATTTGTAGTTGTCAAATCGTAACAATTCCTAAATGACTACAATCGGGAAAGCACTCAGACTCAAAACGTTGAAAACACGAAACGAATTAGCACAGAGTAAACAACTGTCATGCGGCATGCCAATGACAGACTAAAATAAAAGATCGATTTTAATCGATAAAAAATCGATAATTATGTATATTAATTTTCTTTAATTAATAATTTATATTTTATTTAATAACATAACTGTAATTATATGCAATATATTGTATTTAAAGTGCATTTAATTACTTTTGAGTTAGTTACCTTGTCCAAAGGTTTTTTTTTGTGATTGTGTAATCGAGAATCTCAGGAAAACTATATTTCTCATATTTCTCCTCTCCCAGATTGAGAATTGAGCTGATTTTTTATATAATAAGATTAAAAATATGTCATTTTTCTAGATCATATCGCAATTATTAAATTTGGGTTACACAATTTTCCATATCCTTTGGATTTTTAGGAAATAAAAAAAACATTACGGTTGAAGTTTACACTAAGTGATTTTAATAAATGTGCTAACGCGCGTAAGTATTATATTATATTTTAACAATATAACTATATTATCACAATATAATATTTGAATCAGAAAATTTAATCTCAAAACTGTCTCTGTATAGAAGACTCCTTTGCCACTTTTTTTCGATAACTTAAAACAATCCGACAACAACACTATCGCTCGGTGACAGCGACTTCTCGGAAATAAACTCGGATCAGTCGCTCGACAGATCCGTGTATTGTATGAGGGCTCATACAATACGCGGATCTGTCGAGCGACTGTGTTGGTAAAAAAATCCGAAACAACACGACCGATAATATTGTAATTTTTTAAGTTTTAAAGAAGTAAATAGTAATAATATGATTAAAAAATACCTACATATGAAAGATAACGCTATCTTTTTGTAAATTTGACGTGGCAGATATTTTTTGGCAACAAGAAACACAAACAATTCGGCATTTTTTTAGGAGGTCGATTCAGTCGCGCATCTGGATTTAGTCTAGTGAAAAGTGTGGCTACAACTAGTTTTATTGTACGCATAGGACCATTTGGACTTGTACTTTGACAGAGGGGAACGCCTGCGTATGGCTACTCCCCTCCGGTTCGCCGGTGGCCCGTGTTGCTCTATGGGGTATCCTATTGTTACTTAATAACTAGTCTGGGCTTTATTTTTTATGACGTTATGTTGTTTTTAATGAAACACCTTCAAAAAACTTTTACCAATGGACATCAATTAAATAACTTTTACCAACAGACAGTCATCCATGGTTGCTGGAAATCATCCGAAACATCGGGATAAATAATAAATCGCGTTTAAATCCGGTGAAAGTGATTGTATCTAAATGTGTGATACGCTTTAACATCTTATTCATTACCTAACATGCTGCAGATATCCCTTATTAACAATATCCTGTAGAGATGGGGTGTCCGGGCCGCATCTGTCTGGTACTGCAAGAGGTTCATATCTGTAGAGCGGACCTTCTTCTATTAAAGGAAGAGGCTGCTGACCTGAACCTCGGGTGAATTTTACTCCACTTGAGAATTGTGATACCTGAAATTAGATATTTGTGTTATAAGTACTTTTTACCCTTCACTCTTCTTCTACATCGCTACACTCTTGACAGTGTGGTGGTTGACAAGTTTGGAAAGGTGACGCCAATCTTCCAATTCTGCTGCATTCATGGAAACAACCGTTTAATGCTTCTTTGACTTGGTCCATCTTCCCTATCTGCCATGAGCTCTCATCCCTTCTACTCTTCCCTGCACTACAAGTCGTTCTATAGAAATATCTACTCGCTGGGACACATGTCTGAAGAAAGTTAGAATTCCACTTTCAACTATGAAAGATATACTCTGAATAATTCCTAGGCCACAAGAAAGGATCACACATATATTCCTAAAAGTATCCAATATCACTCTCTAGACCTACGTATTATTATATGAGTGGGACCATATGCCAATAATATGATTAGTGATGATTAGAAATACTCACTGACATGACAATGAAAAGTATAAAACATAAATATTGATATGTTTTATACTTTACACATTGGTGTAGGATGAGTAATAAAGCTAAAATTTTGTACCATTACAATGCTATATGCACATTGCACACTTAGTTATTGGTTACCAGAAAACCAAATACATACATACGCAAGAGTATATATGAGATTATTATATTTAAATTCACAGCCCATCCACAATAAGTGATGTAATTTGAATTTACTCATAAATTAGATCTAAAACAAAAAATACTAACTTTAGATATGACAGGCACTACTTCCTCCTGTTTATTGGCTAGATTTTGTGAGAATGTATTCAGTATGTCTTTAGCATCACCCTCCGCAAACATCAATTCATCAATTAATGCCTCTTTCTCTTTAATTTTTTGTTTTTTAGCTTCCTGTTCTATCCGTAACACCTCTTTTCTTCGAAGATCTTCCATTTGCTTCTCTATTTCTAGTATTTCCTCTAATTCTAACTCTTCTCGACCTGGAAGAAAACAACATTGGACTACTAGTTTTAACTTATGTATGTTAAGGATTAAAATAATTTCCTTGAAATATGAAAATATCATCATGAAATATATCACGCTCTCCAACCTCCAACAATATCTGCATAAAAACATGTTCATCTGATGCAGCATTTTGTTATTAACGAAAAACTTTCACATCTTTATATATAAAAAAATATTGTTTGATATGTCACTAAACTCCTCCTAAACTGCTAAAACCAATTTTGATGAAACTTTATGTTTGTTTGAAATGAACCCTAGGTTTAGATTCCCATCAGGCCCAGTAGGTGGTATTGTAATATGGTTCTAGGAACATTTTAAAATTATTTTTTGAAGGTTTCTTTGCATGAACTATCTAAACTGCTGTTTATATGTGAAGTTTTGAGTAGTTCTAGAAAGTCCATGATACCATTTAGCTAACTATAATACTTTAGCAGCTTACTTTTATATATCATAGTTGCTTCAAAGTAAACTTCACTTAAACTTTTTTTGGATGGGAAAATTTAAATTATTTACACTGTACAATATTTTAACTTATAAAAATGAGTTATTTTACATTTTACAGCATTATTTGAATACCTATTTATTTAATTTTTATGAGAGTACTGCCATATCGGATGGATGTTTTAACTCATGTCTTACCAATCTTTGCCTTATTCTTCATAATTAATTCCTTATTATCCTTCTTATACTGTTCTATTCTCTTATTAGTATTAATAATATCAATATTGTTCACTAAATTATAAATTAATGATTCAATTTCTTCTAAATAATCATTGTATTCTCTCAATGTAGCAAAATCTTCTTCTTTCTTGTTATAATCTTTTAAAATGCGTTTCCGTATATCAATTTCCTTCTCTACCATAGAATCTTCGAATAATTGGACTCGAAAATTACTGCGGCGAAGTGGTACATTACATTCTGGACAGGATCCAGATCCTATGGCAAAACAATGAATAAATATTATTAACCGGCGGCAAACATACAACAAACATAACAAAATATTTGAGTCACTATTGTCGGAATCAAATTGGTCATGATAAATAATTATTCAATATGTATGTTGCAGTTTTGAGAATATAGGAAACAGTAAGTTTTAAAAAGATTTACCTTTTAAAAACAATAAATCAACACAACTTTCACATAAGGCATGGCCACAAACGTTAACCATCAATTTCAATGACGGATTTCTATATTTCGTTGTTTTACAACGAGGACATGCTTGGTCATCCATTTTTAGAACTTTACTTCAGATTTGTGATAGGTTTTCAATTTTTTTCAAATCTAAACTTATAAACAAAATTCTATACAAAACAATATGGAAAGATGAAAAAAAATATCTCGCAACGCAATTGTCATTTGTCGCCACTAACATTAAAATTGACATAAATGTCATCTGTCAAAACTTACAGGTTTCAGTGATGCCAACTTTACCGTTTTCCCCCTAAATTTAGGGGGAACCATGGACCTAAAAAAAAGAGCGGACAGAACGTCGCGAAGAAATATTTGAAGCACCACAATGGCGGCGGCGAACTATGTGTGAGTGTCTAAATTATTGCCATATGGAAAAAAATTACCCATTTTTAAGGTGTGGTGACCTCGGAACTTGGATTTTATTATAAATAACAAAAAGGCAACGAATACTCTAAAATCTAATTGATTTTATATAAATGAGCACTTTTAAAATAAATGTATTTTTAGTTTAATCTTTATATTCATTAGTGCGTTTGTATTATTTATAAATGAACTGCATTCAAGCTCAAGGTAACATGATAATTATTTTTTAACTTTTATTTATACTCAATAAAATTTGATATACCTAAATAATATTTGATCTTCTTATTTTGATATTTGTCTTTTTTGACAATTGATGGTTTTTATATCAAGTGTGCCTTTTATCTCCTAATAAATACAATTTGATCTATATTATAATTAAAGTTTAAAAAATATTCGATCAATCTATAAATATTTTTAATGAAAATTCTTTATTTATAATATTATAATAAATTTACACGGTGCTAAGTACATTAAGATAAAAATAATTTAACTCCTACGTTTAAGGTAATTTGCAAATTTAAATGACTGACAACACTGTTTGGTTGCGTTTTGCTAAATTATATAGAAGTATAAACGAGAATTATGGTGAATAAATAACTTGCTTACTTATGAAAGGTGATTCCCTGACTTTCTTTAATGGAACCATTATGGTTTCTATAACTTTTCACCACGTAGAACGGCATCTTTTATTTTTCGTCATATAACATCACGCGCAGGCGGTTGGGAGCGTAATGGCGAGCGATCGGCTTCCTATGGTGTGAATGTGTGCGTGCCGGCGTGTTTGTATTAGCGAGCTGGCTTCCTAGGGGTGCTTCAGTTATTGTAACGAGAGGTGGTGTCCGCTCTTTTTTTTAGGTCCATGGGGGGAACCAAGATGATAGGCCGCCACTTCTACCTATATTTTGTTATTTCATTTATTTCTTTCATTTCATTTAATTTTCATTTATTGATCCCAGATTGAAGAAAATCAAATAGTGATATTTTAGATTGAAAGATAGATGAAAAAACCCAACCAAAGTACAAAAATAAAAATGGGATCGGAAAAATAGCCAATAAACCTGAGTTATGGATTTTGCATTGTCAAAATAATTATATGAAGTATTTTTCCAGGAAGAATCATTATCGAAACTTGATATCCTAACATGTCATCCCCGAAGCATAAAGCTACATAGACGACGGCATATAAATTATAATTAAAATAAAATTACAAAACGGGACAATTCATAATATATATGCCATTGATAATTAATCAATTTCTGTACATAAAATGGATCTTTTATATTTCTCTATTCTATGCTATTCTTGTCTACAAGGATATCATAACGGTCGATGGCGGCATTCTTGAAGTGAACGGGTAGTAGGAGTTTTAAAAATGTTTGGTTAAACTTACGGATAATATAAAATATTTTTATGCAGTTTTTAATTGTCAAAACTTGACATTGACATTTTTTTATAATTGTGCCTAAAAGTTTAATATAGAAAAAAAAACACAAATGTTTTTATCAGAAATAACATTCTTTCACATTATACATCATATTTAAATAAAAAACAAAATACTGCCTAAAATGAATATAGCTATCAGGCAAATGGTAACTCAGCAGACCTATAGGTTATGTTATAGGACTTCTTATAAATATTTACAAGCTCCTGTAACCTCAAGATGTCCTGTTATACAACGTAGTTACTGCGATAACAAAGTGGAAATACGTAGGCTTCCTCAGTTAATGGAATTCCCGCCAATAGTATGGCCGTCATTTATTAAATTCATCAAAAACTGGATGTTTGCAACATTTATTATTCGACCCTACTTTGATCAAGAATTCAGTTTGCAAGAATTTGTTGAAGCTTCTAAACATGCTGTTCAGGTGTTTAAACTTTTTATTTATTAAAAATTTTCATAGGATCATCTTTCCATAAATACAAAAAAAAATAGGTGATATAAATGGTCATATGCCCTTTTTACAATAAAAAGTATTTATTAATGTATAACTGCCTATGTATAATGCCTGATCAAGTCAAGAATGCGATCCTACTGTTATTGATAAAAGTAATAATAGAATAAGATTTATTTAATTTGAATTATAATTTGTGTATTTATTTGTAATTATAACCTTGCCACAGTAATTTATTAGTCATAAATGCATTAGAGTTCTTTAACTTTTAAAATGTATCCAGAAGCAGGTAAATTATTATAATGAATATATGGACAGAAATTGTTTCCTTTTTCTTCTATACTAATATCATATTATATAGAGGAAAGATTTGTTTGTTACAATCTCAAGAACTACTCGACCAATTTTAAAAATTCTCTCACCAATAGATAGCTACATTATCAGCAAGTAACATCTATATTGCACCTATATAAAATTATCTACATATTGTTATAGGTTGTCTCAGAATGTCTTGAAAAAAGTGACTTCAAGTCATTAGAAGGTCTGGTTGAAAAAGATGCAATATCAACACTTAAGACAGCTGTATCACAGCTGTCTGTTTCACAAAGGCAGCTGTTAAGTATAGATAAAGATGATATTTTCTATGCTTTCCCTTACCAGGTATGAAATAATGTTACTGAGAATTGTTACAGCAAAAACTGTTAGGAGGAGCTAGTTATTTCATTATGTAGTGCACTTATCTAGTTTTCTGAATAAAATGAATTGCCTAGACTGCGGTACACATTTCATCACTTTTCTTTACAAGCATCTAGATTCTAGGTGATTGGTCTTTGCACTGTCTTTGGAATGTCTGTCAGAAGCATACTTGTGCTTGATGACATTACTTTAAGACAATGAAGTCAATCTTCAATTCAACTTGTGATTTAAATGTAAATAAAGTACAGAATTCTCCAAAAACAGATTTATTAAAATAATCAAGTTATGTAAAATTGGAATGAAAAAAAAGAAATTGGAAAGGCCATAGGACAATATGTATAGTGAATCAGCCCCAAGGGGATATCTGGATCATTTTTTGTTATTATGTTAGTACCAATATGATACGTCTATCCTGTAAATTTCAGATCTCTATCAAATTTAGTTTTAAAAGAAACCAAACTTTGCTCAACCGATTTGAATGTTGGGACACATCAGTATTAACATAATAAAAAAAAATATCCAGTTACTATGCACTAATAAATAAAAGTGAAAGTGACTCTTAAACCTTCTCATCTTCTGCTCAATCAATTTTGGTGTCATTTGATTTGAGCTTTATCTTCAAGAAAGGCCAAACCCTTTAAAAAATGCATTCACACTGATCAGAAGCTAGTTTACAATAGAATGTTTTTTTCTTTTCACAGGTTGGAGTGATGTTTGATGATGCGGACAAAAGATGGGTGGAGATTACAATGTGCTATCATGTGCTGAGAGGTCTGAAACAAATGCGAGAAACTGGGGACTTACCACCAATCACATTAGGGTAAGTTAAAGCAGAATATTAAGGTAATATAAGCTATATTATATAAACAATGAAATTTTATATCTGTACTTAAATGAAGTCTGCAGAAAATGATGGTTCTTTAACAGTTTAATGCTTACAAAACAATATATTTTATTTTGAAGTCTCTTTAATGGTTTTAATTTAGGTATGTTGTCTAAACTGATCAAAGTTGCTTTTATATTTTAATAGAAATTTTAGATATAATTCATGAATAATAATAATGAATATTAAAGCTGACTACAGTTCTATGTATTTTATACATTTGCATACTTTTGTATGAAAAATGTTCTCTCAAAATGCATAATATTTATTATAGTCTTGTGCTATCTGTGATATAAGCACAAGACGATACTATAAAATTAAGCTAATTAATTACTTAGAATTTTTGTTTCCCTTAATTTTTTCTGACTAATTTACAGAGGCCAACCAGAATTCGAAGACAAAGTATTTATTCTCAACTACAGATTTATCAGAGAGTTCACGAAAGGAGTAGAAGATAGCTGGTGGATAAATGTTGTGAATCACTTTCAGCCGCAAAACCTTAAGAGAACTTAGTTTATAGGCTCTGATAAGTAAATCATAATAAGTATCATTTCTTTAAAAAAAGGCGAAATTTAAGAAAAAAAATGTGTTTAAGCTATAAAAAAAACAATGCTATGTGTTTAATACAATGCGCCACAGAAAAAAATAATCTCTAGCGACTGTGTACAGTATTCTTAATAATAATAAATCAGGAATACTGGAATATCTATGAAACAAAGTGTGGCTATGCATCTCATAGACCCAAAGTGAGAAAGACATATTTCTGTCTGTTTCACTAATCATTTTTCTTTACAAGTAAATAGGTGATACTTCTGCGGCTTGCCTAGCCAGTATTTTTTTTTGTTTTCCCTGGATTCGAACCCAAGAACTGGGAACTCACGTTGACTGTGCCGGTGATGTTCGAAACCAAAATCTCAGTTGGTCCATTGCATTTACTTACACATTGGAAAAGTTTAACTATTCCTATATTTTAAAAAAGTGGCATAATTATTATTTATTTATTTGCATACAACATTAATAGAGTCTGTCTCTTTCTAAATCGACGTAATGAAAAGAAATACAGGCATTACTTAATTTGAGTTTGACAATTGCTTCTTTTAATTATAAATAGCTTGCCCTCAAATACCAGCAGTGGAAAATAACTCTTAAAACAGACTATTTTTATATTTGTATAAAAATAATAGTGTTTCTAAAAACTCCCTAATTTGTTAAGTTAGCTAAAACAGACTGTTAATTATATATGTTAGGTTGAAGTGTAAAAATAAAACAGTTATGTTTATATAAGTGTTTTTTTTTTATTTTATTTATTTACATGATTATATCAAAAAATCCAAAGACATGAAGGTATTAAATAATGGTATAAGTTTTTAATAAATTTTCGCCCCAAATATTACAATCATAACATCGTTTTAACAGTAAAAAATATTTAAAATTATTTACATGTTTTACATGAAGGCCGGCAACGAACCTGCAAGTCCTTTGGTGTTGCAGATGTCCATGGGCGCCGGTAATCACTTACCATCAGGTGAACCGACTGTCCGTTTGCCCCCTATTCCATAAAAATTAAATGATTACCTTAATTAAATTATCTGACTTAAGTAACATAATAAAATCTCATTATATTATAGAGAAGATTTGGAAGACTAAAATAAGGCTTTTTAAATTTTTTATTGAATTAATAATAATAAAATCATTATAAATTAAATTGCATAAAGTTATTTTAATAGACATGGGTAACACTGCGCTGCGCCGCGCAATTGCGCCGGCACGCTTCACTGCGCAGGGTGAGTCAGCTCACACATTCATAATGTGTTAGCGCACGCTTCACTGCGCAGGGTGAGTCAGCTCACACATTCATAATGTGTTGGCGCACGGCGCAGTACCCACTCACTGAGTGAACTATGAGCGTGGCGTTGCGTGCGTTTCGGAGGTTTCTCTGTTCGCTTTGCGCGTCCAATTTTGTTGAGCCGTGGCGCAATTTTGTGTTGACTCAAGGAGACGACTATACTGCGCACTATACTGCGCCTGAGTTGGTGCGGGAAATTTCGCTGAGTTACCCATGTCTAGGTATTAAATTTTAAAATTTCGTCTTGCCTCCGCTGAGAATCAAATCCACTCCGGTTTCTATGCCTATCTCTAATATCACAAGATAAATTAACAAAAAAATTGTGAATAAGACCTAAAGCGCAATACACACTGAGCCCGCCGGTCCGCCGACGAAGTCCGGCGACATAACCCGGCGGCCTGTATGAAAAGAATCATGTCGGCAACATGGGCCTGCACGTGTTACCTGCCGACATGTCGGCGGCTTGGGTACGCCTGCGTTCAGTTGCCCGGCGACGCTCGACCACCAAAATTATATGAAACAACCACACAAACTTTATCGACACGCGGCAATCACTGACTGCCAAATAAATTTCTCATCTCAAGCCGCCGACATGCCGCCGACCAAATTTTCCGACTTGTAATAAGTGAAGCCGCCAACTAGACCGCCGACAAAAAGTTGCCAACTTGCCCTTTATCTTATATAAAAGTGAATGTCTGCTGAAGTAACGCGGTACAGATATTAACTTATAATTCAAATAAGCGTTTTATTATCGTAGTCGTGGATCGCCCTATCCATGTACCGGAGGTCCTAAGTACGAATCCCGTGGAAAAAAAATGTGATGGTGGGGCAGAGCACAGTAGGCTAATCACCTTCTTGACTGTAAAAAATATTTTGTTCACTATAAGTGTCATTTAAGTTTCATTTCGGAATTTACGATTATACATGTACCGTAGAGCAAAAAAGTAGGTACACAGGCAACAATCAACTAAAAATTAGACCGTACTAGACAAAGCGACTGCTCAGATGTGTGGCACATGACACATCTGTCATTGCTTATTTTTTTTATCATGGGACTTTATCTCAGTTCTATACCACAATCTCTAAGAGCAATATTATTGCCGTCCTAATTTACGAGAGGTATAACTCTATCTCACTCTGTCATCAAGTAAGATTAATGAATTAAAATAGGTACATCGCACTGGTCATGGAATTCTTCACATGCTCTTTTTAACTTCGGCAATAGTATTGTTGTGTTATCTGCATCTGAAAATCAATCAACCTATGTTAAGACAAAAAAAAAAGTATTTTGTAAATGAAAAATCTTTTAAATAATTCAAATGGGATTTTTTTCTTAATCTTGAAACATCAAGTATAATAATTCCTAAGAACAAAAAACCTACAGAATATAGATTGGAAAAGATAAAATAATGTTATGTCTACATAAACATTTGTGCTTTTGCCTAATATTTAATCTGTTAATAAAAATAATCAAATATAACACTACTTTTACCTTTAACAGGATCATAAAGGGATCTTTTCGAAACTCCACATTGAACTTTAATTGGTCTTTGTTTTTTCATACAGCTTTCCACATCTGTAAAAAAAAATTAAGGTTCTTTTCATGCATTGCATGATTTTCAATATTATTTTTGATGTTGGCAACACAAATGAAATTCCAAAAAAAACTCATTATGTTTTTTCGCGCTATTTCGTTTATGAAACATTTAAATGAAAATATGTGATTACAAATTAATTGCATATTATTTAAAATTATTATCTGTTATACATTTTTGTCAAGTAAATTCATCAACAATCTGTTAGTAGAACTAATTTTTAAACCAACCGGCATGAACTCTATCCAAAAGTGTGCTGGCATCAACATTATCAGTAAGTCTGAAACACAACGCATTTACATATTGACTTGCTGCAGGTACTATTTTATCCATATCTCCAGTTTTAAGTTCATATGTGATATCATTATCTATAGTTGTTGAACATTCTATTTGCAATACTTCATAGGCAGCTTTGGACGACTGGGTTGAATATCCAATCAATAAATTACTGTGTATTGAGTATTCTTCTATATTTGACAGTTCACTGAATATATCAGGATTTGTATTTCTGAAAGAACCATATTTGAGGGTTATTAAAAGAGCAACAAATCTAACTATGGCATCCCTGCATAGTTCATATACTCAGGGCCAGATGTAGAGGCCTTGTGGCAACAAAAGACTCGAGGCCCCCTGTCCCCAAAAAAAATTTTATTATTTCAAAAATAATACAATTTATTTTGTTATATATGAGAACAATATAATCCTGTTTTGTACAAAGTACGGTAGGCAAAGGTAAAACAGAATATCAAACAAAAATTTCAGAGGAAAAATTGTTTAAATAGTGTTTTTTTATTTATTTATCTCTTTATTAATTACCTAAGACAACAAATACAGTGTATACTAATAATTACTTAACGATATAAATATATATATATATTCAGACAGTTATCAACAAGAAGCGTGAGTATCACACGATGGTAGACTTCAGCTGTATAAATTTAACAAAACCATTGATTGAACCTGAAGTACACAACTAGTACTTCATAGATTTTTCAACAATGTACAAGTACTCCTTATTGGACTGAATTTCAATATCAATCCTGCAAGATTATACCTGGATACTTATAGATGATGAAAATAAATATTTAACTTTTCCTATTTAGTTTCAAGACCATCAGAATGACTAGTTAAATGATTAAACAGCTCACCTATCCAAACACATCCTGCACATATCCATAATAAGTAAACACAGTTCAGGCTTACACTTATATACTTCACTTAATAGCCAATTCTCAGTGACACAATGAGAAAGAGATATGTTTTCCATTGGACAATCAATTCCTAATAAGCATTTAGTATTGCAAAGCTCACAGCCATGTCCTGCATAAAATATAAAACCTGAAATGTGTTTTATTTTTAATTGATGCACTAATATGCCAATTCAAAGTATTTCTTTAGGGTACTTACAATATGAGTCTTCAGGAACCAAGTCAATGACCCGTGTGATATTTCTTTTAAGTTTTTCACTAGTGGTATTTGTAATATACACAGTAATAAACCCCAAATTTCTCAAATTCATCCCCAATGTTTCACAATCAATGGAAGGAGTGACCAGTTTAGACAAATGTTCATATTTATCATTGGCAATTAATATAGCTACTTTTGATTGGGGCCGATAGTATGGTAGTATCGTTTTCATATGTTGAGCTGTCGATAAGAATTGTTTATATTGTTGTACTGAATAGCCTTTACGATCGAGATATTTCATCAGAAACTCGCCAGGATTTTTCGTGCCATTAAGAGATATTCTGAAAATGTAAAATATAGAATTAGATAAACGGCTTCCCAATATACCGAGACAAGCAACAAAGATAATTAATATATAAAGTATTCCCTAATCCCTTAGATTATTTGACATATAAATAATCAAAGCCTAATCCCTATAAATCCTTTTTAGGAACTATAACGCCTGGATATAATCAAACACTGCATATCTTGAGATAGCAATTCTTAAAAATAAAGAAGAATGGGAATGAGTTAAAAAAAGATAAATACTCATTAAATAGCTCCGTTGATTAAATAAAAAAAATTCAAACTTACTTCAAATTTGCTAGCTTTGCAATAACTTCGCATTGATCTATGCTTAGATTTAAAGATTTTTTGTATTCTATATATGATAAACTTTGCAAAAGAGACATTGTGTTCTACAAAAGCTTGAAAACAATTTAAAAAATGAAAACAATAATTGTTATACGTCATAATATAATATGTATTATGTATATAGGTACATATTTAATTTTTTTTTTTTTTTTTTTTTCTTTTGCCCATAGGGCAGGCTAAAGTCTTTCGACCATACCGCCTTGTCTTATGTTATTTTTTCTCTTTTATCTCTCCTTATTTATGTCTTACGTTTCTTATCCTTTATATGTATCGTAATATAGTACTTCTTCTTTTAATTAATGACGACCCCCGTCAAAGACGGAATCTTCCAGTCCAGTATTTTTCGTAATATAAGTAGTTATTATCATATCTTTATTTCCACGCGGCCATAAGTCTGACGTATGTCATTTAATTTTAAAATCTCAGTAAAATTCATTTTGTTCAATCCGATTTAACAAACGTATCGTACGTACAATTCTTTATTTATTACTACCCAACAAAGAGTAGAAAAGGCACATTTCCATTTACAAATCCCGTTATCTTGCTCGTCAGGACTCCGAAGAGTGGTGACAAAGAATCTAATTTAAAAGTTCTGAAAAAACTTATTTACAAGAAAAAATATATTTACAGCTTTAATATTATAATTAACTTATTAACCTATTATTTTACTACTGTGACAAAGAGTACATAAATATAATTTTAAATATCGTTAACAGTTTCAATAACAAATCTGTACAAAAATATAAAAGTTGAGGCATTTTTAAGTAACTCCTGAATACAATGCGGGATACTTTCAACTTTATTGTAAATTTTTAAAAGCCCATCAGACAACACAAGGCGCTGAATGTTGAAAGACGAACACTCAAAGAAGATATGATGTAGTGATTGTACTTTTGATGATTGACAATAGACACAATATGGAGAATCAACCATTTTAATACGCTGAAGATGGTAATTTAAACGACAATGACCAAAACGCATGCGAGAAATAGTTGTATAAAATTTCTTGTTTGTGAATATTTTGTGCTTGCAAAACCAAGGTGTAGAATTTATTTGAACATCGAGACCGGCGAACCAAGTTCCTTTGTTTTGAATGTTTGTGCAATAATATGAATGTTTTCCCCATGCTTGGCACATCCGCTGTTTGATTAAACTAATTGCATCTGTATAAGGAATACGAATACTAATATTAATAGGAGAATCTCCTGACTTTACAATTTGTTTAGCCAAGTAATCAACATGTTCGTTACCTTGAACACCAATGTGCGAAGGCACCCACACAAAATTAATTACTACATTTAAATGAGTTAGATCAACCCATAACTGTTTTATTAAGAATATAACATAATTAGTATGAGCATTTAGATGATTATTTGCTAAATTTTGTAGAACACTCATACTATCACTTACAACAACCCATTTTGTGTGCTCTCTATAGCAATTCTCGATATGTTTCAAAGCACTTAAGATAGCGACAGCTTCCGCTGTGAATATACTTGCATCTTTATTGATTTTCTGACCTATGCCTACTTTTGAGGAAGGCTCATAAATAGCAAAAGACACGGATTCACTGTTTTTGGATCCATCAGTATAAATAAATTTATGATCTGACCATTCTGATAGCATTGCATTTACTTCTTCTTTTGAAAATAAATCTTCTTTATTCTTTATAACTATATTAATTGCTGGAAATTTACCACTATAAGAACCCTCGTAACATGGCAAGACATGCTTAGATTGATGAATGTTTGTATTTTCTATAAAATCAGTGAAATTTTGAAGTCCTTGCAGCATATAAAATGATTTAACATTTGAATGAGATGCAGAGTGTAACAAATTGATCAAAAATGGATTACCACATACACTATAAAGTTTAAGTAAGAATTTTTCTTTTAAATAGGTGAATCGAATGGCTAACGGTGGGATATTACATTCAATCTGCAATGCGTTAATAGGAGTACTTCTGAAAGCTCCTGTTATTAGACGTAAACATTTGTTTTGCAAAAGATCTAAACTATTTACAACACTAGTATCTGCAGCGAAACAATAAAAACCATACTCAAAATGACTACGAACTAATGATTTGTACAACAACAACAGAATTTTAGGATCAGCGCCCCAGTATGAACCTGAAAGAGATTTTAAGATGTTATAGGCTTTATTTGCTTTAGTTATTATGTGCTTAGCGTAACTATTCCAAGTTAACTTATGAGTAAAAATAACTCCCAAAAATTTTACTTCAAGCGAGACCGGCAAAGAATAATAATTGTATAGTATGATAGGCATGTCACGCGATTGTTTGCCAAATACAATGACTTTAGATGGATTCACATTAAGATCAAGGTAAGTAAAATATTTGTACAGATTTGTTAAAGCATTGTTAATAATTTGAACTACTTCCGACTGATTTTTCCCTGATGTGTATATAACTAAATCATCTGCAAACTGAAGATTTTTAACTTGAGATCCTAGGATTATATTTAATCTATGAATGTACAATATAAATAAAAGTGGGGATAATATCCCTCCTTGACATACTCCTTTGAATGAAAGTCTAGGACCATAAAGATGTCTATTTAATTTAACAAATACTTCCCTATTGGTTAAGAATTTTTTTACCCAATTTGTAAATTGTACAGGAATTCCCAACAATAATAATTCATGACAAAGAATATCTATATTAACACTGTTAAATGCACCTGCTACATCAAAAAATACAGCTACCAGATTTTTACGATCCGACAAAGAGTTACGAACATCAAGCTGTAGTTGACAAATACTTTCCCTGGCAGAAAATTTTCTACGAAAACCAAATTGATTGGAAGGTAATATGTTGTTATTTTCTACGTAAAACTCTAATCGTTGTTTTAACAATTGTTCAAATAATTTACCAACACAGGAAGTAAGTGCTATGGGCCGATAAGAATCGGGACAAAACTTAGGCTTGTCTGGTTTTAAAATTGGTATAAGACAATCCTTTTTCCATTCTTCTGGTATAATGTTTTTATCCCACATTAAATTCAGTATATTTAGAAATGATTCTAAACTGGCAATGCTAATTTTTTTAAGTAGAATATAGGGTATTCCATCAAGACCATAAGCAGTATCTCTTCTTGAGGTTATGGCTGATATTAATTCATTAATTGTGAAAGGACTGACAAGAAACCTATTACTGGAATTAATGTTGTTATTATTGTGATTTGACATAGTGTTTGATACATAGTCTGGTGTGTACTTCTGCAAAAAATCTAATATCCATGTATCATTGTCACAATTATTGGAAATATATGTTTTGTTGTATTTACGCATGAATTTCCATATGATAGATATTGGTGTATTCCTATTAAAAGTTTCACATAGAGAAAACCAACTTTTTTGTCTTTCTGATTTTATGACAAGCTTTTTTACAGCTCTAAGTCTTTTAAAATGTATATAGTTTTCTTCTTTTGGATCATTTTTAAAATTTAAATATGCAGTTTTGAAATTTAATACAGCTTCAGTACACTTTTGATTCCACCAAGGGAGAGGGGACTTTTTACCTTTATTCTTAAAAAGAGAACAATCAATGGTATTACTGGTAGGTTTGCGGTTTGAACTATTTGCAATAGAATTAGAAGCAGCTTTGCGTAAAATTGTACAAAAATGTAAATATGAATCAAGAGGATTTAATCTATCTATTTTTAGATCAACTAACAAATCATCAACCTGGTTGCTATAATTCTGCCAATTCACTAACTTATAGTTGGGATAGAGAGGCAAATGCATAGCATTAGAACAATTTCCCCCATTCAAATTATTGTTTTGATTTTCACTAATTACTACTTTTATTAAAACAGGAATATGATAACTACTACCAAGAGGACTATCGTTAACACTCCATTCACAATTACATGCAAGAGATGAAGAGACCAATGTCAGGTCAAGAGCATTGGGACGCCATGTTGTAGAACCTACAGTTGTTGCTTGACCACTATTGAGCAAAACTAAATTGTTTTCATCGAAGACATCTAAAAGTTTACGTCCTCGTGGAGAATCATAGTTGCATCCCCAAGAAGTATGATGTGCATTAAAATCACCAGCAAATATGAAAGGTTGAGGAATAGACCTCAATAATTGCTCAAATTTATCTTTATTGAAGACAGGAACTGAGTTTAAAGGACTATAAAAACTTACTATATATAAGTATTTGTTGTTAACTGCTATTTTAATGCATATATTTTGTAAAGAATTATCAAAATATGTGTCAATTTTTGTGTAATTTATGTTTTTATGAATTATAATTGCGACTCCATTATGTATGTTACCGCAATCATTCCTTTCTATGTTGTAATTACTTATTTTAAAAGTTTGTTCAGGCCTAAGCCATGTTTCACTAATTATAGCTATATCAATATTATGTGTATAGAGGAAATTACTAAATATATGTTTATTACTGTTGAGGCTTTGAGCATTCCACTGAATGATATTTAAATATGACAAATCCATTATGAGGCAGATGGGAACTTGTTACTTAAGGTAGATTTTAATACTTCTTTAATTGATGTTGTATTTACTGGTATATCTTTATTACTGACTATTTTAATAATTGTTTCGACTAAAGTGTTGATAAATGTGTTAGATTTCATTAAATTGTTTATTTGTACTTCTAAGGTTCGAGCAGAAAGAGCTGGAAAAGCATTTGGATTAAATAATTCAGAATAGTTTACACTCTTTGTTTTAATTTTGTTTTCTTCAATTTTTTGTTTTTTCAAAGGACACTGAATGGAGATGGCGATATGGTTACCGTTACAATTGACACATTTTGCATTTTGTGAATCGGTTAGGCAGTTCTTAAAGTTATGGTTTAATGTGCATATTGAGCAAACCTCAGAGTTGCGACAAAATTTAGCTATGTGTCCATATTTCATACATTTGAGGCATTGCTTAACTGGAGGGATATACTTTTTAACCTCGTGACGCCAAGAATCTAAATAAACATATTCTGGAAGGATGGGGGAGGCAAAGGTAACTGCAACTGTTTGTGTAGGAGCATAGGTTATTGCTCCGTTTTCACCCCTGACTCTGCGCATGAAACGCCTTACTTGTACCACATTTTTCGAGCTGCCTATCAGACCAAAAATTTCCTTATTAGACATATCGCTTGGCACTGAAGTGAGAACTCCAGTAACTTCGGTACCTCCAGCTGGTATTGTGGCTATTAATGTAAGATGATCTAATAATTTCTTATTTTGAATAAACATATTAGCATTATTTGGTAAATCAAAAGTTATACCGACTTTATATTTGTTGATGGAGCGCAAATGCATAACTCCAGACACACCATGTTCCCGAATGCCCTTAGACAAGGCCATACGATCCCTGTCGTTGAATACTTTGCCTTCCTCCTTATGTGCTAAGAACACAACCAAGTCCTTTTGCGGAATATCTTCGGGATACTTGCGGACATATCCTTTAACTTTATAAGTTAAGTACTTGTCCGCATTATCCAATTCTCCAGAGTCTGAGTCCGAAGAGTACCCGATCCGTGGGTCTGGTGGATTTTCTTTCCACCGTCTCTTTTTGGTCATTTTATTTATTTTGGACTAAACCTTTATTAGTAGAACCTTAGTAACGTATTTGAAATAGAACAAAAGTAGAGAAAATATTTTTAAAAATTAATTTTAAAAAGAGCGCGCCTTTACTTATTGATGACTTTCCCGCCTTTTTTCGTACATATTTAATATATTCTATGTACTTAATCTGAGCAATGAGCATTATCATTAGTGTCAACTGTCATATTTCATAACTCACTCTTTACATCTCTTTGAGTGTCACGCACAGTCGCACAGATTAGTAAAGTCTGCATCGATGTCAGAACTCAGGTCTCAGACTTGAGTTTGAGAATTGAAAAAAACTGTTAATATTATTGTGATATGCACTTTATTATACTGGATGTTCAAAAAGTCATGGATTACCTTTTACCTGCTGATGGGCCACATTGGGATCTACCAATAAAAAAATGACCATATTAAAAGTCTTATGGCTTCCGAGTTTTTTGATGTTTAATGTCTACCTGTCTAATAAAAATCTCTACCTTTGATCAGTTTTTTCCATGCCATTTCTACGAATGAAAACTTTTTCGAGTACAGTTTTTTTTTATTTTGATCTTGAATCATCCTACTATCGATTGAATACAAGAAAGTTACAGATATATCTTTTAAATACCTAAAATTTAGGTTTAAACTTAAAATTTTCACCAAAAAAAATTTTTACCATATTTTTGATCGGCCCTGGTGAATAAAAAATTATACTAAATGGGGTGTCCAAATCATTTCAAAAACTTCCTTATTTTATAAAGATTTTAATATGGTGAATAATCTTTTCTTTTAAACTCTTGTTATAACAATTTTAATCCAAAAGGGTTATTTTTTGAAAGTGTTTGAAATAAAGTTCTAATAGCAAAACGTATTTATTTTTAGGTGTGTGGATGTAAAGAACAATAAAATAATATTAAATAAAATTAATTTATCGTTTTCAACTACAGTACCTAGGTGTTCAAAATGGTGGCCTTCAGCTCTAATGCACATTCGGCACCTCTTGATAAATGATCTTTTGATTTGGCGTGCATAACCCGCGTTGCTAATATGTTTGGCGGCTGAATTTATTCTCTCTTGCAACTGGTGTATGGACGTTATGGGAGTTGCATAAACCAGGTCCTTTAGAGCTGGTGTGCATGAACTGGGCATGTTTAAAATCAATAGTCCTTAGGAGAGCCAAGTAGTTTTATCACCAGAGTCAACTAAATCCAAATCACTTTGCAAAACAAGTCCAAAAGCACAGCACAATCGTTAATTTGTTTAAAAAATCGAGCAAAACAGACGTTTCTTCCCAACAAAGTGAAGCTAAACAATCTTCAAACTAACAAATAAGTGTGCAAATAACCGTTTCGAGGTCAACAATTAACGGACGCTCACTGTCGCATACTATTCTGAGTCTTATGTTTTTAAGTATTTAGAGGTCATAAGCGTCTGCACAAATGTGCCAAATTTCAAGTGTATGACGTATGGTATGTTTTAGAGATTTCCCAAAATTTCATTAAACATCAAAAAACTCGGAAACCACAAGACTTTTACTATGGTAATTTTTTTTTATTGGTAGATCCCAATGTGTCCCATCAGCTGGTAAAAGGTAATCCATGACTTTTTGGACACCCATTATTTTAAAGTTAGTATCATAGTTTTTAAGTAATTGACAACATAATGATGTTGGCGGGATTTTTCTTTTGTCGTGTATATGTAGATTAAGGAGGTTACGGAAGTTGTTTTACCGGAACCGAATTCGGAATCTAAATTTGGTTTATCGGAACCGAAACCGGAATCGGAGAGAGAACAAAAGAGAGATGTGTAATAAAAATATTACAAACATTATTCATCATTTTCATTCATATCAGTTCAATAAACTAAACACCTTTCTGGGTGTGATATATAAAAATAAACTAATTTTCGACCTCCGATTCAAATTTATCGACATCGGAATCGAATCGGACGTGCAAATTCAATCGGAATTTCCGACTTTTCGGAACCGAAATCGAAGCTCCGTAACATCCCTGATGTAGACAATAAAGATTGACATTGACCCCAGGGTCTAGCCATGGTCTAGCCTCTAGCGCTCTTTTTGAAATGGTACTAAAAGTAATAATAATTAGATACTTAGTGCGACAGTTATATATATTGATAAATTATGTTGGCGATATGGAATAAAAATGTTACAATTAATTAAAAAATCCTAGGAATATGCAAATAGATATTTATTAACAAAAAAGTTACAAAATATAAATGTAGGTATATCTTAAGGTAACACCTAAACTTAATTATGTAGTAGTTATAAAAGTAGAAAATATGCCATTTATGTAGTAGTTATAAAAGTAGAAATTATGCCATCTATTAGTTTTCAGAAAGTTGAAGAATTAGATGGGGTTGATGATACATTTAACATCAAATATCAACAATAAACTTAATTTTAAAGTTTGATACATGATAAGTAAATTTAAGCCTTTGTAATGCCTTAGATTTGATCCGAGACAACGACAACAAATCTGTTTTAGTGACGCTAGTATAATTCTAAAAAATAAGTAACATATTATTATGAAATAAACTCTATAGAACTATAAAACATGTTTATTTAGACCTTTGCCCAACCGGATAACTTATTTTAGGCTTATTAAAATCTTTTACGAAAATCATTAACAATGAACTTTTTAAAATAATAACTTTGGACTTCAAAATTATTAATATCTTTTATTTTCTTTATGAAATCAGACCCTATTTTTATAAATTGACTTCGATCGGCTGTATCACCGTTGAAGTCAAGAGGCATTAGAGATAAGGCCAAAACAGTGATATAAGTGTCATTGCTAGTTTCCACCAATTCCTTGCAAACATACACAATTAGCATGTCTTCATTTAAGTTCAATAAATTTGCCATCTGACTGAGAGCATTGTTGACTAAAGTACTAATGGTATTAAAGAAACTTGGAATCAATTGATTATTACTTTTCAGTTGTTCTACAAAACTGATTACTGATTTGGCCGCAAGCACAGATACTTCTTCTATGTCCAAAATGTTCTTAAACATAATCTCTCTCATAGCTATAAATAGTTTTATATCTAAAACTAATATAAATACATCACAAGTTGGAGACAACTCTTGGATTAACTTTAAAATTTGTTCCATTATTGGAAGAACATATATATTATCTTTATAGTCATCCTCAGAACTTCTGCCTTTGACTTTCTTTACAAAGTCATAGAAAAACTTGACCACATCATATTCATTATTTTCAGAAACATAGCTCCATTGGTTGAATGTCTCTTGGAAAATATTTGTTACAAGTGACAGCGACTCATTGAGTTCACTTTGGTCTCTACAAGTTAACAAATATTTAGCAGTTAATCCCCATACTGCATCATATAATTCCTGCTCAAGAGAGGTTAAGTTTTGCTGAATTCCTTTTTTGACTAATATTTTGTCAACATGCTCATGTATTATTTGATTCCTGCAAAAGTCTAGATTCATTAGTTTTAAACATTTTTCAATCTTTACTATTAACTTTGTTTTAATTGATATGTTCTTAGATTTTTTATGTGATAGTTCTTTGACACAAGTCCAAGCTGTTTCAAGAAGGTTTCCTCTAAATCTTTCAGGAATATTATTTGACACAATAAGATTAAAAATATCATCTTGATCATCTGAATGTAAAGATAAAGTAAACATCCTTAAAGTCTCATACAATTCGTCTTGTGTCTTTTCATTGCATTCCTTTATTTTATTTAAAAGTGCTTTATAAATGACCAGTCTTAAAGTCACATTCTTTGCCTTCTGCCAAGTGTCTGTTATTAACATTTTTAAATTTTCGGTACTATAAGTTTTGAACGCCAATCGTAAACCGTGTTTTTGTATGGAAAGAGGAGCATCTAAAATGGCTGTTATGAAATTAATTGATTGAGGTAATGGTAAGTTTACTGAGTACATATTGAACATTGGCAAGCAGAAGTGAACATAATCGCCTTTAATATACTTCATAATATCATTTAATGCTACAGGTGGACGCGCATAACAAGCAAAACGACATATTGCTTCTTGGATATCCAATAATTTTCTATCAATCTTGCTGTGATCTATTTTTGGCTCGTCAGGGGCATATTTAGATAGCAATTTTTTTTTACAATCATCATCACCTAATAAGAAAATACCATATATTGCTGTTCTAGTATTCCAATCATTTGTATCTGACTTATTTTTTATACATTCATTAAAGAACTGAAGAAAATTATCAGCTATATCATTATTGAAATAAACTTTAATTCTTTTCAGTAAACCTGTTATCTTAATCCTTTCATCATTTAATTGGTCCTTTAGTTCTGGTAGTTTTTCTATTAGCTGATTCTTATCTTGCTTGAGAAGACGTACAAGAGATGCATCTGTTAATTTCTTTTCTTTAAACATTTCTAAATATTTGAATTTTTTAAAGTTTTCATTTACAAATTCCAAAATGACCTCTGGCACATCTTCTCTTTTCTTTTCAAAGCTTTCAAGAAGATGTATTAAATTGAAGGAATATTTAATTTTCTCCTGCTTCATCTCCTTTTCATTTCCATTAACTGTTTGGAATTTCTTTAAATAATTATTAAATAAATACTGATAGACATTGTGCCATTGTTCTTTCTGTAATCGTTTAGAGTAGAGTTTTAAACGATAATAGTCTATGTCACTGTCCATATAATATGTCAAAGCATCTGGCATATCAATGTTATGTATTATATTATAAATAACACAAAAAGCTCTATAGTGATTCCTTCCATAAAATCCTGGAGTGTAAACTTCCATACTGTATAAAATTTTATTGAATAGAGTCCAACATGGTTGGTCAAACTCAAAAATATTATGATTTTCAACAACACAATCAATAAAATCCTCTTTTTGATGACCACTTTCATTGACATGTCTCTCATAGTAGTACTTGAATAGTTTTTCTAAATCTCTCTGGTTTCTTGCAGAATGTATCAAGACCATAACCATTTCATTTCTCTCATCTTCATCAGATGTTACTAGAACATATTGTTTAATGGCCTTAAATGCTTGTTCGTAGTTCACAAACTTATACCAAATGTAATCTTTATTATTCCCAAGCAATTCTTTGCCTTCTTCTATGTGTTTCAGAGCCCATTTTTCTCTTTCCTCTGTACTAAATAATTCATAGTAGCGAAATTCATAAAACCCATGAGTCATTTCAAATGGTAAATCTCCATACAAAGAGGTAAAGGTATTTTTAAAGAAATTAAAAGCTTCATTTTTAGGAATTAAGTCAAAAATATACTTGTAAGTCCCATAAAAATCTTTAGACCAAAAGTATTTTGATTCAGTTGGTAATAGGGCAACTATATACTTTTTAGCATCTTCGCTTGTACTGTGACGAACTAACATGTACTTTTTTAGTTTATGTATATACAACTTAGGTGATGCAAGTACTCTGTTCTTGTGTTTTGTCATAATACTTTTGGACATTCTCCCACCAAATAAGTTGCGAGAGTTAGTTTTTACAGTTTTTTCTAATAAGTTCAGATATTGCACATCATCAACTGAATATAAATATGCGAGTTGCATTAAATAATATTCCTTAGCAGTATCAAACTCAATTCTCGATATAAATGCCTCTGCAAGTTTAAACACTGAACCTATTAAATTTTTCAAATTAAATTCTTTATCTTCAAACTCATAATTACTATTAATAACATTTAATTTAAAAGAATCTGAAGTGAAATATAGGAACTTCTGTGCAAGATGTTTCATTTTTAGATTCATACAATATGTAAAGAAGTCTGCCATCCTTGATTCATTCCTTACATGTGATGCTATCTTGTTAATCATTTTTGACTTCATTTTCAAGGACATGTGTGGAAAAACTTTATGATGTAGATAATCTGGGTTGATTATATGTGAGTATTCATCTTTATATATCCAGTCACACTTAAGAGCTCGCGAGACATATAAACTATCTCCACATTTCAAGACTTCGACAATGTAATCAATATTTTTATATTGTGAGGCAACATCAATCTCATATAAACTGTCAAGATCAGATTTTTGTTCTGTTTTCCTGATACTATCAAAATTAACTTTCTTCTTGATTGTTTCATTTACCTTAATGTTAAGTTCATGCTGACGTTTTCCTAAACTTTCTCCCATTAACTCAATCATTTTTATTCTGTAAAACAATTAACACAAATTAATAAAATGTGACTAATCTAATAACCTTATTGATAACCAAATATGATAAAATATATTAGATATTCACTTTTACTAGAATTTATAAGGATTTACAATATCATTTTATGCTTATAATTATATTTGATCTATAGCAATTTATAGGAATAATATTAATTTACTTCGTAACTGGGAATATACTAAAATATACTAATATTTGGATATATAAATATAAGGGCCCTTTATAAATATTACTTTTTTCCAGTTTCTCAGATAAGAATCGGCAATTCTTCACAGTTATACAGATAAAGAAATAATTTTATATATTCAAATTTTTATGTTTTGATAATTTAAAGAGAAAAGAGTGAATAAATTACTCTTCTTGGATAAGATTGTTTTTGAGGAGGAAGACTGCCAAGCAACTGGCATTTTTTGTATAAAATAGAACAAATGGCAAACCTTTGAGGATTCCGAGATATATTTAAGTATCGACAATTTTATACGCCAACCCTACTTGAATTTTATTCTGGTAATAACAAAGTAAATAGGTAGGTAGGTATATAATAAATTAATCTGATAAGAATACTTACTGCAGAACTACTAAAGGCTTTTCCTACATAAAATAACTTTGAATTGTAAATGTAGTTTCCAATGCAACAATTAATAGATAATTGCATCTATAACAATAAAATAATAATTAATTTCTGAAGTTTTTAACTTTTTAAGAAGAAAAATGGTAGACCGGAGATGATAAATGCATGCACAGATTACAGATGACAATTGACATGTGGATTATGGATGACGTATCAGCAATTCAGCAGCAGTAATGCCAACTCCTATAAAATGCACAGACTAGTTAGAGATACATAAAATGTACCCCTTCCCATAATGTCCCCTAAAACTTCAAATACATACAGGGGTAGGTATTTAGGGAAATATCGTTAAAAATCCCCTAAAGTTTTTGTTGCATTTGTAAGGTACGCGTATATGTATATTGCTACGCACTTCGTACGAGGACCATCAGTCAAGCGCGCCCGCATGCGCGCCGTTAGTCGACCGTACGGATGCGCGTATCATCATCAAAAAAATCGAATTTACTAGTTCAAAACTTCAATAATATTGTTTGAAATTATGGAGGGTAGAGATAAGGAGGAATCTCTCATACGCTTTACTTTCAAAAGTGTCCATGATAAGCTGTTAGATTATAGTTCCAAAACCAACTAAAAAGGCGCTGATGACCACTGATAGTTCGATGTGAATTTGGCGATTATTAATGAAGTGAAGTATGCCAAGTCATACTGAATAGAGTAGTTTATAAAAATAAAGTAAATGAGTATGCAATTGAAAACGTCATTATTCAGAAGAATTCTGAAATTTTTAAAATTATTGTTATATATTTAATCAATGTAAGTAATTACTTTACTATCTCGGCCTTCAAAAATTTTACAACTAAATTTTTGAAAGTCGTTACAGACCGGATATATATCTGTCTTCGTTTCATTCTGTCCTACTCTAAGGCCCAGCACACATGGTGAAACGCAACTGCAACGAAACTGCAACTACTAGTTACTTTTGAGTTTCATTTGAGTTTATGCCATAGATACCTTTGAGAGACAACACACGTCGCAACTAGTTTGAAACCGTTTTGAAACGCGTTGCAGATCAGTTGCTTTGAAATCAGCGTGCAGGAAACTCGTGTCGAATTTGGCGTCTTTTCTGTTCTTTTCTGTTATTTCAACAAGCTCAAGGTATGTCTTTTTGCTCATACGATAACAATCCATGAATTTTCTGTCAGTTTGTTGAAATTCTTTAGCAGCCACAAACATACGGCAGTTGATATTCTTCTCAATGTAGGGATGTAACCACATACTTCTTCTTTTACGCCTCCTTCTTTGTCGAAGATACAAATACAGAACCACAACTTCTTCATCACTTGAACTAGACATTTTGGAGACGTCTGTCTGGTCTCAAAATCGGAATGATTGTGACTAATTTCATCATATTTAGGTTGCGGCGTGTGTGGAAAACATTTGAAACTGGTTTCAAACCTATAATTTCAAAAGGGTTTCGTTGCAGTTGCGTTTCACCATGTGTGCTGGGTCTAACAGTTTTAGGCGCTTTCTTTCAAAAGAAGTCATCAGCTTACAGCAGCGCCACCATAATATCACATGACTTTATGGACACTTCTAATATACAGAGAGAGTACTCCTTATCTCTACCCTCCATACTCGCGGGCGAGTGAAGACAAACTAAGCTGTAACATATTGAGATATATTATATCTCGACATCGACAACTTTGATAGACAAGATATCTCGATCGACAAATATTTCTACTTTTGGCATTAGAAGTCGAGTTTTAGTGTAAGTTTCATGGATAGACCCGGAAGACATAAAGGAATAAATTAAATTTTTTCGTGGTTGTCATGCTAGGCCGGCTGATTCTATAATTCTCTGTAAAAAAAACTTTTCTAAACTTCCAAGGCTGAAATTGACCTCCGTAGCTAATTTTTTTCATTAAAACTGTGAATAATCTGTATTTTGCATATGTCAATATGACAGCGTATTAGGTCTGTAATTATTGAGGAAGAGAAAATGGCGGTTGTTACGCTACCGAAACCTGTGTACATAATTATTTTATTAACCAAGTTATAAGAAGGATAATGGCGAAAATTACGTATCTTTAAACCTTACATGTATTCAATTCAATAAAGTCTTTTCGTGTTTATTTAAAGTTATATTATTATCAATGCTTGGCAACGCGGTTCGTATCAGATTGTAAACAATTTTTGGGTTATTTGAAGTGAAGCTTCTAAAATATACCGGGTAAATATGGTTTCACTTTAAAGTTGTGTGTGATTCATTGTGTATTATCAGCTCATTTGCCCTTGTTTTATGAGTGTCGAAAAGAAATGTTTTGATTTAAAAAATACTTACTAAAATGAGTGAAACAGAGGAATTCAATACCCTGGAATTTGAGAAGAAGTTGTCACAATTGAAGGATACTCAGGAAAGTATTCAAGGTTTGTCATCTTGGTGTTTGAAAAAAAGGCCGCACCATAAGAAGATTGTATCAAGCTGGCTAAATGTCTTGAAACGCGTGAAGGTGGAACAGAGATTAGTTCTATTTTATTTGGCAAATGATGTGATTCAGTATAGTAAGAGGAAGAATTACGAGTTCGTCGAGAGTTGGGGCCTTAATTTGCAGAAAGCTACACCACTTGTTAGGTTGGTACCTGATTATTAATTGTATTCAACTTAAACTAAAATAAAATGTATTAATTTAAAATTGCTTTCTATACTTTTACCCGCTTATATGTATAAATCTTTAAATAAAGTGATTTAATATTAAAAACTTTCTCCATTTCAATCAATTTAATTGATTTGTCATCTTATGAATGAATATGATCTTTACAGAGATGAAAAAGTTCGTACAAAAATTTTACGCATTTTTAAAATCTGGGAGCAAAGATCTGTCTATGATGATGAATTTCTGTCTGATCTGACAGGCCTTTTAGTTGCTGGTGCCGTTAAAAAGACTGATGATGATTTGGATTTCCAGGTAAATTCCTTGGGTGATGATTTTTTTATGAAAACTGTTAATTTTTAAACATTGTCTATTTTGTCTATGTTCTGTGTAACCTATAACCTGTATATTAGTCAAAAGACATCTATGAGTACAAATGACAAGAAATCTACATTTAGTACTATTAATAGTATTAATTTGTATGTCACTATATGTATTAATTTTAAATACAGAAGTGTTATTCTTGCTAACCTTATTATATTCTTAAAGGTTTCACCATCTCGATACACAAAATATGCTAGTAAAAACTAAATTATAACCTTCTGATGGATAATAATTATCAATGATCTATGATTTTTCTTTTTCAGCCGCAGCAACTTGTGAACAAGATAAAGCAATGTTCTGTTCTCGAGGCAGACACAGACTTGAGATTAAAGCATATTCATGACAGCAGTTTGGATTTGTCTGATGCGGATGCACTCTGTGCCAATCTTAAGGGTAAATCTTATTTAAATCATAAATAATAAATGTGTGCGAAGCAATAAATAGCTATGATGATTGCTTTGCAAAATTTTTATTTATTTATTTATTTAAAGATACAAAAAATAACATTAAAGTCTTGGCATGGCAATTACATTACTACTACAATACAATTAAAAATGATGGATCAAACAAATCATAATATTAGAATGTTCATATACCCAGTAAATAGACATAGCAGACATTTCTTTGAAGGAGTAAAAAACAATTAACTATTTACATAGTGCTTATTTATTCCTTTCTTGAATAAACAGTGTGCTCCAAACTAGGAAACCCTGTATCTTGGGGCCCTGGATTATCTTTGTATAAGGCTTAACGTGGCAGAATAATTGATTTAGCAATGAGCTATAAGATAAAGTAATAATAAGTAAAAAAATAATATATTTGCTAATTCTAAATCAAAAATACTTGATTAGAATTTGAAAATTAGTATTAAGTACAATCTGATTTTTAAATAGTTTGATATAATTTTAGACAAATATCACTTTTTCCTGTTTCAAACAAACTGCCTGAAAAGTCAAATGAACAATGTTTTATTTATTTCAAGAAGAAAACATTGGTAGACACTGACAATGTTTTATTAAACTAGTAATGGAACATAAAATGGGTGTATATAGCCTGTGGTTTGATATAATTATTTGCCATTTTCTGGTTACAAATGATATAAACACCCAATAAAATAATAGCATTGTCTCGTTCTATAAAAAAATCTGTTATAATATTTAAGTAGTACCTACTGGAAAAGACTGTCATAGATTACTTTTATCTTGGGAAGATATTTTGGTCTTCTCATGTAGTCCAACTGGAGCAAAGATGTGGTGTCTTTATGTATCTATTTTCCTTACAGAAAGATGTCTGAAGGCGGATGTTGAAAAGGAACTGAATGAGGGTATTGGCTGTATAGAGAGATACACACAGGCACTACAGAGGGAGATAGTGGCTCGGGAAGCTTTACTTGCATTGTTGACATCAGCCAACCAGTACTATTCAACACAGAGAGGGGAAGTTAAAGTTGTTGCTTATGTGAGTATTTTCATTATCATGTACATATCTATCTATATATATATATATAAAAGAAAGTTGTGTTAGTTACTCCATTTTTAACTCAAGAATGAACTCACCGATTTTAATGATATCTTATTTGTTGGATATCGGAAATATCAGGAAAAAATAAATTATGAAGAAAATTTCAAAAGAAATTAGGTTAGAAATGATGTAACAAATAAAACATATATACATATATAGATAGATAGATAGACATTTATTCACAGCAAACACACGCACATACAAAGATAACGACTATAAACAAACATCAAGGACGAAAGGGAAATTTAAAAAGGGAGTTTAAGAACTAAATCCTATTTTCTACAATCAAACAATCTATGCGGCAGTGTGCTGCCATGAAAAGGAAGGCTACTCACACTCACACACTCAAGGCTACGCTATATATATGCATACTAGCAATCCACCCAGACTCTGCATGGGTTGCAGAGCATATTGTGCCTAGGTACATAATGTGTCTGTCATAAGGTCGCAATCGCATGCGTTAAAAAATTGCAATAACTCTTAAGATATTAATTTAATTTATATAGTGTAAACGATTATAATAATGTGCATGAAATGATTAAGATAACTAACGATAAATTCATAAGGGTTAATACTGTATCCATCTAAATAGCATTCCAATAACAGCATTATGTGACCAATTTTTTAGAAGTTAGAATGGGTATAGTAAGCTATTCTTAAAATATAGATATATGCTATAGCAGACTTTTGTAGATCCATAAAAGAGGAATATCCCATCAGACATTCAAAGGTTTTAGGAAATGTTCTGACACTTCCAACAATTGTCATTATATTTCAACGAAACACACAACCTTGACATATTACAAATATACTTAAACCTTCCACACGTATCTCTCTATCGATTAATGAAAACGCCATGAAATTTATCGCAAAAAGATAGAGACAGAGGACTTTGTTTTATAATATGTAGTGATATAGATTATTATTAGCAGTATAGAAAAACATTATCCCGGATCTATTGGATGCTATAGCAAAGCTAGAACTGAATACCGGTTAATTTACTATGGGAGTTATACTGGTATAATAAAGGTTTTTGTTAATATTCTTTCGTTTTTATTCATATTTACTGAAAAAAATTACTGTGGTAAGTTTAGTGTGTATTACTCTTAAAAACTAATATCATGGTATCTCAGACACGTATTTTGGAATATAAAAATTAACCGGTTTCAGTCCCTGTAGCAATGGAGTGAGTCATATAGAATCTGACTTATGGCTGATTGTTAGCAATTTAAAAAAGAAAACGTTTTTCTCCTTTATTTTTGTATTAGGTATCACTCATTGCCTGTTTAAGGTATATTAATATTAACAATTAAAGATAAAACCAAATATATAAAAAAACATAACATTCTAAACGACAAGAACTTATTTTCTTTTTGTAGATTGCCGGACCAAAATGTCAGATATCCGCCTTTGATTCTATATGACTCAAGTATTAATGTACAACAAATAATATTTCCAGGCATATAAAAACTTCGGTGCTCGAGTGAGGGTTCTCAAACGTAAGCTAGACGAACTGACCCCGACCCTGCCTGCCGCTGCGCCTTCGCCCCCCTTACGTGATGAGGACGTGCCATCACCATCACCTGATGAAGACCTCACCTTACCGGCCTCAGCACAGGGTGATGATGATGGTGAGTAAATGTTTAAAGTATACACATTTGACGGGCTCGTTGGCGCATTTGGTAGAACACCTGCCGTGCGCATCGATGGGTCGTGGGTTCGAATCCCACCGGGACATGTTTATAATTTTCTGTAAGCATGTTTTCACCACGTCTCGATTGAAACACCGTGAAATGCACATTGCGCGTTTCGGTTTCAGTCAATGGATTTCCGAATGTTCGAAGTAAAAATTAGGTCGACAGTGCATCATTGACTGATGTTCCGAGTTAGTTTTCTATGTTATGTTAAGTTTTTTAAACTATACTGTCAAGTTTTTATAATGGTACAACCTTATATGTCTTATAATTGCCTAAAAAATTAAAATGACTCAAAAACTACTCGACCGATTTTAAAAATAATTGCAGCAATAGAAAGCTACATTATCAGCGGGTAACATAGGCTTTTTTGTATAATACATCTAAAGTTAATTATATATGAACTATTCATGATATACTTCTATATATAATTTCAGTATCATACAACATAGACCAGACCTTCAACTCTACTGTGACAGCGGACGGCTCTCTGTACAACCTTGGGTTGTCTTCATTCCTCACTTCAGATAACCCACTGGCGATGTTCGGGGATGAGATCGATCTCACTAATGGTAATATTTCAATTCGATAATATTATAAATACACTATTTTATTTAACTATGTAAAAAACATCTAAAATACAAAGAAAAAAAAATGTATAAAAGACACAGAAAATTTGCCTGTGTAAAGGTGACAATAACGAGCTTATCTTTAAACGAATTTATTTATTTAAAACTTTATTGCAATATATGATAAAAATATATACAGATGGCTAACAGACAAAAAGGGATAACCGCCATTCCACAGATTTTACAGGAAAGTTTGGAATAAACAAACAAAATCTATATCTATACTAATATTATAAAGAGGAAAGATTTGTTTTTATGAATTTTTGTATGTTATGAATAAACTCAAAAACTACTCGACCGATTTTAAAAATTCTTTCACCAATAGAAAGCTACATTATATACGGGTAACATAGGCTATGTTTTGTGTATAGTACATCTACATTGCACCCGTGTGAAGTCAGGGCGCTTTGCTAGTATTATATATGAGTGACAAAAAGTTTGTCGTAGATTCATGAAACAGACCAATTGACACAGAAAAAAAAGAATTTAAGTCTATTTTGTACAATATATCTATACTAATATTTATAAAGAGGTAAAATTTGTGAGGTTGTAGGGGGTAATCTCTGGATCTACTGAACCGATTTTAAAAATTTTTTCGAAGCCTTGGCGGGTTGCTATAAACAATATAATAATACATAATTATTGATATTCTATCTCACGAAGTCCGTTTGGCTATGAATGTTGTCAAGCGTGCCATACAATACAATGTTTTAGGGTGCGCAATGTTTAATGTGTGCTCCCGAGATTACACACACTAAAAAAATGTATATATGTGTAAGTCTAACTACATTCATAGTCAAACGGACTGAAACGGCCGGCCACGACACAACATATTGTCGACCGTTTTCTTGTTTTTTAATCAAATTTCTTCTCTTTATGTCTTGACACACTTAAAACCAGGGACTGAAACCGGTAAATTTTTATTTTCCAAAATACGTGTCTGACTGAGATACCATGATATTAGTTTTAAAGAGTAATACACACTAAACTAACCACAGTAATTTTTTTCAGTAAATATGAATAAAAACGAAAGAATATTAACAAAAACCTTTATTATACCGGTATAACGTCCACAGTAAATTAACCGGTATTCAGTCCTTGCTTAAAACTCGACTTTGTCAAAAGTAGATATTAGTCGATCGAGATATTTATCAAAGTTTTCGATATCGAGGTATAATATATCGAGATATCTTTTGAAGGGCATGCTAGGCGGGCAGGACAAATTTGTTTGGTGTAATAATTAGAGTAATAAAAATGTATTACTTAAAATATTCATGTTTAATAATTGCAGCTAATAAGATAGAAGTAATAAACACTCGGCCGAGTGATAAGCAAGACTTCAGCATCAACGACTTCTTGAAGACTCTCACTCCGGCCGAGAACAATTCGGCATCACCTGTTAACTCCGGTAAGTTAACGAGTTGAATGAATGAATGGTTTTATTGATGATACGATCCTATTTGATTTTTATTATTATTATTGTGTTATTGATGGGCTCGTTGACGAGTTTGGTAGAAAACCTACCTTGCGTTCCAATGGGTCGCGGGTTTGATCCCGCTGAGATAGCATGTCTTTCCCATGTCTGGTCACTTTGGACATTAAACGGGTGGGAGGAATATCTTAATTCCGACCGGATAACAAAGCACCTATCATAGATGAAAATACCATAAAGTTCATATTGCGCGTTTCGGTCTCAGTCTATGGATTTTCGAGGGTAGAAGTAAAACATTTATGAAATCCTTTGTTCTTCAAACTTTGGTAACGGTCTTTGACTGCTCGAAGTTTCTGCGTCCGGCTCGAAGTACCAAATTATGTAATTACTTGGGAGAGTAAGATTTCTCTCATAGGTTGCTCATAAGAAAACGGCCTTTATAATAATAATACTTTTTTGCATACAATAAACAGACATAAAAATACATTATAATATACAGTACAAATAGCGATTTCTTCCAGACAACCCCGGAGAAATGTATCAGAAGAATTAAATTAAATTAAATTAAATATTCTTTATTTACACCAATTCAAATACACCATATAAATAAACCCAGGCTCCCGATATAGTTATGAACTGTGTTTCAGGAGTCTGTGTCTTCCCAATTGTATGTATTGTAAACAAAGTAATTTACAAAAATATTAAATTACGTTTTCCAATTTTATAGGAACTTAATATTGTCTTTTATTCACGCGAGTATCACACATTTAAATAAAATACTGTATACAGGATTAAAACGCGATTTATTACGCGGTTGCTGAAAAGCATCCGAAACGTCGGGATAAATAATTTCAACAATATAAATAATAAATCGCGTTTTAATCCAGTATACAGTATTTTATTTAAATTTATAGGAACTTTCCGAATGCTCGAAGTAAAGCGTAGGTCGACAGCGCATCATTGATATTCTGTGGCTGAGGTATCACCTACCATCAAGTGAACCTCATGCTCGTCTGTCAATCTTATGTCAAATATATAAAATTCTCGTGTCACAATATTCGTTTCCATACTCCTCCGAAACGGCTCGACCGATTCTTATGAAATTTTTTATGCATATTCAGTAAGTCTGAGTAGATAGAGAATATATAGATAGAATCTATCTATCAAACCCCTAACCTAAAGGGAGGATCCTCGACCAGTCGAACCACTGACTGGCCGGCCCTAAGGCCCCAGTGGTTGATGTCGAGATGTTGTATATATACTTAGCGCGCACAGAAACTTTGATAGCGCGATTCAGGATTAGACATCTTTGTATTGATTCTTGTAGCGGATTATAGATGTCGCTACATATCTAATAAAAAAATTATTATTATAATTCCAGTGAGTAGCGCGAGCGCGTCGCAGAAGTCTCAGGACGCCCTCCCCGGGCTAGACCTCCTCACGCCGGACAGCACGGGGAATCCCCCCCCACCGACCTCGTTTTACGGCTCTATGGACGCCGTCATCACCGTCAACGGTAAGTCGCTTGTGATCATTTATGTATTATATGGATACTAGCCGTCCCCGCCCGCCCGCTTTGCTGGGCGAATTGTAAAGGATAGACGAATATGAACTATCCACATAAATTTGAAGAAAAATGGTAAAGGGTTGATGGAATTCAAAAAATGAATAGCCTAAAACCTTCTACAATTAATTCCGCGTCGAATGGTCATGGTATCATGCCGATCGGTCCAGTAGTTTTCAAGTTTATCGATAACAAAGAAAAAAAAAGTTGCTTATATATATATAGATATGGCCGAATTCTCGAACGCTAATCAACATTGAGGTGTACTTAAAAATATATCTGGACGCTGTTAAAGAATACAGTGTCAACCCACACGGTTGCCATTTTGAGAAAATTGAGTTTGAAGTTTTAATCAGGTTTTATAAAATTTCTTTTAAAAAATAACTGAAATAATAGATTTTTTTGTAATTATTATTAGACTAAAAATATGTCGTTTTTCTTGGTAGCAATCAAAGTAATTGAATTTAATGAATTATTATAAAATATTTTAATCATTTACAGTTTTCGTGCTCGCTAGTTTTTTCATTATTTTAAGTATCTCTTTTGAAATATGTACTCCAGCTTTTGTACGTCAAAAAACGTAAAGTCCACTTCGGTGAAAGTCCACTGAGTCCAAAAGCCTGTGGTTTCCACTGCCTCGAAGGAATCGCGTATGTGTAGCTGGAACAAAGAATATTAATGTAGAATGCAATAATAAACGGAAAGAGTGAAAAGGATGATGAGTGAAAGAGATAGATGTTATTAACTAAATGTATGTTATATGTTCTTACAGCCGGCCTAGCATGACAACCGCGACAAAATTTTGTCGACCGTTTTCTCGTGTTTTAATCGATTATCTCTTTATTTCTTCTGGGTCTAACATGCCATTACACTTAAAACTCGACCTTTAATATCAAAAATAGATATATTTGTCGATCGAGATATCTCTTCTATCAAAATTGTCGATGTCGAGATATAATATATCTCCATATCTTATATCTTAGTATGTCTTCTCTCGTCCGCGACATATCTCGTGGCGGTCATGCTAGGCCGGCTGGACGGCGAACTTTTTTACCTATTTGAATATTATATGTTCCTACTTCTATTCTACTTATACGGCCTTATTCATAAACGTATTATATTATAATATGTTTTGTTTCGCTCTATCGAATACGATAGAGCGAAACAAAACATATTTTAACTATATCCAGCTTATAATACGTTTATAAATAAGGACGATAATGTCTAGTACGTCACTGATTTGCAGTGGACATTAATTATTACAAATAAGCTATAAGTTTGTGTGTTGTGAGCTGTCAATTGTGGAAGATGAGGGATTTCCGAACCTAATTTATTTAAAAAATAAAACTGCATATATTGTTTCCTAAAATTTTCCTATATTTTAATATTTATTCTGTTATTCGAGACGGACACGAATCCAACATCGTTCATAGTTGAGATCATGAAAATCGGTACAGCCGTTCTTGAGTTATAAATGGTGTAACTAACACGACTTTTATTTATTTACTTAGAAGATATATGTGTTTTTGTTTTAGATGAACCGGAGTTGCACTACATGCCCGAAGCAATAGTGAGTAGTCAGTGGACGAATAATACTTGGAGTGTACCTTCAACCACGGTGTGTTTATTATTTGTTTTATTTATTTTTTTTGTTAAAGCCTAAGTCATTCCAAAGTGGTCATCCGTAAGTACGTCACACTAATTTCGTGATTTTTGACCCCTCCCCCGTCCTTGTCACATTTGTGTGACCCCCCCATCCTAGTGTAACTTCACATTTTTTGCAATTTTATATTTAAATATTATTAAATTAAAGAGCTCAGGCGGCTAGCGCGTGACATTTGTTGAGCGAGTATGAGTTCGCCAACAAAACAATTTAAACCATACATTAATACGGGTAGAGTTGTAAATATTTTTGAGCTTTTCGTTAATAATTCAAATTTGGCATTTTAACACTTGGATGTCTAAGGTCCGTATTCTAAGACGTCCCTCAAGTCGAAATCTATTCTTGAGAAATGTCAAAATGACAAGTTTCTATACAGAAAAAAAGATTTGACAAGTCTCAAAGCTAGATTCAAGCCTGAGTCACGACTTGAAATACGGGCCTAAGATTTTGAAATGTGACGTCACGAAACTTAGAACTCCCACACTGTCACACAATGTCACACTTCGTCGAGCCCCCTTAACGTGTGACGTACTTTATGTATGCTCCCAAATGTGCAAAACGTCATTTCGATATTTGATTTGATTTTTATTTTGAGTAACTAATTATTCCCTTAATTATTAGTTTTATTTTTATTTTTATTGTTTATTTAGTAAATATATTTTAAAAAACCGTGAGTATATTTGAGTCGTATAGAATCAAAGGCGGCTATCTGACTTATGGCTGATTGTTAACAATTTAAAAAAGAAAACGTTTTTCTCCTTTAATTTAGTTTTAGGTATGGTTGCATGTTTAAGGTATCTATTAATATTAACAATTAAAGATAAAACCAAATATATAGAAAAACCTAACAGTCTAAACGACAAGAACTTATTTTATTTTGGTAGATTGCCGGACCAAAAATGTCAGATAGCCGCCTTGATTCTATACGACTCATTTAAGGACATAAGAATGTGCTGAGAGTTAGTTAGTTAGTTAACTAAAGTTCAGTTTCGACGGGCTTGTTGGCGCGTTTCGTAGAACATTTGCGCTCTGATGGGTCGCGGGTTCGAATCCCACGAGGATATATTATAATTGTCTATGAGCATGTCTTACCCACGTCCGTTCATTTCGGGCAATTACAGGTGAGAGGAATATCAAAATTCCGACCGGGTAACGAAGCACAGTTGAATAACTGTGAAGTGCAAATTGCGCGTTTCGGTCTCATTCTATGGATTTCCGAATTCTCGAAGTAAAAGGTCGACGGCGCATGATTGACTGATGAAGTGTCATCTACCATCAAGTAAACCTCATGCTCGTCTGTCGATATCTAACAATAAAAAAAGGTTCTCAATTCGATTGTATTTTTTTGTATGTTATGCACTATCTCCATCAATTTTTATTTAAACACTCGCACAGATAACAAAAAATGAAAACAAAAAAAAAACAAAGTTTAAACCGATTTTAATTTTTTTTTAAATCTCCCCATTTCCAGGCACGTGTTCCTCGAGGTAACGACCGCGCGGTATTCGACGAGCCCCCCGCGTCCCCGCCGCCCGCGCTCGTCCCGCCACACCCCGCGCCCACGGTCGTCGATACGCGTCCTACGGTATATTTGCTTTAAAAATCTTCATATTTGGGCAGGCGCTGCCAAATGCCATCTTGGAGCCTTGGATGTGATGGAGAGGCGTGCTAAACGACTAATTAATGACCCAGAGCAATTCGATTCGCGACTACTCAGTATCGAACACCGCCGCACGGTTGCACGTCTCTCGGTCTTCTATCGGTTACACTTTGGGGAATGTTCATTAGAGCTACACAACCTCATCCCTTCGTCTCCATTCCACTCTCGCACATCCAGACGATCGGCAGGACTCCATCCATTTGTTGTGGATATTCCTCGAATCCGCACAGTTCGCTTCGCATCTTCATTCCTTGTTAAAACTGCGAAAGAATGGAACTCCCTTCCGGCTTCTATCTTTCCGGACCACTATAACTTGGGTATTTTTAAGGCCAGGGTGAATAGGCTTCTTCTAGACAGACGTGCCCCTTCTTAGATCGCATCACCACTTACCACCAGGTGGGATCGCGGTCAAACGTCTGCATAAAAAAAAAAAAATTATACCGGATTAACACTAAACCTACCAGAGCGGTCAGATGACCGACTAATAAAATTTGTTAAATTCCATTTTTCTTGAACTCACTGCACGACTTTTTCTATAATATAATATAGCCATATAACTTTTTTTCATATTAGCAGCTTTTCATAGTTCAATATAAAAATGAAAACCATTTTTATTAAAGTCTCGAAAGCTGTCATTTGACCGCTCTGGTAGGTTTAGTATTAAAACGCGATTTATTATAATATTTATCCCGACGTTTCGGATGCTTTCCAGCAACCGTGGTCTTGAGCAGATTTAAGTTAATGAAATTCTTTATTTTATTTATTATGATTTTTTCTATACAATACAGTAATCCGAACATTGTAAAAATCCCTGTACTTTTTAATAGTGCCGGATTAGTGAGAGTCTACTGTATTCGCTCATCCTATAAATATATTATTTGTATAATAGCAAACTTAATGCTTCTTGATAGTAATCATTGACGAAGAAATCCTCTCTCTCTCTCTCTCTCATCTCGCTCCTCTCTCTCTCATCCGAATGAATACTAAGAATAATAAAAGCTATGAAAATGTAAATTTATTTGTGTTCTTGGTTTGTATAAGGAATTAAAAGGTGTTTTCATTCATAACTAGCGATCCGCCCCGGCTTCACACGGGTGCAATGTAGATGTACTATACAAAAAATAGCCTAGTGTTACTCGCTGATAATGTAGCTTTCTAATGGTGAAAAATTTTTTAAAAATCGGTCGAGTAGCTTTTGAATTAAATCGTTATAAACAAATCTTTCCTCTTTATAATATATAAATAAATATAGATAAATGAAACGGTTCAAAATTTCTCAAATTTTTTTAATTATATATGACGCGGATAGGTAGGCGTTTAGTGTTTTAAAGAGCGTGACGTCAGCACTACTGATGTTACTATTCTCTTGCGAATACTCAATCAATGTTTGGTAATAAAAAGACTAATATATACTAGCAACGCACCCCGGCTTCACACGTGGCAATTTAGATGTACTATATACAAAAACAGTCTATGTTATTTGCTGATAATGTAGCTTTCTATTGGTGAAATAATTTTAAAAATCGTTTGAGTAAGTTTTGAGATTCATAACATACAAAAATTCAAAACTACAAATCTTTATAATATTATTAGTATTAGTATAGATATAGATGTCATATTTTATATTTTTTCTATTAATGCTATATTTAATTATTTGTAATAAATATATATTTCATTTAATATTTTCAGGAGAGTGCAGCCTTGGACGTGGATCACAGAGGAATCCTGCCCCCTCCGCCCCCGCCTCCCGTTCTGCCTATGTTGGGACGTGAGTCATTTATTTTTAACCGACTTCAAAAAAGGAGGAGGTTCTCAATTCGTCTGTATGTTGCTTTTTTTTTTTTTGTATGTTTGTTACGCGATAACTCCGCAAGTTATGGATGGATTTGGATGATTCTTTTTTTGTTTGGTAGGGGATATTTCAGTTTCATTATTAGTGGTCCCATATATTTTTTATCGAAATTGGTTTGGTGCTTTTTTAGAAAATCAACAATAACAAAAAAAATCTTATACGTGGATGATATTATGGTTTGTAGTTCCTTTCACGGCGCTGTCTCATTTGAGCAGCACGTTTAGTGGTAGGTCTACTAAATTATTATGTAAGGATTAATGAACTTAAAAAATACACTTCATACAAAAATTTTGAAAAAAAAATATTTTTAAGCAAAAAACAAAAACCGACTTCAAAACTATAACTAAAAAGTAAAAAATAATATTTTAATTACTTCAAAGCATTATTTATTAACAGTTATTTTTGGAGACGGTGCCAGCAAAGAAGGACTGTTTAATCCTGCTTTTGCAACTTTTCGAACGGTACGGAGCGGCATCGGTTGGGTGGCACCGACTTCAAAAATAACTGTTAATAAATAATGCTTTGAAGTAATTAAAATATTATTTTTTACTTTTTAGTTATAGTTTTGAAGTCGGTTTTTGTTTTTTGCTTAAAAATAATTATAATAATAATACCATTTATTTGACATATGAACACAGCATACAGTAAAATAAAACAAACAATTATATCTAAAACTAGCCTAGAACATGTGTAGGCATGTAACAGTTGCATGTGGAGAAATAGTAGTTGATAGTTTTTGATTAATCTAAAATAATCCACTTTAACCCTTTTTAAGTGTCTCTACATCATACGTGCCATTAACAATATTTCAGCGATGTTTCGAATTGAAAAAATCATGTAAAAATATCTTTATTAATATAAGTAAATTTCGTAACACTTTCAGTTTTCTCTGCCTTATAAAGGGTTAATCATAAATGTAATAATTTGATTTCATTACAGCCATTGAGGATGTGGACCAGAGATTGTTACCGAGTATGCCGGTACTAGCGCCCATGACTCCGCCTCCGCTGAGGCATCCGCCAAATCAAGGTAAACCCTATTTAGTGGGTAATAAGGGTTATTTTTGCAATTTTTTGCTCTGGATTTTAACGCAAAACCTATGTAACCGATATAACAGCACAATAGAATATATTAATTCGTATTTATTTCTTTAAAATCACAAACAGACACATTTCTGTGTCCGTTTCATTGATTATAATGTCGACTGGTTCAACAGTCTTCTATGACATGCACAATCTTTTTTATCTATACTAATATTATAAAGAGGAAAGATTTGTATTTTTGAGTTTTTGTATGTTATAAATAAACTCAAAAACTACGGGACCGATTTTGAAAATTCTTTCACCAATAGAAAGCTACACTATCAGTAAGTAACATAGGCTATATGGCTATTTTTTGTGTATAGTACATTTACATTGCACCCGTGTGAAGCCGGGCGCGTTGCTAGTTTTATATATATTTTTCGACAATGGGTACACGTAGCTATGAAAACACTAAAAAGAACAAATGAAAAGTTGGGGTTACAGGTATTTATTTATTTAGCACTCTTTATTGCATTTTAAAATATAACTAAAACAATAATAAAATCCTTAGAAAAAAATTCAATGTACAATAGGCGGCCTTATCGCTCTCAGGTATTTTTTGATGACAAATAAAAAAAAATGCGGTATGAAATACATAAATAATACCTATATAAAAAATTATATAAAAATTGGTCGAGCCGTTTCGGAGGAGTGCGACCACAAACACTGAGATTTTTAAATATGTATATAGATAATTAGCATTCCGCCCTGGCTTCGCACGGGTGCAATGTATATACACGTAGATGTATACCTGTTTTACTGGCTGATAATGTAGCTTTCTATTGGTGAATTAATTTTTAAAATCGGTCGAGTAGTTTTTGAGTTAAATCGAAAGAAACAAAAAAATCTTTTCACTTTATAAGCCGGCTAAAAAAGTTAGCTAAGTTAATTAGCTAGCTAACCGATAGGCTTAGTTAATTTAACCGGTTAACTTAATTAGCTCAGCTAATTAGCCAACGGCTAACCGGCTAAACGGCTAATTCTTTTTTTCAGCTATTCACTGATTCTTTACCTACAGACAGGTTCAAAAAATAATAATATTGATTTTTTATGACAAAAATAACGTAAATAACGAAAGTAATTTATTTAATTAATTAACAACAATATTTTATTTATGAAAATGGCTCTTAAATTAATTATTGAATTTGTTTTTCGTAAGACTTCTATTTTGATAGAGAAAAATCAATAAATTAGCATTTTCGCGAAGTAAACAGTTGCGTTTTGAGCTAATAATATTTCCAGCTGTAGAAATAGAAAATATAATTTTATAATTTACCCGTAACATTAATTAAGACAGTTTCTAACATAGTTATCCGGAGATTTATCTGTTCTCATATATCTCGTGCGTGTCTTGAAAATACGCGCCCTCCCCCGTCTCACCGCTCACATACCTCAGGACTCAGACTATAATAATTTGCTTTAGTATTATTTTTTTAACCTGTCTGTAGGTAAGGAGTCAGAAAATAGCTGAAAAAAAAAATAAGCCGTTTAGCCATTGGCTAATTAGCTGAGCTAATTAAGTTAACCGGTTAAATTAGCTAAGCCTATCGGTTATCTAGCTAATTAACTTAGCTAACATTTTTAGCCGGCTTGGCCGGTTAAATTGTACAGCCCTACTTTATAGTATTCGATAATATAATTGAATTATTTCAGATGTAGACCACAGGAATTTAATATCGCTAACGCATCAGTTGCCGCCCCGGCCGAGCGCCCCGGGCACGGATCAAGTGAGTTTTTATAACTTTTTTTTTTAAATTTAATAGGTAGTTGTTTGACCACTATCTGATGGTAAGTGGTAATGTGGTCAGGATGGTAAATTACGACTGCCTGTTTACTCTAGTTTTGAAGAGTCCCAAGTTATATTATACGGGGAAGATACTCAGGAAAATGGCAACATTATTTACGATTTTTTTTTATGTTAGATATCGACAGACGAGCATGAGGTTCATTTGATGGTAGGTGATACCTCAGCCACAGAACATCAGTCAATGATGCGCTGTCGACCTACTTTTTACTTCGAGCATTCGGAAATCTATAGAGTGAAACCGAAACGTGCACTTCACGGTTTTTCCGTCGTCCCGTCATAATCATGTCGTCCCGGTGGGATTCGAACCCACGACCCATCGATGCGCACGGCAGGTGTTCTACCGAACGCAACAAGCCCGTCAAGAATTTATTGACTTTTTTGTTATTTTATATACATTTTATCAGAATGGTTGTGTTTAAATGATTTTTTGTATGTATATTTGTAGGATTACCGAGTCCCGCCGCTGTCGCAACCGCCGGACATCGTCGAGAGCGTAGATATGGATCTATCTGACGATGAGGAACAACGTAAGACCTTATTTTGTCATACAGTTGATTTTTTTAACAGTAATATACATCAGAATAACGTATAGGCTACAATTTATAAAGATTTTGTGCAATTTGGCCATAATATTATGGATGAGTGTCAAGTTAGTCGGAAAAATTTCTGCCCGCTAAAAGATATATTGGCGTGCCTAAACCGTTGGAATTACAAGAATATAATGTATGATGGGATTGTTTGTCTTAAATTGTTCTAAATAAAAGTTCGCGACAGCATATATGAGTCGTATAGAATCAAAGGCGGCTATCTGACATTTATGGTCCGGCAATCTACCAAAAAAAAAGTTTTTGTCGTTTAGACTGTTATGTTTTTTTATATATTTGGTTTTATCTTTAATTGTTAATATTAATAGATACCTTAAATAGGCAATGAATGATACCTAATACAAAAATAAAGGAGAAAAATGTTTTCTTTTTTAAATTGCTAACAATCAGCCATAAGTCAGATAGCCGCCTTTGATTCTATACGACTCATATCTGCCTTTTATGTGGAAGCCAATATATCCTAAATTATGAGCTATAAATAAATTTACAATGCACATTTTAGAGTATTTAGCTAATTCTTATCAAAATTGATACATTTGTTGCTTTCAGTATTTAATGTAGATGAACTTTGTTTTTGTTTGACATATATCACAATAAGATTGACTTGAATGGAGCGCCATTAAGAAGATTGATGAAAAAATAAGCTAGTACCTACTAATTCTACGCAGACGAAGTCGCGAGCAGAAGCTAGTATATATTCCATACATTTAATATAAATACTTGTCTCTTCACTTTACAGAAGGCATGTACCAGAACCAAAATCAAGCTGAACACAGGCGAAATAGCTTCAACAACAATAAGGTACTCGTCGGCGGGGACAACAAGCACCATAAACCTCTCGACGGACCCCATTCAGCACCCATTATAGCCCCCCTCACTAACCCCTTCGATAAAATGCCCCCAAACCTCAAATTCAACATAACACCTGAATACCCGAAAACTACCATACAAAACTTACCCCCAAACCTTACTCCTAACCTCCCAAATTACCAAAACTCCACATATCCAGAAAACTTACCCAAATTGGATCTACCCCCAAATGGTCCCTATAATAACACCTATCTTGAGTTACCCAAAAACCCATACAACAACTATGAGAACACACCCAAAAACCTCCCCCCGAACTTCCAAGATTCCCCCAACAATTTGCCCAAAGAGTTCCAAAACTCCCCGAATTTCGAACATTTACCCAAAAGTTTGCCCTATAATGATCAAAATTACCCCGAAGAGGAAAAAATGGATAGTGCATATGAAGACGATTTGCGAAATCGTAGTTTGGACATAGACAGATACGACTTTTCTAAAGACAGTGATTGGACTCCAAGACCTAGGTTTCCTAGAAATTGGACTCCGCGGAATAACTTTCCGCCCCCGGGACAATTTGGACCCAAGTTTTGGCCCAGAAACGGGCCAAGACCGCCAAATGGCCCGAGATGGATGGGACCAAGACGGTTTTGGTGAATGTGTTATAGTGTATTAAAAGGATTTTAAATATAAACTATAGAATATATTATTGTTTTGAAACAGGCAAATCTCAAGAGACATGTCACATCGCCTTGTAACTATGTCAAATGTCATTTAAAAAAAAATCGTGTGATTGTGTTGGTCTTGCGTTCCGATGGGTAGTGGGTTCGTTGTGGCTGAGGTACCATCAAGTGAGCTTTAAGCTCGTCTGTGGATATCTGACATTTTAAAAAAAACTGGAGTCTTGAGAATGAAGCGGAAATATTGCCCAAAATGTATTATATTTGACAGATTAAAAACTTCAGCTTGTTTCATAGTATAGATTTATATTGAGGGTATATTGATAAAACCTAATAAGTATAAAATTAAGTCTTATATAAAATTCAATTTAAAAAGGGAAAATATACAAAAAATATCTAATTAATATTTGTTATGCTTTTTATACTTTAATTGAATAATTTACAATTTTTATACTTATTGGGTTTTTTCAATATACCCTCGAAATTATGTAATAATATAGTCATGTGTTGTTTTAAATTTGTAATACGTTTATTTTATTGTTAAATAGCGAGTTTATTATTAATATAGTCGCAGTAATAAACGTTTGTCTGAACAATGTACAAATTTTTAGCCCTTATTTATTAGAAAATCGATCCGTCCATATTTTTTATATTGAAATCTAGGAAATAGGGTAATTAAATAGAGAACAAATCAGAGCCGGATTTAGAGGACATCCGTGGCCTCAACAAAAGATGGGCCCTTAAAAGAGGGGCCCCGCAATAGCGTACCTTTACCTTTACCTACTGTACTTTGTACAAAAATGATTATTATTTGTTTGGGGCCTCCACTTCTTTGTTGCCCCAACGCCTCCAGACCTCTAACTCCGGCTCTGGAAAAAATAAAGAATTAAATCAATAACAATTAGAGGTTTTTCCCGTATTTTATTACTAGTAAGTCTTGCCATAAGAGAAAATGTTGCCATTGATAGCTCAAAATTAAGGACAATTTTACAAGCGTTATGGAAGATATGGCAACAATTTAAAGGAAAAACATTAACAGTAGAATCATCAGCAGATAAATAACAAATTATTAATTACAAGTAACTACTATACAAAAAATACTTATGTTACTCGCTGATAATGTAGCTTTCTATCGGTGAAAATCGGTCGAGTAGTTTTTGAGTTAAATCGTAACAAACAAACAAATCTTTCCTCTTTATAATATTAGTATAGAATGATTCAATTCAATATCTTATATTAAATAAACCGATGTAAAATTAACTACTGTGGTCCAATTGTAAAATACTATCTAGGGAAAATTTAAGAATTCTATTGCACTTTAGCTAATTAACAGCCAAGTTTTTTTGAACTTGTAGGCCAAGTATTAATGCCTTGGCTTATATTCTGTTAAATCTATTAATATTGACAAGGTTTTATGGTGTTAGGTTTTTTAATAACAAAGTAGATAAGGAAGCTCATGGGCTTTCAATTTTTTTACAACAAAATAGGCATTAGGATAGATTAATTCAAATTCAAATTATCATTTATTCATTTAGGTAACACAGACACACTTATGAAAGTCAATAAAAAAAATTAAATGCTTCTAATTTTACATTTACTGCCAGTTCTCAAATCAAGAGCGTAGAACGGACGAGAAGAACTGGTAATAAACTCGCCGCTACTCTTTTTAATGGCCAAGTTTTTTGTTTAACAAAATATTTGTAAGGAGCTGCAACTATTACACCATTACATTAAGTGTGAATAAATATTGAACTAGTACTATGCTACTACTAAAATGCAAGTAAACTTAGCCTATTCACGCCTGGTACATAATTTAGGTCAAAGCTATATTTTCCCCTAAACCAAATATTAGTAGTTCACATAACCCACTGGTAGTCCCTTTAAGCACCTTAGGGACTATCCATAAAGTATGTCACACGTTAAGGGTAGGGGAGTCGACGAAGTGTGACAGGAGTCCTCCTTAGCTAGATGAAATTATAAATCGCTCCCCAAGCCTCTGCACAACGCCCCCAATGTTTTTTGGGTCTCTTACCGCCCCCCCCTTTAGACCTGCAGCGCCCACAAGGGGGCGTTATTGCCCACTTTGGGAAACGCTGGTATAGAACAACATACCGGTTATATCGACCAAAATCAAAGGTTCCGGCTGTACTTTGTACCGGTTTTTACGACTAAATGAATAGTCCCTTCGATGTCGTTATAACAGATTTTGACTGTATATATATACATATATATAATTTAAGGCGCGTCTCGAAGGAAAGAGCCTTGAGCATTTTGTACCTCTTACGTCATACTAAAGATTACTACTGATTCCATTCGTGTATAAACTAGGAATATGCACAGATTTTTGAATAAATTTCAATAAAAAAACAAATTTTGGTCTTTTGGTCAAATCTTGGTTGGTTTTTAAAAAAAAAACAAAACATGCAAAATGTTATTTTTAAAATTAATCCAAGGGTTCTAGACAATGTAACGTATCAACGTTATCAACAATGGCGATAAGAAATTTTAAACATTAAGTACAACAGGACTAGCATATTTTGTAGATTGGATTTTCAAAAATATTTTTTTTTATATCAGAATAATGGTAAGTAACGATGCGATTCCGATTTTTGCTTCACTCGCAACTAATATATCAATGTGTATGTTATCCCCTATCATATTTTCATAGTATCTACTACCTTACAAAAATATTAGCTGATGCCTACGGACATTTCTTGCGGTTAAGAAATAGATTATAACAGTCGTATTGTACGAGTTAAGTTTAAAATCAGTCTTGAGTGATGCCCATTTTTCTCTAGAAATCTAAGTAATAGTATTTTCCAAGTTTTATTAAAAATCAGTCTGATCTAAGCATAGAAGAGAGTGGCGTAGTGTGGGTGTCGGCCGCCCGGGGCGGAAGAAAATTTTGTCGCCCTTTTATTTAGATATTTCAATTTAAAAGTGATTCTTAAGAACAGTCATCATTGTTGTGTATTGTACAGGTTAAAATACAAAATTAATGTCTAACAAAACGAGCAGAGAACATTCTAGAATGTTCGTATTTTTTTTCGATATTAATACGATTTAAAGAAAAGGGATTCCCCGATTTCGCCACAGAATAAGTAATGAAAAATTCTATGGTCATTTAAATAGGTCCGATTCGTAGTTGCGACAAAAATATGAAATACGTCAAATATTTACAAGATATTTATAGAGTTTCGGAGTTTTTGTTATTTGACTCACATACGGATATTATAAGAAACAGGGTAAGTACACATTAGGATGCTTTATAATAGAGGAATCAGCAATCTCACACTGAAAAGGAAAGTTACCTTACTGTCCCATAATAAAATAAAATAAAATTTTAAGAATTACTTAGCGGTATTCTTACAACAGTCAGTCAGATATCAACATTTTCTCAATTTTACAGGAGAGCAGAAATATTCTGACCATCTGCCACTTAAAATTTTACTAGCTTTTTAATACATATTGTAGTATACAAATAAAAAAATATGTAGGTATATTGGCACACTATTAGAGAATTATTAAGTATGAAGGAAAACTATTTTTGCTTTTTTCGTAGATACGTTCTGGTTCTTAAAGCGCGATTTTCGCCCTTTAAAAACGGATGCCCGCCGCTCATTTTTTTGTAATGTTGCATACTTCGATGTGAAGTACAAAACGTAATTTTATTGACCCAGGTTGTAGAAGTACAGTAGGGAAACCATCTATTTCAGTCAATATAACGTTACATTGTCTAGGGAAGATTGAACGATGTAGGATATTCATTCTCTTATGTCAATTAAAGTATCGTTGGTTCGTATCGCTTTGCTTGAGCTAGATTATGTGTTGGGAATCTTTATCATAGGTAAGAAATATCTACATATCCTTGTTGTTTAAAATTGTTATTATATTAACGCGAGTTTCACATAATTAAAATAACTTTTACGGGATTAAAATGCGATTTATTATTTATATGTTATTTAAAGTTAGCAGTCTGCTCGTAACTACGGTTGCAAAGCATTCGAAATGGGATAAATAGTATAAATTATTATTTAATCCGGTAAAAGTTATTTAATATTGGTATCTAAATTATAACCGTTCTTTGAAGCAAGCTGAAGGTGTAATCTATGGTAATCTTTCTATATTGTCTTCTGTTAGTTAATTTCTTCAGGACTGCCTTGTGAAGTTGGGTATTTTATGGTTTCTACAACAGCAATCGTTTAGGATCAAACATATTATGTAATTACACATAAAAAACATTTACAAATAGTACATGTTTACTAAGATCGCTTGCACGCACATATAAAACTCAACGACGATAAATATCTACTTTAAGCCTATTTTATTTTCTGCGTAAGCACAAAGAATATTTAATGGGAGCGGCTAGTTTAAATATTTGTTGCAAATGACATACATCCATATATACGTAGTAAGGTCCAAAAGTTTCCGGCCTGAACTATAAAATGAAGTATAAATCTCAAAAAACTTATATTATTTTTCAATATAGTCCCCCTTTATTTCAATACACTTTTCGCATCGCTTTATTAAGATTTCAATTCCTTTAAAAAAATATTCTGAAGTTTTATCTTGAAAATGAGCCAAAACCGCGGACTTCACCTCTTCATCTGTGTCAAACTTTTTTCCTCGCAAGTCGGATTTCAATTTTGAAAATAAATAATAATCGCTTGGGGCCAAGTCGGGACTATAGGGTGGATGGTCGAGTTCAGTGAAACTGCATTCTTTGATGGCAGCCTTGGAAACACTCGATGTGTGGACGGGCGCATTGTCATGAAGGAGCAACACTCCTCGCGACAGTTTCCCTCGACGTTTTTCTTTAATAGCATCTCGCAATTGATATAGTAAGGAAGCGTAGTATTCACCCGTTACAGTTGTATTACGTTCTTTAAAATCCACCAGCAAAATTCCTTCGCAATCCCAAAATATTGTGGCCATGATCTTTTTTTGTGACTTGGACACCTTGACTTTTTTGGGCCGTGGTGAGCTGGGACGACGCCACTCCATCGATTCTTTTTTAGACAAAGGATCATGATAAAGGACCATAGTTTCATCTCCTGTTACAATTGAATCCAAAACTTCTTTCTGTCGGCCTTCACAAAGGGATAAAAATTGAGCACAGCACTTCACACGTTCTTGCTTCTGAACAGCGGAAAGAAGTTTTGGGACCCACCTTGCACTGACTTTATTCATACCCAAATGCTCATGTAAGATTCTAAGCACAGTTGTTTTCGAAAGTCCCGTCATAGCTGCTAATTCTTTTGTCTTCAACCGCCTATCCTTCAGTACTGTCTCTTCGACAAATTGAATGTTTTCATCCGTAATGGCCTCAGACGGACGCCCTACGCGGGGTTCATCTTCAATTGATTGTCTTCCTAAACGAAATTGTTTCGCCCATTCTTTAACAGTGGAATATGACGGGGAGGATTGGCCGTATACAGCATCCAAACGTTGTTTAATTTCGGCCGGCGTCTTCCCCTCTTTTGTCAAAAATTTGATCACGGCTCGATACTCAATCTTATCCATTTCGAATTATTTGTCGACTTTCTGACTTTAAATGGTTATAACTTTGTACATAAATGGAATATACTAATATGTTTAACTGTGTGTAGGTCACTATAAGTCTAGTTATTCAATGACAAGCTAGTTTGATATCTTCGATTAATCCAATGCGGGTAGGCCGGAAACTTTTGGACCTTACTACGTACATATATATGTTTTATATCAATGTAACAGGCCGTCGAGGTAAAAAAATATTGTTTCATAAATAAATTTGTTCAACTAGTCGTTTATTGGCCCAAGGAAAGGGCGTGATGTGAACATGAGTACACCTAGTATTTATGTATTGTTATCATTTGAATACCATCACCAACAACTGCAGCGATGAAATTCATTGGTAAAGTTAGTATTATCTTTCGGTTCGAAGATATTCCTTGGCTGTCAGTTCATTGTAGATATTAAAATTATGTTAAGAGATAATGAGGACATATTAGAGACATTTGAGTGTTGACTACCACGGATGCTTGTCAATTTGAATCAAAGACATCCACGGGCAGTTTTTGTACTTAGAGTCGACGCCACCACTCAATTCACGGCGAAGTAAGGAAATAAACAAGCTTTGTAATCTTGTTTGTCAGGAATGCGCGATACGAGTTTATTACGCGCAAAACATTATTGGGAAGTCGAGAAATATCAAGTTGATGGGATGTAAGGAAAAGTCACACTCATTTTTGTTTGTTTTATGGGTTTAAGGTGGCAAATAAAGTTGATAACTTGATATCTATCTATCTAAAAGTTTGATACGCGACAGAGGCGCCGCGGCTATAAGACATGAGTGGTGGCGTTGTCTCTATAATCGCATCCATAGTGATAGGATTTTGTAAATACTTGTAAATAGCAATACTTTTTAAGCTTTTGGGTACGAAAAGCAATAACGATTATTAAGTCGTCTGTAAATAAATACTTTTATGAATGAAAGTGAGTTTCATTTTGGTCTTATTGTTGATGGACACGCGGTCAAAGTGATCCACTCAGTATTGCTATTGGTGATTTCTATAAAAAAAACCCGTAAATACTGAAGACTCAGTAATGTGGCGCACTGTCTACGAGTGTGAATACGAAAGAGCGAAAAGCAAAGTGTCTGCCGGTGAGGTCAAGGGATCTAATATCATAATTTTAAATTTCGGGTCCATAAAATCTGTAGGTTACCATATTACCATGGTACCATTATTTTATTAATAGCTAACAGAATTCGTATTAATTCACTTAAATTTTTATCTGAAAACCTTGGTAGAAACCTTACCAATAACATACGCACTGATTTATATAAACTATAGTAACACGCCCGGCTTCGCGCGGGCGCAATGTAGCTACATGTACTATATAAACAAAAAAGCCTATGTTACTCGCTGATAATGTAGCTTTCTATTGGTGAAAGATTTTTTTAAATCAGTCTAGTAGTTTTTGAGTTAAATCGTAACAAACATATAAACCAACAAATCTTTCCTCCTTATAATACAAGTATAGACTAGCAACACGCCCCAGATTCACACGGGTGCAATGTAGATGTACCTACTATACAAAAAAGTCTATGTTACTCGCTGATAATATAGCTTTCTATTGGTGAAAGAATTTTTAAAATCATTTCAGTAGATCCAGATACTACCCCATACAACCTCACAAACTTTACCTCTTAATAATATTAGTAGAGATTAAAGTAAGGTTAATTTAAACACGGATATCGTTTGTGTTCGTTTCAACTAAACTATGGTAGTGGAATTAATACCGGTTTTCTAAACGCAACTTCCGTGTAAAACGTTCTTTGAACCAATCAAAGTACCTGAACTTCTGGTATCCAAGTTAAGGCCGTATTAAACAGGCAAAGTTAGACCAAGCGTTGAGTGAATGGCCAAACTTGGAGTTCGAACTTAATTTAGCTTCGGATTAGCTGAGATGTCAACGAAAACTTCCCGGTTATGAATAGAATTTACATAGTGATGAAAGTTATTGTTTGGGTATTAATATGACGCTACTAACTTACCTGTGGCAGTTCTAAGCTCATTGCAGTGTATTGGGTAGATAAATTGATTAATTTGGTTAAGGTATAGGTACATTAGTTTGTAACCAACTATTTATGTCAGTACTGAAACTTATGTTTTTTTAAATCTAATTATAGACAGTTGTTTGACCACCATCCCACCTGCCGGCCCACCTGCCGGCCCACCTGCCTGCCTAGCATGACCGCCACGAGATATGTCGCGGACGAGAGAAGACAAACTAAAGTGTAAGATATCTCGATATATTATATCTCGACATCGACAATTTTGATAGAAAAGATATCTCGATCGACAAATATATCTATTTTTGATATTAAAAGTCGAGTTTTAAGTGTAATTGTCATGTTAGACTCGGAAGAAATAAAGAGATAATCGATTAAAACACGAGAAAACGGTCGAGAAAATTTTGTCGCGGTTGTCATGCTAAGCCGGCTGGACGTGTTAAGGATGGTGGATGGTGGTATCATAACGTGTTAGTGAAAATGACTTGTCAAAGCATGAAGATTAAAATAAAAATTTAAATAAAAATATATGACTCTTGAGCCGTTCTCACCACGAAGCAAAGATATCGATTTGGAATTAAAGAAAAGAAATTGCCCATCAAAAAAATGAAATGGATTTTAATTTTCATCCTAAACACTAAATAGCACACAACGCATTAACATTGCATGATTCAAAATTCCTTACGTACAATGAATTCACGACTGCAAGTCAAAATTGTAGATTTTAGCGAACGTATGGCTCGCAATGTAATTACGTTCGGGCCACGAATAGAACTGCTTAAAAACAAGAGTTACTGTCTTCAGCCGGCCTAGCATGACAAGCGCGACAAAATTTTGTCTACCGTTTTCTCGTGTTATAATCGACTATCGCTTTATTTCCTTCGGGTCTAACAAAACAATTACACTTAAAACTCAACTTTTAATATCAAAAATAGATATATTTGTCGATCGAGATATCTTTTCTATCAAAATTGTCGATGTCGAGATATCATATATCGAGATATCTTACATCTTAGTTTGTCATCTCTCGTCCGCGACATATCTCGTGGCGGTAATGCTAGCCCGGCAGTACGCAGTAAACACAGGAACTCCTTAGCTAGGAAGCCAGATATTCACTTTATCAAGGTGAGTACTTAAAAGAGGAAATAAATAATTATTATACTCTAATCAAAAACATCCACAAAATTAAACTTTTTCTATACTAATATTATAAAGAGGAAAGATTTGTATTTTTGTATGTTATGAATAAACTCAAAAACTACTGGACCGATTTTAAAAATTCTTTCACCAATAGAAGGCTACATTATCAGCGAGTAACATAGGCTATGTTTTGTGTATAGTACATCTACATTGCACACGTGTGAAGCCGGGGCGCGTTGCTAGTCTTTATATATAATTAAATAACATTAAAAAAAGTATAATAAATGGGGGGTCACCAATGGCAATCAGCCCAGGCTACCGTTGCCGCCCCCCTACGGTAGTCTGGGCGGAAAGAGCCTCACAACGGGCCGTGTCTAGCAAAATTATCTTCTGTATCTGATCCTTGACCCAACAACCAAGCTTCAAATAGACTAGCTGCCCGACCTTTGTACTTATGAAAAAAATGAAACAACCAAATTTTTGTCAAATAAATAGAAAAAAATCTGGACATCCTAATCACCAAGCGGTATGAAATATAATTTACGAATTGGTATTGGCATGGCAAAATTCGTAAAAAATAGTAATAGTAGGAATTTTTAGTTCTAGAAAAACCCTTGAAAAAAATTTCAAATCAAAAATACACACCTACAAGGTTTGCAGACTCACGGTCAGGGCTGTTGCTTATCACGAATTGAGACATCCGCCCCACTTTCCATTTTGCCTGTAAAAAGGAAAGTGAGTTTAAAAAAAGAAGAGAGATTTTTATTACTTGTAAATTAACAATGTTGTTTAAAAATAAATATACCTATATCTAAATAAATGTCTAGTGATCCACCCCGGCTTCGCACGGGTTCAGTGTAGGTACTATACAAAAGCCTATGTTACTCGCTAGTAGTTTTCGGTCGCTCGGTCCAGTAGTTTTTGAGTTAAATCGTAACAAACAAACAAATAATTCCTCTTTATATATAGACATACAACATCATTAACCCTCTATCAAATGTCGGTTTCACCTTCTCCAAGTCATCGGTAGTGCTGTACTTACGCTCGGGGGATGATTTATTTCATGAATAATGTGTTTATATTTTTTATAGAAATATATTTTTTCTATAGATCTATATATTGCAAGTGTCTCAGAGACCCGGGGTAGGTAGGTTTATGTCCAAAATAGGTATAGGCAGAGGGTTAAGTATAAAAGAAAATCGCTTCTCTAATAGCCACGTGTGAATCAGAAGTGAACGCAGTATTTAACTTGTAAGCATGTACGCTGTTTGTCTGCTGCCGTCATTCGCCATTAATTCCGCTAAGAAGCCTCTCGGAAATTTCGCGAACTATCCATATTAATTAACTCGTTTATGCTTCTTTGCCGGAGTCAAGACGCTACGCGTTTATAGAACGAATTATTATAATTTTATGTAACACTAGCTTTACTTCGCAACTTATCAGAAAACTTCTACCCCCTTACATGGTGAGGGTTGGAATTCTCGGAAAAAGCTATGATTATTGGATGTCTACGAGGTATTTTCAAGTTTCTTCCATTCAAATCGGTGGACGCAGTAGCTTTTCTCCTGCGATTTCTTACTTTAAAACCATTCCATTATCCTATTTTGTTCCCCGAATATAACGTTACAGATAATAAATTTAGTTTATTTTCAAAGAGGTTATTAGCGATGGAGCTTACCCAAAGGCATATTTTTAGAATCAGTAATAAAACAAATAATTTTCTGTTTCGTACCTTTAAATTGTGGTTGAGTTATGGGAGTTGTAAATTTATGCGGCATTTGCCCGGGCTAATCTGAAGGCAGTTAAGAGCAATTAGTGGTGTTGGGAAGTGCTAGGAATGACCAGTTAATGTGAGAAGAAACCACTAATGACGATGTTTGTTTTATATGGTTTTTGGGGATATAGTATTTATTATAATCCGGGTTTTCTATCCCAATGGAAAAGAGGCATGATGTATATGTATAATGCGGTTTTTGTGATTTACAAATTTAAAATTATCTTTCAATGCGTTTACTTCTCGGCATGTTTTCATATTGAAGAAATAAAGCTTTGATATCGCTCCAGATTAAGTTTAATCTATCGGTACTCTCAATCCTAACAAAAACTACATAAAAATCAGTTCAGGAATTTAGGATTAGCGTACACAATCAGAGAGACAAAAATCTTCTAAATGGTTTTTATATATACTGCTCAGAGAAGCAGAAAGATCTCTTACCGCGGAATACTGAAACGATAGTCAAAATTTGAGGGCATCCTAAAATGTTTCTGTCTTTCATTTTACCTTCGTAATGAAAGAGTTAGATATACTTTTAAGTACACCTCAATGTTCATTAGCGATCGAAAATTTGGCCATAAATCATCCTCTCTCTATAATGTATCTACAGAAATTTCAATAGTATTATATGTATATATAGATGTTCAGTGTGTTTGTTTGAATGTGACGGCAAAATGGACATACCAATCGACACTATCTAATTAAAATGTAACGTTAAGGAAAATCTAAACTCCACGAAGAACATTTTCGTATTTAAATATGTCGTCCAAGGAGAAGTTAATATTATTTATAGCTGGAGTCGTACCAAACTTTACAAACGCTCATAAATAATTCATTATAATTAACATAATTATAAACCTTTGGAAGTTATCCTTTTATTAGGACCTACTTAAACTTTAACACTTGTTCCATGTTTACAGGCTAATAAATCAAAACGCTTTATTTTCAAGACTTCCTGCAGATTCTTTATATCTCCAGTTAAAAAATCTTCTGTTTTTTTTATTGATGTGTCGGATCATTAATAATGTATAGGTATCTGCGGATGCGGATGTTTGGTGTCCGATAATCTGCGGATACGGATACCTATCTAAACTATCTTATTCAATCGGTGTCGATGCGCGTGACCTTGAATATAAATAAACTAGCAAAATGCCCCGGCTTCGCACTGTTGCAATGTAAATGAAAAAAAAGCAAAGCGTATGTTACTCGCTGATAATATAGCTTTCTATTGGTGATAGAATTTTTAAAATCGGTCCAGTAGTTTTTGAGTTTATTCAAAAATACAAATCTTTCCTTCCTGTTTTGTGTATAGTGCATCTACATTGGGCCGTGTTACTATATTTGGGTTTGAGTGAAACTGTGTGAGTTCTATTTTTAAAAGTGAAACCTCTATACAAAAATATATAGGGTCTGCAACAATATACTAAAATGAAATATCGATACACGTTACCATGCATGGTACTCGACATTTTAGTTTTATGTGTGTTTGTCAATAGGCTCGTACACATCAAACTTAACTGTTATAACCCTAGTCGCAACTTGTTTGTAAAGCTTTCAAACATTTGTATGTTACGACGTGTTTTCCATAACGTTCAGATTCGAATATAAGAGTAATATTAAAAGTGAATTTCCGAGTCCCCTTGTGGAACATGGGCCAGACACATTCACTGGTATTTTTTTAACAGACACATTATAATGTTGTCTTTTATTAACGCGAGTATCACACATTTAATCCGGTTTTAATCCGGTATACAGTATTTTATTTAGTCACATTATGCACGAACGAAAACATTTTTTTTAACTTATTTCCCCGGATTCGAACTCAGGCCTCAGTAGATCTTAGAATAATTTAATCCAACCGTAGTCAGAAGGGGCGATAAGCAACTTTGTTTTCGCTTAAGAAGGTAGACATGTTCTATTACGATTTATTTGTAGATATTTCTAAAACTTGTAATTACTATAATATGTATTAAATTCATGTTACTTTGATTTTGCTGTAATATAATTTATCAATTTATAAAGAGAGGCCAATTTAGACTGTTTAAAATAATTATATACATAATATATACCTTAGCGTTAAACATATACACAGAAAATTTAAGTAGGTAAAATAAAGTTTATTATTATTATATACTACTAGCATTCCGCCCCGGCTTCGCACGGGTGCAATGTTCGTTCGTTCGTTCGTTTCAGCCATAGGACGTCCACTGCTGAACATAGGCCTCCCCCAAAGACTTCCAGTACGGCCGATCACTTGCGGCCTGCATCCAGCGGCTCCCTGCCACCTTCGTCAGGTCGTCTGTCCATCTTGTGGGAGGCCGTCCTACGCTTCGTCGTCCGATTCGTGGTCTCCACTCGAGAACCTTTTTGCCCCAACGGCCATCGGTTCTGCGAGCTATATGCCCAGCCCATTGCCACTTCAGTTTGCTCATTCGCAAGACTATGTCGGTAACTTTGGTTCTACTACGGATCTCCTCATTTCTGATTCGATCACGCAGAGAAACACCGAGCATAGCCCTTTCCATAGCTCGCTGAGCGACTCTGAGCCTTTGTGCGAGGCCCATTGTGACAGACCACGTTTCGGTTCCGTACGTCATCGCTGGTAGAACACACTGTTCAAAGACTTTTGTCTTTAGGCACTGGGGTATTTTGGACGAAAAGATGTTCCGAAGTTTTCCGAAAGCTGCCCAGCCGAGACGGATTCGACGATTGACCTCTTTCTCGAAGTTGGACCTACCTAATTGGATAGTGTGTCCCAGGTAGACGTATTCGTCAACAACATCGAGTACAGAGCTCCCAATAGATACTTGGGTGGGCACAACGTGGACGTTCGACATGATTTTTGTCTTAAGGCCCACCTGTTGAGAGACCCTGCAGAGGCCATCGAGCATTGTGTTCAGGTCTTCCAGCGATTCTGCCATGATCACGACGTCATCAGCAAATCGTAGGTGAGTGATGTACTCGCCGTCTATATTTATGCCGAACCTTTTCCATTCCAGGAGCTTGAAAGCATCTTCCAATGCTGCTGTAAACAGTTTCGGAGATATAACGTCTCCCTGTCTTACACCACGTTGCAAAGGAATTGCCTTCGTGCATTGCTCCTGTACTCGGACCGACATGGTGGCGTTTTGATATAAACAGCTAAGCACCTCGACGTACCGATAGTCTATACGACACCGCTGGAGAGACTGCAGCACAGCCCAAGTCTCGATCGAATCGAAAGCTTTCTCATAATCCACAAACGCTAAGCATAGAGGCAAATTATACTCCTCGGTCTTCTGTATAATTTGCCGCAGCGTGTGAATATGATCCAGAGTACTAAAACCTCTTCGAAAGCCTGCTTGTTCTGGAGGCTGGAATTCATCGAGCCTGCGTTCGAGACGATTCGTAATGACCCTTGAAAAAAGCTTATAAACGTGGCTCAGCAGTGAGATGGGTCTATAATTCTTCAGTAAGGTTTTGTCACCTTTTTTGAAGAAGAGAACCACCACGCTCCTGCTCCACGCTTCTGGCGTTGTACCCTCCAGCAAAGCGGTGTTAAACAGCCTCTGAAGCACTTTAAGGACAGGATTTCCACCCGCCCTCAAAAGCTCCGAGGTTATACCGTCTTCACCGGGAGCCTTGTTGTTCTTAAGCTGTTTGAGGGCCATACTAATCTCGTACAGACTGATATCCGGGATGTCTTCGGTGTAGTGCCGGGTCAGTCGGGCTCTAGGGTCTTTCGCAGAACTGGTGTCAGGCTTTGCCAATGAGGTGTATAGTTGGCCGTAGAAATTTTCGACTTCTCTCAGTACCTCAGGTTTCGTCGCTAGCGTATCTCCATTCTCTGTTTTCAGCTTTGTCAGCTGGCTTTGCCCAATAGACTTGTCTCTTGCAAACACCTTTGAGCCTTTATTTTGCTGAATCGCCTCCATAATACTATTTGTATTAAAAGAGCGGATGTCGCGTCGCAAGGACTTTGATATTCGTCTATTGAGCTGCCTGTATACATCCGCGTCATCAGAGGTCTGGAGTTTTATGGAACGTCGCTTAGCTATGAGTTTGAGAGTACTGTCGGAGAGTTTTTGCGGTCGATCCTTACGGCGGGCCTTATAATACTTAGATCCAACTGAATGGATAGTCTCCACGAATCTGCTGTTAATATCGTCCACCAAAACACAATCTTCTAGGCAATCAAAGCGATTTTTCAGCTCGAGTTGAAAGCTCTCAGGGTTTTGGATTTGAGCATAAGATGGTCGTAGTGTAGATTTAATCAGACGAGACCTTTCAACTTTGACGTTAATATTCAATGTGCCTCTTACCATACGGTGATCACTTCCGGTTTTAACCCTGTGAATCACGGAGACATCATTGAAGATATGTCTTTTAGTTGTCATGATGAAATCTATTTCGTTTTTTGTTCTAGCGTCGGGGCTCATCCAGGTCCATTTCCTGTGTGGAGGTTTCTGAAAGAAAGAATTCATCATAAAGAGTCCTTCTTTTTCCAGGAATTCGGATAGCCTCTGGCCTCGCGGATTTCGTTGCCCAAAACCGAATTGTCCTACCCTCATCTCATCATCGCCTTTCTTACCCAGTTTTGCATTGAAATCCCCCATCACAACAGTAAAATGTGTTTTCGAGGTATGTATGGCTCTACTGATGTCCTCATACATGATCTCTACTTCGTCATCTGAGTGGGCCGAGGTCGGAGCGTAAACCTGTATAACCTTCAACGAATACCTTTTGGATATTCTGAGTATAAGGTACGCTACCCTGCTCGACACACTGTCGATAGCTATAATGTTGTTAATGAGGGACTGGCGGACGATAAACCCAATTCCACCCTGGGATTGTCGATCACCCTCCCGGAAGAAGAATAAGTTACCGGATGCCAAGGATATCGTATCCTCACCCTCTCTTCGAACTTCTGATATTCCTATCACATCCCACCGTATCTTACTCAATTCCTCTTCTAACTCAACAATCTTTTCGTCGGTCCTCAAAGTGCGTGCATTGTATGTTACCAGGGCCAGTTGTTGTTGGGAGTGGTAGCCGGATCTCTGCCGGTGATTCTTAGCACCCCTTGCCCCGCCGTTTCCATGGCCGCTACCGTAGCCAGGACTAACGGGGCTGCCGGGGACTAGGGGCCTGGTTGTAGTTGTGCTGGTCATATTTTTATTTAAATCTGTGGGGGGGATAAAGCCAATACTCGCCACGCTTGGCAGGCGGGTTGGCGAGCGCAGTAGGTGTTGGTATCAAATCCACAGGAAAACGCTGCTGCCCATTTCCTGATGAGTAACCCTTAGTCGCCTCCTACGACACCCACGGGGAGAAATGGGGGGATGCTATTCTTAGCCCGGCATCCCACGGGACAATCCACGGGACGGGTGCAATGTAGATGTACACAAATATATCGCGTGCTTAGAGGTAAAAGGACTTATAACAATTTATGTGCCCTTTTACCTTTGCAAAGGTAAAAGGGCACATATTTTTTTTTTAATGCCAATCGATTAGTAGACACATTCTACGCTTAAAATTGCAAAAAAAAAAATTAAAGGTAAAAGGGCCTATGACTCTAATTATACGCCCTTTTACTTTTAAGACTTCGAAATTTTGGTGATCTAAAGGTGAAAGGGCATATAATTTTTTTTTCGGCCAGCTCAAAAAAGAACATATTTGTAGTTTAAAAATTCGTAGTTTAAAAAAACACTCGCTTTTTATTTTAAGAAATAGTTATTATAAAATTTATAAACATGAACAATCATCATAAAATTATGTTTAATTAAAAAAAAAACATCGGACTCATCTTGGTACTGTTCCCATACCCTCTTGCTCTATATTATATAAATAATAAAATCAAAATATAATATTTATATATTTGATAAAGCATATTTATACAAATTATTAAATGTGATTTGAAGAATATTGTAAACAGACTCTGAATCGAGAGAAAACAGCTGTTTGAATAACAACAGTGGCAGCACCGGTATCCAATATGGCGACTGGCGGGAAATTTCATTCGTTTAAAAATCAGTAGATTTTGTTGATTTAAACAGCTGTTGTGTGAACGGCGCCAGTAGTTATATTCAATATGGCGATTTACTTAATTTTTACGTAATTTGTTTTTGATTGATTTATTTTCTATTTGTTTATATCAAACGTTGTATATGAGGCTGTTATTTGAGTATAACTTGTCTTGTGAAACTATTATTGACCATTTGGTATAAAAAATACATTTTTTTTATACGCCCTTTTACCTTTAAGTAGTACTTTTCTTAAAGGTGAAAGGGCCTATGTCTTGAGATAGGCCCTTTCAGCTTTAGGATACCAACTTTTTTTTTTTCACAGATTTTTACGTTTCAGACAATTTAAAAACGAATGGCAAATTTTTTTTTTTTATATGCCCTTTCAGCACAAATCCCTATTAACCCTATGCTATAAGTCCTTTTACCTTTAAGCACGCGATATGTTACTCGCTGATAATGTAGCTTTCGATTGGTGAAAGGATTTTAAGAATCGGTCGAGTAGTTTTAGAGTTAAATCCTAACAAAGAAACAAACGAATCTTTCCTATTTATAATATTAGTATAGATTAAGTTTAAGCAGTGGCGTAGCTATCATAGGGCAAAGTGGTGCAGTGCAGGGCCCTGAAGCTGAGAGGGCCCCCTGAGCTTTGGAAAGAGGGGGAGGGAGCTCTTGAAGCTAGAAATATTCTCACAAGAATTTTAATTTTTTTCAAGATTTTAAACGATAATGGAAACACCCTTGATTAGTAATCATTTGCAATTAATTTTCTGTAGTTACTGAAAAAAATTGCCGGAGGGGAGGGGATTGCGATTATTTCTTTGCACCGGGGCCCTTATCTAACTACGCCACTGAGTTTAAGCTATTTTAAATTTCCAGTTGCAAAATTTATCTTCAAGCACAAGTACAGTTTTTTTAATAGGTCTTTTCTCTGACTCCACTGCAGCTTTGGCAGCAAAGTAAGGATAAAAACTGTCTGGCAATTTGAATTGTACGATGAAGTGTAACTTAATTAGAGCGAAGTGATGTTATGTCCCTCATAATTGTTCATTTGTTACACTTCCATCTCGACGTGAAAGTTGAAACTGCGTCTTCACTGTTAAGTAGTTTTAAAGTCAGGGCAACAACACATTGAGGGGACATATACTGTTTTAACCCTTGCGTCATCGAGGTTCCTGAGAGGTTCCTAAACATCACTTTTTGGCCATTTATTCTGTATTTAAATAAAATACTGTATACCGGATTAAACCGCGATTTATTATTTAATAATTTAAACAATATAAATAATAAATCGCGTTTTAATCCGGTATACAGTATTTTATTTAAATGTGTGATACTCGCGTTAGTAAAAGACAATATCATTTATTCTGTAGTTACCGTTAACCGTAATTTGTGTTGTCTTTTGCATTTTTGTAGATTATTATGGGAAATTATAAGTCAAGCCACAAAATTATTTATTGGCCACGTGATCAAACTTCTAATTTTATAACTAAGCAACGGAAAAAGACATAGCTTCTAATAAACTAATTCGACTTTTTTACAACGCCATCTAAAAAGGACTACTACTTAGGTTAGGTTATGTTGGTATGGTGACCACTGCGCACTCGAGCGAGTGAAGCGAGCGGTGCCGCGATAGTAGCCGACGAGTGCCAGAACCGAATCCTACTCATTTTACTTGGCATCATACTGACTTATATTTAGAGTGGATTACATAGAAGATAACTAGTGGCTAAGATAGTATTATTTAGATGCTCGTTAGTTGTGGCCGACTTAGTAATTTAGAAGTTAACATACATTTTTAGAGGCGAATAATGATATTAAAAAGAAGCCTGTTTAATATTGTCTTTTATTAACGTGAGTATCACACATTTAAATAAAATACTGTATACCGGATTAAAACGCGATTTATTATTTATATTGTTTAAATTATTTATCCCGACGTTTCGGATGCTTTACAGCAACCGTGGTCGCGGGGAGACAGAAAGATGACAGTTGTCTGATATTTGAAATGTCACAAAGTTGCCATATTTAATTCAATTAAATTCAAAAAAAATAAAAAATCTATTAATTTAGGTAACACATAATTTGTAAAATAAAATCTTGGCGATTAAAAAGAGTGGCGGCGAGTTTCTTGCCAGTTCTTCTCGTCCGCTCTACGCCCTTGATTTGTGAACTGGTAGTAAATGTAAAATTAGAAGCATTTAATATGTATTATTTTTTATTGACGTTCATAGATGTACATTGTGTTACCTAAATTAATAGATTATTATTATTATTTTTTAATTTAATTGAATTAAATATGGCAACTTTGTGACATTTCAAATATCAGACAACTGTCATCTTTCTGTCTCCCCGCGACCACGGTTGCTGTAAAGCATCCTGTAAGGTTCAGCCTTCAGTGCCCTGCCCGACCGAAACAATTTTTATTTGTTTTCCCGGGATTCGAACCTTGGACATCCGATGCTAAACGCATCACGCTTACCACTCAGCCACGGAGGTGGTATAGAATAGAATTATAATATAATATAGAACTGTACGAAGAACCCCATTTATTTAAAAAAAATAAGGCTTCTGCTACGTTAACTGCTAAAATAAAAAAAATAAACATGAAGTGCCCTTTTATGAAAGCGCCCTCAGATACAGCACTAACTCTGAATCAAGTACCGTTAAGTTTTCTCATATGTATTTTAGTACGGAAATTAGTACATTCAAGTTTCGTATCGTTTACGTAATATGTATGTTAACTGTTTTAGTTTCGGCGAAATGGGTGTCGACTTCACTTTGTCAACTACACTGTTGTGCTTAGAATATTAAATTAAATTTAATAATATGCAAATTTAACCTATTCATACTGATATGGAGTATATTACACTAGCAACGCGCCTCGGCTTCACACGGGTGCAATGTAGATGTACTATACACAAAAAATATGTTACTCGCTGATAATATAGCTTTCTATTGGTGAAATAATTTTTAAAATCGGGCCAATAGTTTTTGAGTTTATTCAAAACATACAAAAATACAAAATTTCTCTTTATACATAATATTAGTATAGATACAGATATAGACTAGCGATCCGTTCCGGTTTTGCACGGGTGCATCGTAAATGTACTATACATACATACATACATATCATCACGCCTCTTTCCCATTGGGGTAGGCAGAGATCACGGAATTCCATATGCTCCGATCCTTACATACCACTTTAGCTTCTTCTACTTTCATCAATGCTTTCATACACACTCGACGGTTACGAGTACTTTTGATCTGGCCCTTTTGCAGAACGTCCCCGATCTGATCGAGGTACGTTCGCCTAGGTCGACCACTCCCGATTCTCCCACTCACACCAGTTTCATAAATCTTTTTCGTTTCCCTACTTTCATCCATCCTTTCTACATGCCCAAACCACCTCAACATACCTTTCTCAATTCTCGTCACTACATCGTCTTTTACTCCACAACGCTCTCGAATTTCGCCATTTCTTAATCTATCTTTCAGAGTTACACCACACATACTTCTCAAGGCCCTCATTTCCACAGCATTTATTCTACTTTCATGTTTCTTAAATGTACTTTACAAAAATAAATACTGATAATGCATTCATTCTATTGATGAAAGAATTTTTAAAATCGGTCGAGTATTTTTTGAGTTTGATCGTAACAAACAAACAAACAAACAAAAAAGTATTTCCTCTTTATAATATTTGTATAGATATGACGGCGCCTGCGCCGTCGTACGTACCTAGCGAGGATTTTGTAAACAACACGTGCACCGATCACGTGACCGAGCTGTCATTCGATTCCCCCACTCTCCCCACTACAAAACTTGTTCACAAAATTAGTATAAAAGGGGTGGAACGACAGTTGTTAGGCAGTCTCGGCTCTGGCGTGGCTCGGTACACTGGCTGTACCTTGCTAAATAGCATATCCTTGACTCCTCAGATTTATATCTGTGCCTACTGTATTGTTATATCTGTGTCTGCTATATTGTGTTATATCTGTGTCTGCTATATTGTGTTATATCTGTGTCCGCTATATTGTGTTATATCTGTGTCTGCTATATTGGTGACTGCACCTGTTATACCAGATTAGTTATTATCGAATTATACTAAGCTTTTAATGCTTGATAAATGATTAATCCAAAGAATAATTAAGTACCGCCATTTGCTGTTTTGTTAATACAGATAAAATATAAAAAAACTGATATCTAGTTTTATTCATTATGTCCGACCCACTTTCTATATCAGAAGTGGGATCGGATCCACCCCCACTTCACAATCAAACTAGTTCAACAAACTGCACTGATCAGGAAATGTCTCTTTTCTCTTCCGGCATGGAAGCTATCTTTCAAAAAATAGCGAATAGTTTAAATCCACGTTCCATCAATCCAACAACTCCCATCAAATTGGTGTCATTTGATCCCGATGACGCAGACTCCGACATAATGGACTGGTGTACCCTCAGCGAAATGATCATTGAAAAAAAAAACTTGGAGGGTGTTGATCTGATCATTGCACTAACCCACTCTCTCAAAGGTCGTGCTGCGACCTGCCTTACAAAAATCCGGCCAGATAAACTTTCCTGGCATACTATTAAGGAAATATTAATTTCAAATTTTTCAAAACCAATGATGATGCAAGACTATTTTGATCAGGTTATTAAGTTTCGCCTTGGTAACAAAGAAACCCCAGCTGAAGCAGGCATGCGGTTGTGGCAGCTTATAGAAAAAATCCCTAATGCAGATCTACCCGAAAAAGTTACAACGGGTTTTGCAATTTCGGTATTATCTCAATGTGACGATAAAATACGTCGCGAGTTAAATTCTGTCATTATTAATGACAAACATCAACTCTTTCGAACTTTAAGAAGTTTTACACTTAAGAGAATTAATGATGACTCTTCCACCTCCGAAGTAGAACAAAAAAGGTTCCGCCCATTATTCAAGGGTACCTGCCACTTCTGTGGGAAAATGGGACATCGGGGCAGCGAATGTCGAGATAAAAATCGCTTCATCAATAAAAACGCTTCTATGTCAGTTAAACCAGACTCTTCGAAGACCAAGACCTACTGCTACATCTGCCGAGACCCCAGTCACGTGGCCAGTGCCTGTCCCAGGCGGTATACGAAGAAAGAAGACGACACTTCGAGCAACAAGCAAGTCAACCTGTGCTGCAAACCTCCTCTCGGGACTTTAGAGACTAGCGGTATAAAATTGTCATTTATTTTTGATTCAGGATCAGAATGTAGTCTTATAAATCAAAGCAAAAGCAACTTATTGATCGGTGAAAGATTTCATGAACAAGTAGTGTTGAAGGGCATAGGTGGCAACAATATAGTTTCTTCTTTACAAGTTAAATGTCCAGTTTATATTCAAAATTTTCTCCTAGATATCATTCTTCATGTATTACCAAACGAGTGTTTAAGTGAAGGGGTTCTATTGGGCCGTGATATACTGCAAAATGGAGTTTCTGTTGAGATTAGCAATGATAGACTGATTTTCTTTAAATCCAAACTCAGTAACCTTTGTTCTAAACAGGTCTATAACTCGCAGTCTATAGATACCGACTTAACAGGTCATGGTAAAGAAATTTTGATAAACATCTTGAATAAGTACGCTGGCCATTTCATAGATAAATTACCTACTACACAAGCTAACAGTGGTGTCTTAAAAATAGATTTAATTGATCCTAATAAGATAGTGCATAGGCGACCCTATAGATTATCTCCTGCCGAATTAGATATTGTCAATGTCAAAATCAAGGAACTACTAGATGCCAAAATTATCCGAGAAAGCTCATCGCCTTTTGCGAGTCCCATTTTGTTAGTAAAGAAGAAAGATGGCAGTGATCGTATGTGTGTTGATTACAGGGAATTAAATAGAAACACAAGGCGTGATAGCTATCCCCTTCCGCTCATTAGTGATCAAATAAACAAGTTGCATAGAGCAAATTTTTTCTCCACTATAGACATGGCATCTGGATTTCACCAGATTAAGGTTCACGAAGACTCCATAGAAAAAACTGCATTTGTTACCCCCACTGGTCAGTTTGAGTATCTGACAATGCCATTCGGACTTCGAAATGCTCCACAGGTTTTTCAAAGAACTATAAATAATTCTCTTAAAGGACTCAATGACGATAGAATCCTCGTTTATATGGATGATGTACTTTCTGCATCAGAAACTATTGAAGAAGGCTTAGCCAGACTCGATAAACTATTAGAAACTCTTTCAAAAGCGGGGTTCTCTTTTAATTTTAAAAAATGTTCGTTTATGAAAACGAAAATTGAATATCTGGGTTTAGTAATATCTTCTGGGCAAATTAGACCAAACCCACGTAAAATAGAAGCTTTAAAATCATTACCGGCCCCTAATACTGTGACACAAGTAAGACAATTAATCGGTTTGGCATCTTATTTTCGTCAATTTATTCCAAACTTTTCAAAATTATTAAAACCCTTGTATCCACTAACTGCCGCAGGGAAAGGCAAAATCATATGGAAATCTGAACATGATGAAATTCTTAAAATTATTATTGAATGCTTAACAACTGAACCCGTTCTTAAGATCTTTGATCCCACTTTACCAATAGAACTCCATACAGACGCAAGTAGTGATGGTTACGGGGCAGTGCTAATACAAAAAGTTAACAACTTACCTCATGTAGTGGCTTATTTTAGTCATCGAACAAATGATGCAGAAAGTCGATATCACTCATATGAGCTTGAAACTTTAGCAGTGGTTAGGGCTGTGGAACATTTCAGACATTATCTTTATGGTCGCAGGTTTACAGTTTTTACTGACTGCAATTCTTTGAAAGCATCCCATTCAAAAAAAGACTTAACACCACGAGTGCACCGATGGTGGGCTATTCTTCAGTCCTTCGATTTTGATGTTGTCTATAAGGAGGGAAAAAATATGGCTCATGCCGACTTCTTATCTCGTAACTTTGCATTAGACAATCAATCTCCGAAACTCAAACAAGTGCCCAAAACAGTTAACTTCTCAGAGTTAGAAAAGGGATGGCTATTGGTAGAACAACAACGGGATTCCGAAATTAAGGATATCATTTCAAAATTAAGAAAAAATGATTTTCCAATTGAAATTTCGCACACATACGATATACGACAGGGTGTTCTTTACCGAAAAATTGAACGTGGTAAACATTCAAAATGGCTGCCCATAATTCCTAGATCCCTGACCTGGACTTTTATCGGTCATGTTCACAATGAAATAAAACACCTCGGATATGAAAAAACTCTCGATAAGCTGTACGACCTTTACTGGTTCCCCAACATGGCAAAATTTGTAAAAAAATATGTGGACTCTTGTGTGATTTGCAAGGCATCTAAGGGTCCTTCTGGTGCTCAACAAGTCCGTCTACATCCAATTCCAAAACCAGCTATCCCTTGGCACACTATTCATTTGGATCTGACAGGCAAGCTAAGCGGAAAAAGCGAACGAAAAGAATATTGCTCTGTGGCAATAGATTCTTTTACAAAATTCATAATTCTAGAACATGTTACTACTTTAAATTCATTTCATGCTGTTAAAGCAGTCAAAAATATTGTTAACCTGTTTGGTACGCCCAAACGAATAATTGCCGATCGCGGTCGCTCATATGATAACTCTGATTTTAAGACATTTTGCAAAGATCACAACATTCAATTGCACCTCATTGCCACGGGGACCAGTAGGGCCAACGGTCAGGTCGAGAGGATAATGCGTACCTTAAAAAATTTGTTAACTATAATTGAATGTGATTCCGATAGTACATGGCAGGATCAGTTGGGAGAGATTCAATTAGCCCTTAATAGTACCCGATCTAGAGTCACCAAATTTACCCCTCTTGAACTGATGTTTGGTATACAAGGAAATTCCTTGGGACTATCGAGAGTAACCTCTAATTCGCCTGACGACGAAACATCCAGACTAAACTTGGATGATATTAGATCTAGTGCCTCCAGCAATATCATTAAGTCCTCAGAGGCAGAATCCCTCCGATTTAATAGAGGCAAAGCTAGAGTGCGACCTTTTTCGTTAGGCGATTTCGTGTTTGTCAAATCTGAAGAAAGGCACCAGACGAAATTAGATAGAAAATTTAAAGGTCCATTTAAAATAACTGCTATATTAGATAACGATCGCTACGAATTGAAACACATTAATGGTTCAAACCGAGTCTATAAATATTCCCACGAAAATTTACGAGAGGTACCTCGGGGTCCATCTGAATTTCTTGAGATTTCCGAATATTGTAGTGATGATGACGTGACGGCGGACCAATCAGATAACACTGTTCATGAGATTGATTGCCAGTTTGATAATATAGAGACCATTCAAACCAATAACATTGAAAACGATAACCAATCTGAGGATAATTCAGTTACTATAACAGTTAGTACTGACCATACCATGACTTCACATTCTGATACCTTATCTGCTCAATCTGATACAATGTCTGTTAACTCTGATACAATGTCTGCTAACTCTGATACAATGTCTGCTAATTCTGATACAATGTCTGCTAACTCTGATACAATATCTGTACATTCTGAATATTTAATATAGTGATACAAGCAGAAATTCATAGACTTTAAAAAAAAAAAAATGTAGGTCTTACGCCGGTTCAATGTCATGGCTGAAGGGAATCTTAATTCCGGTCCAGCATAAAGGCTACAGGGAATAATGATTCCGGTCTAGCAAAAACTACATTGAATAATAATTACGAATTAATAATAAAGGTTTTGTAGGGCACAATGCCGGACCAAAACTAACTACAAGTCTGAAGGGTCAATTTGGACCGGACCAGATAATGATCTGTCAGGATAATCGAACAATGTTTTCTTTTCTACAGATATTATGTAAAACTACGATGTGGCGCGTGCGAGGACGCACGCACGTCAGCATGGCCGTGACGGCGCCTGCGCCGTCGTACGTACCTAGCGAGGATTTTGTAAACAACACGTGCACCGATCACGTGACCGAGCTGTCATTCGATTCCCCCACTCTCCCCACTACAAAACTTGTTCACAAAATTAGTATAAAAGGGGTGGAACGACAGTTGTTAGGCAGTCTCGGCTCTGGCGTGGCTCGGTACACTGGCTGTACCTTGCTAAATAGCATATCCTTGACTCCTCAGATTTATATCTGTGCCTACTGTATTGTTATATCTGTGTCTGCTATATTGTGTTATATCTGTGTCTGCTATATTGTGTTATATCTGTGTCCGCTATATTGTGTTATATCTGTGTCTGCTATATTGGTGACTGCACCTGTTATACCAGATTAGTTATTATCGAATTATACTAAGCTTTTAATGCTTGATAAATGATTAATCCAAAGAATAATTAAGTACCGCCATTTGCTGTTTTGTTAATACAGATAAAATATAAAAAAACTGATATCTAGTTTTATTCATTATGTCCGACCCACTTTCTATAGATATATTTTATGGTTTTTAAAAAGATCGAGTTTATTGCCGATTTTTTATTATAGTAAATTCATGTGATTTTATTTAACAACTTCTTTGGACAAACAATTAGGTATTATCAATTCATATTGATAAATAAACTAATAATTTCATTTTAACTATCAATTCAAGAGTTTTTCAGTACAAAAAGTTGTTTGTTTGTACAAATATGTTTTTGCCACAACTATCAGACTAAGAAATTAAATCACATTAAGATTACAAAATGCAAATACGCTCGTGCAACTACGATTCACCTGAGAGTATTTAGATAATATTATTTAAGCCATTGTATACCGTAATCCTATAGCATAAGAGTAGAAATTGCCCGTATTAGTACAGTAATAATGAATCCAATATTATTTGCTGTGTAATCTAGGTTAGTTTCGGGACTAAAGTTTACACTATGTTAATGCGAGATGTCTTTGACCTTTGTTATGTTTGCTTTAGAGGTATTTTAATTCTCATATTATTGATATGTGATACAGTTCTATTTTATATATTGATCCTGTTGTAGACGGTAATCAGACTTTTTGTCCAGGATGAAAAGCATAAAGAAAAAAAGATTTAGGTACTAACATTAGAATTAAGCTCTTACTAACAACTTATGGATCTTTGTAATCTGATATTTAATTAAATAATAATAATAATAAATAATATTCTGTAATTTTTTTTCTATACTAATATTAAGTACAAAGACGAAAGATTTGTTTGTTTGTTACGATTTAACTCAAAAATTACTCGATCGATTATATAAATATTTTTTTTTGTGTATACTACATTGCACCCGTACGAAGCCGGGCGTGTTACTAGGATAAAATAAATTTAACAATTTTATACTTAGTTGAGAACCTTTTTTAGAAATTTTATTGTCTTAAGGTGTCGAAGGAAGTGTCTTTTAAATTAAAATTTGGAACTATCAAACAAATTGTTACGAATAACTTATATGAAAGGACTTAGAAAATATTTATTAATAACTTACCTTTTGGATTTTCACTGAACCTCTAAATCACGTCTTGAACGATTTTGATGAAATTTTGTGTGTGATATAGATTCACAATTATGCCCGGTAGGTGGCGCTGCGAGAGCGTTCCAGGAATATTTACATTTACATACTTATCTATCTATCTATGTATATATATAAAAATGAATTGCTGTTCGTTAGTCTCACTAAAACTCGAGAACGGCTGAACGGATTTATCTTATCTTAGTCTTGAAATGTTCGTGGAGGTCTAGGGAAAAAAATCGAATAATTTCCGGGAAAACCCTAAAAACAGCCCTTTTCTATTTCCCATACAAAAGTTTTCTAGAGTCAATTTGAATCGAAGCCAAAATTGTGGAAGAACAACGTCTGCGGGGTCCACTAGTTATACAATAATTTTCATGAGACATACTACAAACTAAAATTGACTTGTAATAAAAAAAAACATGAAATCAATTGCGATATAATTTCACAATACGTATACATAGGTAAGTTTGAATTTGTATCAATATTATAATAATATTAAAATCAGTACTATTGTCTGCTTGTTAGGGAATAATTATGTCCATAAGTGGCAAATTACCAACTGAATATCAATTACATATTGTAATTTGCCAGATATATCAGCTATTCCGGCTGAATTGTCGAGTATTGTATCGAATACTGATGGTTTTATGGTATTTGAACTTCATTTGGTTCATTAGTCATTAGTTAATGGGTGTGCTTTTGTGTAAATAGGTCGTTTATGTGGCTTTTCTATTAGCGATATAGTATTTTATTATTATTTTATATATATTATATTTCGACGTATCCGTAGAACAAAGTCGGATATGATTATGATACCAAGTTGCTTTTTTTGTATTTGAAAGGCTAAACTGACCTATATAATTTACTAATAAAATCCAAAATTTAAAAAAGGCATCGTTTTTTCAAAGATAGCAGTCGAATAATGATTAATGATGTTAATTTCCCCTAAGAATAAGGTCAAGTTCAAAGTAGAGCGTCATGCAGATGTAACTTTGTTCTACGGACACGTCGATTTTATACCGCAAAAACACAATAAAGTTTCACATGACATGCTAGTTAAATGTGTACTCAATGACCTTAATAATAGAATGATGAATAGCTTCAGCCTTACAAAGATGGAAGAGCGCAGGCAGAGAACTTGCCGAGAGGAGGTCGAACGTCAACCCCAAGACTGGAAGCTATTGATAAAATTAAGAGGATATGTCGAGAAAAATGCGGTTTTTCTATTACGTGTAACTTGTTCAGGCTGTGGATTATTGATATGAAATTTTGGAATTTGTATTTTGACTATATTTCGCAGTGTCGCTCAAAAGAAAAACATGTTTCAATGAAATTTTCTCCATAGAAAAAAAGTTATGTCTATTTTTACACTTTTTTCGATCCCAGGGCATAACGGCAAAGAGTTATTTAATTTAATTTATTTTATAGGATGTAGAATAAATGTCTTTAAGTTTGCTCAAAACCGACTTTTAATCAAATAAAGTATTGTAAAAGTATGAAATGAATTAGTTTTGGCACATACGTTGTTTTATTCCGAGCGTGTTCAAGCTACAGCCATCTCTTTTTTGTACATGTCTCAAGTAATTATTTCAATCTCGCTCACTCACATTCAATAGAGCGATTTGTCGGCCTGCGAGCCTCATCGACATAGGCCCTTAAAGAAGCATTAAGTAAAACACGTAACTGGTCTGTCATGGGTCTTAGTCAATATGTTGGCGATCCTCATACTTTAAATATAATACTGTATACCGGATTAAAACGCGATTTATTATTAATATTGTTTAAATATTAAATTATTAAACGTTTCGGATGCTTTTCAGCAACCGTGGTCGCGGGGAGACATCCGAAACGTCGGGATAAATAAACAATATAAATAATAAATCGCGTTTTAATCCGATATACAGTATTTTATTTAAATGTGTGATACTCGCGTTCATAAAAAAACAATATTAGATCCTCATACTATTGTGCAAAGAGTTCTTTCAGAAGATTTGGATTTTATGAGTAAAGATCTTGATTTCAAATTAAATGATATAATTGGGTAGTTAAACCGAAATAATATTTTCAGTGGTGCGACCAAATTACCGGAAGTCTGGAGATGAATCATTGATAAAGCAGGCGATTACTGATTATTTTCATATGTAGGAAGTATATAGATAAAAATCGTTTGCATATCGTACTAAAAATAAATGCATTTTCACTTTTAAAAAAATCGTATCTGAAGAGGTTAATCCATATTAAGGACCATTCATAAAGTATGTCACACATGAAGGGGGGAGGGGGGAGGGAGGGGTCCTAAGTTTCATGACGTCACATTTCAAAATCTTAGACATATTAAAGAAGTTTATTTTCAAAGAATTTTACAATTCACTTATTTAGAAAATGTCTTAAATGTAACAAATTTTAAAATTAATTAGCTCCTTAACAAATAAACAATAATGCGGGTGAGCGAAAAATTTCGTGTGTTAATATCTTCAAATTGACGGTACGCTCTGCGCTCGCTCGGGCAAATTACACGGATATAGATAAACTAAATGTGACACGACGATATTGCATCGTGGTAACCATTACAATGTAATGTTTTTTGTATTAGTGATTTAAGTTAGTTTTTATTAGATTAAAATTAAAAGGGCTTCGTTAGTTGTAATTATTTATTTCATATATAAAATGTTATTTTTATTGTGTATTTTAGATTGGTTTTTTATTGTTATTTAAAATGTATTTTTTTAATTTCTTTTTAAATACAGTCAATGAATTAAGTTGTTTAATTTCTTGTGGCAAATTATTGTATAGTTTTACTCCCTCATTAAGTAGGGTTTTTGAACCAGATTTAGTTCGGGCTGGTTGTATGTTCAGATCTTCTGGTTTGATCGGCCTTAGGTTAGAATTTCGTTTTCTTTTCGTAAAAGTTATTTTTGTATGGAGTTGATTATTTAAAATTTTACGTATAAGTGTACATGTATTGTAGGTGTACATTTGTGTAATATTCATTATATTAGTTTGTTTATAAACTTTTTCCGTTGGTGTAAGATAGTCATAACAAAATAGTGTTTTTATTAATTTGTTTTGGGATATTTGCACTTTGTCAATATTTGTTTTGGCGGCTGTACCCCATATGGGGGTTAGATAATCGAAATGTGGTTTGACTAAGGAGTTATATATCAAATATCGAACAGCCTGGGGCAGACATTTGGCGAAACCTCTTACAGAACCAGTCAGGGCTGTTATTTTCTTTCGGATTTTGTCAATATGAGGTCGCCAGGTCAAGTGGTTATCCATTATTAAGCCTAAATATTTTTCTTGAGTAACAAGGTTGATAGATTGATTGTTAATAGTTATAGGCGAGTGTGGTGGTATCTTTTTATTTTTAGGGGAAAATACTAGGTAATTAGTTTTCGTTACATTAATAGTGAGTAAGTTGTTTTGCAGCCATGTGCTTAGTAGAATCATGTCTTGTTGTGCCTCCAATACAATTTTTTGTACTGACTCTCCATAGTAGAACAAGCTCGTGTCATCCGCATATAGACTTAATTCTCCTTTGAGCGGTAACTCGTGTAAACTATTTATGTACACCAGAAATAAGAGCGGTCCTAGAATAGAGCCTTGGGGTACTCCGTAACATATAGGTATTGGGTCACTTTGTACAGAACCAATTTTGACTATTTGGGATCGATTTGTTAGGTACGATTTAAGAGTTGCATGGGCGGATCCTACGACACCTAGGCTTTGAAGTTTCATTAGTAACAGATCATGACTTACGGTGTCAAAAGCTTTTTGGAGATCTATAAAAATACCGATGGCCAATTTTTTATCATCCAAATTGCTTATTAGCTTAGTTATTATATCCATTGTCGCTGAAAGAGCATTTGATTTCGGTCGAAATCCATACTGCTTCTTGTATAGGAAATTTGATGAGTCTAGAAATGTCTTTAATTGGTTGTGTAAGATACGTTCGAAAATTTTAGATACAACTGGCAGAACAGAGATCGGACGGTAGTTATTAGGATCCGTTTTATTACCCGCTTTAAATATCGGTACGACTTTAGCTATTTTAAGACTATTCGGAAATATCCCCTCAGCTAGACATCTAGATTCTAGGTGTTAAAATGCCAAATTTGAACTATTAACGACAAACTTAAAAATATTTTTAACTCTACCCATATGAATATGTGTAAAATTGCAAAATATGTCACACTAGGGAGCTGGAGGTCTCACAAATGTGACCAACTGTGACAAGGACGGGGGAGGGGTCAAAAAATCACGAAATTAGTGTGACATGCTTTATGGATGATCCCTTATGATGAAGCCTTAGACAGTAGCTAGTATAAAATAACATTAAAATAGAAGCGCTATGTCAACAAACCTACCAGTTATCAGATCAAATTCAATTCCAGTAACTCCCCGCAACCCGAACACACACATAAATCTCCCCGTTACAACGCAATAAATACGGATTCGAGCTAATACGTCCGATCCGAAACGCACGTATTATTCGATCGGCGCCGTTTATTGAGATGTATTGATGCGATTCTAGCTAAATTGTGTACAGTGGTAGCTGATTCTTTAACATATGGAATAGTGATGTAATGAATATAAAATTTAAAGTATTTGCGATATATAGATATTTGCGAATGCGAATATACAGTTATGAAATTTAGAGCGTTAATTATCTATGGTTCGTTTTTTTCAGTTGCAAGACGCACATTTTTACTGGTGGTCCCGCCAATGCCCCAAAATGCACATATTTTTTGTACTTGAATTTAATAATAGCTTTATGAAGCTGCGAAGTTATTGCTGTGTTTTTATAATTTGTTGGTTGTCAAACAAAATATTTCATTTCGTCCGTTTACTTTTTAACACAAAATTAAGAAAGATTTTTTCCTTATTTCCCGTACTGTGCTAAGAAAGTATTTTATGCATATTTTTTCTTACTTCTCGTAAGTTTGCATATAAGCTTGCAAGTTACAGCAACACCTGCGTTTTGAAACAATATTCAGAAACCCGTTTAATTAAAATTCTCCTCTCCTATATCCGGCACCTTTGTTTATTGAATATTATGAAGGAATTATTCGAGGTTCATAAAAAGGCATGTAGAGACGATTATCATAGAATTGGTTTTATCGAAAAGGCAAAAAACAAATATTTTGTTTCGAAAAATTGGAAGGGTTTGGTTTTAAATTGTTTGGGGTAACAATGCCTTTTTTTTAAAAGTACCTACTGGCATATTTTTGTATATATAAAGCTTGCAAGATTTAATAACAGACTGATTAATTATATATGACGCTATACTATATCTATACCAATGTTATAAAGAGGAATTTTTTTGTTTGTTTGTTACGATTTAACTCAAAAATTACATGACTCACCAATAGAATGCTACATTATCAGCGAATAACATAGGCTTTTTTAGTACATCTATGTATATTGTAGCCATGCGAAGCCGGGGCGGATCACTAGTTAGAGATAAGATAAAGCTTGCAAAAAGATACATAGCACGAACAACTTGTGAGAAAGTATACGTATCGTCAATCTTTCATGCAATTTGCAATAATTTCTAATACAAATACAGATTGAAGATACGAATACTTTTGCACGAGTTTGTTTTTATATTAGAGGAGGCAAGGCGAGGCTCATCGGATGGTAAGCGACTTGAGGATGCGTTCCCACCCTTAAGGTAAGAATGGGCTCGTTTCTTGAAGGTTCCCAAGTAGTATTAGTTCGGAAATACCACCAGTGAGAGCTTGTTCCAAAAAGTGATCGTGTGTGGCATCCATCGAGGTGGACAGTGGCAGCTGCCCGCTTGTCTCTGCAATTTTGACACCTGCGCTTCCGCCGGAAGGCGGAAGCCACGCCGCCGCAGCAGTCGTGTCAACGCATCCGTTTATTTTTTACTTCCGCATTGTTCTTACACTACAAGATAAGACGTTTGAGGGTAAAGTGACCAGCCTCCTGCAGAAGGATCGAGAACTTAGAGGAGAAAAGGTTAGTGTCTTAGTAGTAAGCGAGTTGCTATGGGCTCCATATTTTCCTCCAAGTTTTGAAAAACCCTTTTAAATAACTGATCTCTATACCTGAAGCATCTCATAGTCTTCCTATTCGCATTTTCTCGCAATACAGACCACTCTCTTGCATCCCGCATTTTTGCATCAACATAATTTTTGGTCGTCTCCGCCGTAAGCTTGTCAGATACTCAACAATAGCTAGTTATCGTATTGAAGAATATCATAGCCGTGGCTATTTTGTGAATAGCCGCTATTTAGTAAGCTACTTTAATAGCAACCCATCTCTAATTCTTGGGATTCTAGTATCATTTTTACAGCGTGACAGGCCGAAATAATCCCCTAACGCGTAACCCTGTCAAAGACACCTTACTTATGGTAACTACATCGTTAAACTGAAAACATTTAAAGTGCCATGAAATCTTCAGCAAACAAGAGTTTGGTCGTAAACTTCCTTGACCATGCTTTAAGTGCTTTAGGTATGACATTCAGCTTTGTGTTACGAGGGTCGTTAAACCCAATGTAAATTGTGACCATGAATTCTGTTCAATTTTGGATAAAAAATAAAATCGAATAAAATAACGTAGAGCAGTTTATACTATATGTATATGGCACATAAATTAAAAAATAACAGGCAATTTATTGGTCTTAGATATTAATTGTATTTAACATGTAGTTAAATTACGGACCGCCTTCGTGCTTCAGTGGTGTGCACACTGTGTCTAATACCGGAGCTTCTAAGTTCGAATCTCGGGGAAACAAGTTTAAAAAAAATATTTCAGGGTAGAGAAGACTTCTCTTATCTCTGTCTTGCCTGTATAAAAAATATCAGTGAAATGGACAAAAAAGTATCTGCCCCATGCTCCACTAGGGGAGTTGGGAATTTACTAAGTCTTTTTTTAAAATTCGGAGCGGAATTTATTATAAAAAAAAATCAGAGTCAAAAAAATATTTTCTTGTAAAGGTGTGTTGTGCACGCACATCGTAAGACCCATAATTACATAACACTCAGTACGCTACGTAAATTTTAAGTGGAAAAATCCTAAACTATCTTAATTTATAGTTACAATAATAATTCACAATGTTTTCGTAATTTCGGTTTACAGCTGACACTTATTGGAAGATCCACTGCGAAATGTCCTCTAATAATACTTAGAAGGCTTTAAGTCTCATTAAACTTTACTCACTAACTAAAATAATAATAATCTATACATATAGAAGACCAGACAGACGTTGACTGTCCGAACGTTGACTTTAAAAATAAAAAAAAACATATTCCTGAAAGCATATCGCAGCACAACATATTTAAACAATAAAAATACATCGGCATTTAACCATCTGGGGACTCGCTCAACACACAAAATTTCATCAAAATCGGTCAAGCGGTTTAGTTCAGTGGCATATATACGCACAGAAGAATTATATGTATATATAAGGACTTGTTTGGAGTGATTGATTTATTAACACGGAAACCAGTGAAGTTTGAATTACATGAAAGGGCAGTGGATTTATTATGTGATACGCTAATTCCCAACATGACCTGTTTATAATCTGTATATATTACGTATTAAATATAGCCAATAAGACTTCAAGAAACTAGCTTATTCTTTCGTGAAAGGCCGGCAACGCATATGCAAGCCTTCTGGCGTCGCGGATGGCTATGGCTATGACACAGAACAGGGAAAGTGGGCGGTGATCATTTAAAATTAGGTGGTACTACTATTCTATAAAAAAAAACAGGTTGCAATACTTTGTTTATCCGGTTTGAGAACAATAAAATTGCTTTACGTCTAGTTTATGGAAAAAAAACCGACTTCAAAACTATACCTACATATTATACATAGTACTTACGTACAAACTTAAACTAAAAAATAATATTTTAATTACTTCAAAGCAAGAGCCTTAAAGGACAATCGACAAAATTATTAATACTTATATATCTATTTAATATTTATTAACAGTTATTTTTGAAGTCGGTGCCACCGTTTGAAAGGCAAGATTAAACTGTCGAATTGAGAACCTCCTCCTTTTTTGAATTCGGTTAAAAATAGTAGTAGTCCCATAGACAAAGCTCCTACTAGAACCAACAAAAAGCAGTTGCTTTACTTTGGACTGTGGCAGAGCCGCGAGAAATTAACGCAATTTGTAATATCGCATGTTAAAATCAAATAAAGTCAAAACCTTCCCCTTGCTTTGTTTAACGTGTCAGTTGTAACAGGGCTTAGATTGTTACGATGTTGTTATTTTAAACCGTATCAGTGTTATTTTAATTAATTATATGTTTCCTGTTAATTACACTGTGTTTTAACGACTTGATGTTTTAAAAAAGTACATATTATAAGTGTAGCGCACTAATTTGCCGATGTTACTACTGTGCTTTGCAGTTGGGTTATTTGAATAAGAAGGTATGGCAAAATTAAATGCTTGTTCGGTGTTTAACTTCCCGTCTCAACAGATTATATTATTATCTATACTAATATTATGTATAAAGGTTTAGGTAAGATTTGTTTATTTCTTTGTTACGATTTAACTCAAAAACTACTAGACCGTTTTTAAAAATTCTTTCACCAATAGAAAGCTACATTATCAGCGAGTATTTACAGTACATAGTATACATCTACATAACACCCAAGGGAAGCGGGGCGGGTACTATATATTATGTACGTAACAGTTACGTAGCACGCGTAGATACACATGCGTAGCACCGCTACGTGTACTTAATAATCGCTGTATCTACGCGTCACAGTAGTATAACATCAAAACGAGACTGTAAATAAAATACTGCATACCGGATTAAAACGGGCTTTATTATTTATATTGTTTAAATTATTTATCCCGACGTTTCGAATGCTTTTCAGCAAACGTGGTCGCGGGGAGACAGAAAGAGAGTTTCTTTAAATGTGTGATACTCGCGTTAATAAAAGACAATATTATGAGACTGAAACTGTATTTTTTTTTTTTTTTAAATCGTTAATTTATTTTGAAGAAAATCTCAAACATATTTTATATCTATAAAATTTAGTTTGTATCAAATGCTTCAAATTCAATGAGATTAGGTATTTGTGCTCCACGAAGAACCTCCAGTTTGTTTTGTTATCGTGATTCAATTATCAGAATCTGAAATACTATAAGCTGTCATCAAAATTGGTTCCGTTCGTTAAGGGGTGAAAGCGCTTAGTACAGACCATTCTATAATTTTCTCGAGGTCTTCTTTTGTAATTACATAGTTTATATTTGAATGCAGAAAACCAAAGGGAAAAAATTAAGGCCCCTATTTCCTACGCCGAAGAGGCGACTATTATCAAAATATATATTTTTTTTCAAACAAAATACTAGCGTGTAATATATATTTTTTTCAAACAAATTACTATACACACACTATGCCTTATTACTATTGTAAAAAAAAATGCATAAAGTATGTGGGTATAATATATAGGCTGTTTTTATTATTTATTTATTTATTTTCTGTATTTAAAGTATCCGTAATAGTGGATAATTATGTTTTAGCTAAAATTATAAGTCAGTGTCTATAGATTTGTTTGTTTGTTACTATTTAACGCAAAAACTACTCAATTTTCGAAAATTCTTTCACCCATCTGTCTGCGTAAATAACATCCTAGGACCTAGCATCTAAGTAAAGATGATTAGATTTTTTGTGATGTCATTTAGCGGTGAAATCATTTACTTTATACTGGATAGCACACGCCCCGGCTTCACACGGGTGCAACGTAGATGTACTCAGATGTATTCACAAAAAAATATCCTATGTTACTCCCTGATATTGTAGATTTCTATTGGTGAAATATTTTTTAAAATCGGTTCAGTAGTTATTGAGTTTATTCATAACATACAAATCTTTCCTCGTTATAATATTAAGTATAGATTAGTATAGATTAAAACACGAATTAATTATTATTATGAATAAATAAATAAAAAATAAATAAATAAACGATTTATTGTTTATACATTATTTTTCCCGACGTTCGAGTGTTTTTCAGCAAAAGTGATCACAGGTTACCCGCGTTGCGTTTTAATCCAGTAAAGTGTATTTTATTTAAACTAAATACAGAAAAGTTATAATCCCAGAATTAAACTGGATAAATGTTGAGTGGCTTTTCCAGAGGTGAATTGAATTATAATATGTGGTGAAAGTCATTGCAGACTCTTAATGATACTGTTGCCATTATGGTCGGCCCTAAAAGCTATTTCTTGTCACTAATATGAAAGGCGGTGCAATTGAAACACTTCTAGCGTTTTTACAAAAAAATATTTATTCCGCTTCGCCATCAATTCAAGGCTAGCTCGACATCCTATAAAGTAATCAGAACGCTTATTTCGCTTGATTTTCTGTGGCTGAGGTCTCACCTACCATCAAGTGAACCTCATGCTCGTCTGTAGATATTTAACATATAAAAACGCTAACAATAAAAATTGTCACAGATAAAATTATAAGCTGTCAAAGATTCTAGTTGCGTTCGATAAATAATATTAAAAATAGATTTAAAAAAAATGAAAAAAAAATTATATATATATTAAGCATTGGTTGTTACATTTAAATATATGTCGGCGCGAGTAACAGTGAAATAATGTCATTGTCACTGTTACGGTTGTGAACGATGATGTCATCAAACCACCACTACGTAAATCAGGCGAGGAGGGGGCAGACCGGTCGCCGGCACTATATAACTCCGTGTTCTGGGCCTTTGAGGACAGTTTATTCGTGGCGCTCAGTCCGTCAACTATTCCAAGTTGTATTATGGATCACGTCTGAATTACTTATTATTGTGAAAACTGGACGATGGGAATAAATATTGATTACAAGACAAGAAGATTGGATTATTATTATTCACATACAAAATCTATCCCAAATTCTCCGATATCAGAAGTGGGATCTGGACTCGCGTGCTATGTTCAAGATGCAGCAGAAAATATATTGATGCTGTTGATAGAAGCCATCAGCACCCCGCCAACGGCACCTAAGACCACGCTGCCATAAATCAATCCGGAGCATCTACGTGCGGAAAACCGAGCCATAAAGCGGCGGATTATCGTTCCAAGTTTAAGAAGCCTCCTGATTTTAACGTCAATAAAAAAAAAAAAAAGCGAGTGTTTACCGACAATTGGAACAATCCGGTGAGTCGTATTATGTTTTTTGTGTGTTGAAAGCTTTCTTGTCAAGTAATCTATTAACTGATACTTTAAAGGTCGTCATTTCTATTCTATAGTCCGTATAAAAGGTATTGGTTGTGTAGACTGTACCGAATATTTGCGGCATTTTCATTTATGGTCATTGTTTTCACGTGCTATCTTATTATTCAAATAACTGTTTGAAATATGATGTAATGATCGGTCGCGAAATATGAAAACAAAATGTCACAATCAACATGGTTAGCTTCCTTGGTTATTTCTAAACAAAAATGTGTATCGTCTTGAAGTTTTAAACTAAACCCTGTAGTGGTTATCGATATCGATATGCAAAATAAAAAAAGATCTCTACATAGTATCTATGTACATTACGCCCGTGTAAATCCGGGAAAGGTAGTAATGAATAATCCATAGTTTTAATAATTAACGGTCTACCCGCACACGTGATGAACTGAAAATTAGGCTTCTAGATACGAACTGTACTGTCTGTCGTCAAACTTAGACTGTGGCTGTAGCGAACTCTGTAAAGATTTTTTGACATTATTTACAAGGAAGATATTTTAAATTTTGATCGAGTGTAATACATTGTGATGCATTCCAAAAAATAGTTGATATTATACATACCACGTGTTTGATAAGTCGCGTAACTAGACCTCTAAATATTTAAACTTTAGATGATACCAAAACTGCGATTAAGCTTGACGAGACAAGAGAGCAAGCGGCAAGAAACAATGAAAAATGTGCTAGTTATGAAAAATACTAAAAAGACGATTGCTATCTTTTGAAATCTTTGAATAAGTAATATAACCCATAAGTACGCTCACGATTGAATACAAAAGATCTGATCGTAATTATAATCATAAATAGAATTGAAAATGTTTTCTTAATAAGTTAAAATACGAAGTTGTTTATTCTTTCGTTTCGTTCCATTCGTTGCGTTCCGATTTTCGTAATAGACCTACTGGCCAGCAAGTGCGGACATATGCTTCGGAGATCGTAATATACAGCTACTGACAAGCAACAAAAGAAATGATTTGATTCTGGTGTTGATTAATTATTCCCTAATTAAAGAGAGTACTCTCAAAAATGTGTTGGTAGATTGCATAGACCGATTTAGTGTTGTGTGATTTACAAATGGTTTAATTTATTCTTTGTAATAATTACGAACAAATTTTATTTCATGTCTCATGGCTTTTTGAGTGATTAAATTTTGATAAGATGCGATTTATTAGCCTTAGGTGGTAGCCTTATCCTGAGATAGATGTTAATAACGTTTAGCTAAATCACAATTTGGCAAAATAGACAATAAACGTCGAGGTAACTAATCTCAAAGAAAATCTGTCTCCCCCAGACGTTGCTCAAACTTATGAATTACGCTCAGGTGTATTGTAACGTAGAGTAGCACAGGCTGCCTCCATACAGTCCCACGAGCTTTCAGGTAGTTAATTATCAACCATATCTACGAGTCATTTATGCGTATTGGATAGGAAAAGATTCTTGCTAGGTATTGTGCATACGCGGAATGTACTGGTTCAAACACATGGCTAAAAATGTTTGTCGATGGATGACCTGTAAATTATTCAAATTTCGTTCGGAACGTGTACAGGCTGAACTTGATCCGATCCCCAAGATTAGTGTCCCGTATACAGTTCATGCTGATATGGCAAGCTCACCGTTATAATTGATGATTTCACTTTTATCCATTGTATCTTACTCGATTAGCTTAACTTAGCATCGATTCAGCCATCTCAACTAGAACTATCTTCTTGTTCGGATCACCGACTCACGTTATTTTCGACCAGGGTCGATGCTTCGCCAGTTAGGGCTTTAATTCTTGTGAATTTCATGATTGAATTCAACTTTGCACTTGACTGCGACAGGATCAAGCTGTGTTAACGGGCAAGTTGAAAGGGTTATGAGTTCACTCATGGGCAAATTTGCTAAACCTTTAGACGTTACTGTCCGATAGCGATGAATCTGATATTAACTAGGTTAAGTCACAATCCGTAGAGAATATTGAGAAGGTTTCTCCCAAAAGGCGATTTCTTTTCAGCAAATTTAAAAAAAATCCTCCTGTGCATTTGACTTTGTCTTGTTAGAAAATGAATAACGCAATGAAATAAGGCTTGATCCGAATTATTATAGAGGTCCTTTCAAAAATGGTTGGACCCTAGTGTCATGAGTTGTATATTGGAGTAGGCGATTCGCTTGATAACTTGCACCTTCAGTCATTCGTAGTGATAGGCGTGAAATCGGGCTTGATTTTCCGTCACAGTGCGGTACGGTTACAGTATTGTATACTGATATACAACGCTGACGAACGGGACTTACTTTTTTGACGAAAACTGATTAAAGTAATTATAGTCTTGTTATCTATTTTAAAGTTCTTTTGAATAAATTTAGGTTACAAGAATCTTAAAAATATTATAAAAATAAAACAATAACCTAGATCCTTAACTAATTATAACACACCCTCAAGAAATCTAAAAAAAAAAAAAAAAAAAAAAAAAAAAAAAAAAAAATAAATGTAAATTGGAGTTGGGATTTATGGAAATCAGTTGCGGGCCAGGGAGGCCAAGTGAAAGAATTTTTACTGTGCAAAGTTATCCTTGTTTCAGATATCGCACACGAGGACGTGTGAGTCGTCAAGATGGCCGTGTTGCAGCGTCAGTACTATAGCGCCATCTATTGGAAATATTGAGCAACTCGTAGCTGCTTGAATGTAGTCGATGCCAGTGGAAACTTAATACGTGAGAAGCAAGACAATATGCTGGTGAAGCAAGAGCTCTTCTAATGACAGGACGGCCGAGCGGCATATGGTTGCTTATATGAGACATCATGTCGGCGCTGTGTGTATCAGAAGATAACAGAGCGTACGTAACATACTTCATTTATTTCGTGTATCGTTTTGTGTTGCAAGTAGTTGTACTTTCGAGTGGGATGACTTTTGCCGGATTAAAATTGAAAAAGCAACTTTCTGATAATTCAAATCAGACAGGTGTTTGACAGATAATAGTTCGGTGGAGGTTGTTTTATTTGGATGTATGATGCTCGCATTAATGAAAGACAATATTACTTGTTCTTGACTAACCGTAAGTTGAGGACAGGGGCCTCCTTACGTGTGTTGTGTGTAAGTTGAGGACAGGGGCCTCCTTACGTGAGTTGTTGTGTGTAAGTTGAGGGCAGAGGCCTCCTTACGTGAGTTGTTGTAAGTTGAGGACAGGGGCCTCCTTACGTGAGTTGTTGTAAGTTGAGGACAGGGGCCTCCTTACGTGTGTTGTTGTGTGTAAGTTGAGGACAGGGGCCTCCTTACTTGAGTGAATGTGTGTAAGTTGAGGACAGGGGCCTCCTTACTTGAGTAAATGTGTGTAAGTTGAGGACAGGGGCCTCCTTACTTGTGTGGAAAGATTAGTTCCGTTACTTGAATGATGTAGATGTGAACAGATGTACTGTTTGTTATTTTGTTTTTAGGTCAGAGGCGACCTGTATGCAGGATGGCCGTGTCGGCGCGAGTAACAGTGAAATAATGTCATTGTCACTGTTACGGTTGTGAACGATGATGTCATCAAACCACCACTACGTAAATCAGGCGAGGAGGGGGCAGACCGGTCGCCGGCACTATATAACTCCGTGTTCTGGGCCTTTGAGGACAGTTTATTCGTGGCGCTCAGTCCGTCAACTATTCCAAGTTGTATTATGGATCACGTCTGAATTACTTATTATTGTGAAAACTGGACGATGGGAATAAATATTGATTACAAGACAAGAAGATTGGATTATTATTATTCACATACAAAATCTATCCCAAATTCTCCGATATATACAATATGCATTATGCATGCTTGCTGGCTCTCAACACTCAGAACCGGGTTTTAAAAATGTACAATTCGTAAATACTTAAATGAAGTTATATTTGAAATTCATGCAGACCTACATGACTATGTATTTAAGGCGAAGGTACCCAAACATTTTACTCTTATATTTTGCTCTGTATATCCCTTTTAACTAGACCTCACTTTTTTGCAAATTCATCAAATGTTACTATTAGACAGTTGGTATAGTACTTCTCACTTAGCAAAATTATCTGGGAGCACGACGGTGCCCCCGCCAAGTCGAGCAAAAAGCGGCACGGCCGTACTATCCTTTTCTCGAAGTAGTTCGGGCCATTTTCGACTCCCTATAACTTCGTTGTGGATAAAACTAGATAGACCATTTTGTCAATCATAGATGTAAGGTAAATCTCAGTCGCTTATAATTTATACCACAAAGGTAATATGTAGTTTAAAATCTAATCCAGGCGTACGCGTCCTAGCAATCTTACTTGATACAAACTTAATCCAGTGTTAATTTAAACTCACTTCGCTACAGGAATTGAATTCGATGGCTATAGGTACGAGTATGTGGTATGGAATTATTCTATTATAAGTTTTATATATATATATATATATATCGACGCTAGAAAGCATAAACGTAGTAACCCGCAAATCCAAAATTGTACACCAGTGCAGAAAAACTTATTATTTTTTCAAATAAAAATTATTACTACCGAATTTACATATATAGAGTTGCCATTTTTGAACACTATAGTTATATTTTTTGCTGTATAAACCTTATTCAGCCGCGTTATCGATAATGCGGCTAAAAACTATCATTCTATCGCTATTATAGTGATAGTGTCATTTACCACGTTTTTGCTTTCCAGCGTCGATATATATATATATAAAGCTCTAGAATACATGTTGTAAATACTTTATGCTATTACAATCTAGCCAATTATAATTAATTATTAATAATGACTAATGAGTAATTTACCTCTAACTTAAAATACTAGAGTATTACTTTACTTAAAAACTAAGATAATGTCCTGTCATTTTTCTTAGTGTCCATAATTATTTTCAGAGGCACTTTGTTCATGTGTCCTTATCCTAGCACTTACACTTTTTTCCTACACAGTTCACTATCACTACACTAGCTCAAACGGTTTAGTTCGCTTGTGTAGTAAGAACTATATCCGTGGTGTCGAGGAGTTGGATTACTTCGACATTCACATGATCTATTATAAGTAAAAACTAAAAATTCTACAATGCAGCGTTCTTTAAAACTTTCATAGTACTTAGTGTCTAAACAAAAAGTTTATTTGCCTCATATTTTTGATTTATTTATTGAGAAACATCATCTGATATGTAAAGCTTTTTCACTAAGCTATTACGTTCTTTAAACAACGAATGTATTCGTGAATATGTGACGAAGGTAGGTAACCACTTCAAACACCCTTTTATTGTAATACACAATAAAATAATTATGTTTTTTATTTAAAAGTGAATAATAATTATCTTTTGTTAACGTACGCAACTCAATAAAAACATTAATTTATGCACATATGTTTGGAAAGGAAAAACGCTTGAAAACGACATCTCTACTGTTATATTATTTGTTTTCTGTTTCCGATTATCCATCTATACTTCTATATCTATATTAATATTATAAAGAGGAAAGATTTGTATTTTTGTATGTTATGAATAAACTCAAAAACTACTGAACCGATTTTAAAAATTCTTTCACCAATATAAAGCTACATTATCAGGGAGTAACATAGGATATTTTGTTGTCTATAGTACATCTACATTGCACCCGTGTGAAGTCAAGGCGTATTGCTAGTTTTGAATATTTCAACACCACCCACGAGATCGAGTCGTTAAAACGTAAAGAAAATTAATACTTTCTTTACGGCTTACCAAATAACGAAAACAATTATCCCATTTCTAACGCATTAAATAGCTAGTTAACACGCTGAGGTCGTTAGGACGCCGCGACCGGTACATTAAGGGAAAATATTTGTTCGTGACACTAATTACTACTAAATGGTTCTTCGCTTTTTTTGTTACCTTGCAATTTTTTTTGCTTAGAATTACCTAATTTTTTACAACCCTTTCTTTCTTAATTATCGCCGCCGTAAAATATATAGTATACTAGCTGATGCCCGCGACTTCGTTCGCGTGGGGATCACTTTATGCTGAACTTTTGAGCAAGCTTTCTTCATATTATATATCCTCCACCCTCTGTACTTGGTGATTTCTTTTCGGAAAGAGCTATCAGAGTAGTCATTGACGGTTGCTTTTGCATCATATTATCGACATGTTTAATGGTGGTTGAGGTTGGGGTTCAAATGATGATTTGAAATTCAAAAGAAATACCATAGTAATTGAAAAAACTTTAAAGAAACTTTAGGGAGATGCATATCAATCAAATTTTACGTCACCAAAATGCAGATATGTGTCTTTTTTCCACTAATTAGAGTTCAGTCGAAGATTGGATTCAATGCATTTTCCGTCTTAAATATATGCACGAAAATTGTACGGGGGTTTGAAAATACTTGCGACACATGGAAAAAACGCCAAGAAAATGTCTAAATACGAATAAATTGAAGGTATGGAGAAATGCAACGTAAATGAATGAAAAAAATAGTATGTCCATGTTGGCCAAATAATTAATTTTTAATAAATTTAATTAGTGTGGAAGATACTATATCCACCTCTATATTTATTTTATTTAATTGATCACTTTTAATTTCAGATATTTTTGTTTAATTCCCTTGGAAAGGAAAGGATTGATGAAAATGCGAAATAAACGATCTCATAAGAAATACATTTTTATATAATAGAAAAGTTCAATAATACATTTTCTATTTTCAATATTAGTTCTTTTAAAAATATAAAAAAATAAATACAAAAAATATTTCCCTGAGTGATGATTCGAACTCGCATCTGAAATTACGTAGTACGACCGTATATCCACTATGCCACGAACACATATTAAAAACGGTGAAATTATCAAACTATTTCATTTACATATCAAACTGTGATTGACATCTGACAATTCGAAAAAATTCAACGCGAGTCAGTTTTCATTGCAATTTGTTGAAATGATTCCTTTAAAATAATATTTAAATGATGATAACTTTTTTTTCCGACAACCGATTTCGATGAAACAAAGCCTATATGTTGCCCTGGACTTTGCTTAATATATTTGTATAAATTACGCGTTCAGTATCTTCGGAGATTAGCGTGAACAAACAGACAGACAGACAGACAGACAGACAGACAGACAAGAATCTTAAAAATTGCATTTATGCATTCTGCTACCCTTCTTTTATCACCCCTCTTAATTTCTGGTAAAAATATTTAGTGAAGCGTAATTTCGATCCTACTCTTTTATTATATGTATAGATGACAATAAGCAACGCGCCCCGACTTCGCACGGGTGCAATGTATATAAAACACAAACAAATATTTGCTGATAATATAGCTTTCTATTGGTAACAGAATATTTTAAAATTAGGTCGAGTGGTTTTTGAGTTAAATCGTTACAAACAGACAAATCTTTTCTCTTTATGATAGTATAGATAATAATTAAAGCAAAAAGAATGCGACGTCTTTCATGTAAATAAAATGCCAAAAATATTTACTATAAAAATATTTTAGTATTTATTAAAAATAGTTTTCAGCCTGTATCTTTTATTAACGCGAAATTAATAATAAATCGCGTTTTAATCCGGTAAAGTATTTCCGGTAAGTTTTCAGTATTTTATTTCAAACTCAGACAGAATGAGGGGAAGAAGAGTTGATATACAACGTACCTATATATTACTGTAAAGCAATGGAACTACTAACACAAAATCTCAGTTATCTTTAAAGGAATTCTTTCACGTCACCTCGCATTCTTGTGATTAAATACATTGTACCTACCTTTAAATATGGCCATTAAATTAGCGAATACCTCTGTTGATTTTAAATTTCTAAGTTCTAATTAGTTCTCAATCACACGGAACATTGTTTATTTTAAAAATTCATATTTGTCCAAAGTGAAACTGAACAAACCTAACATGGCCTTGACTCCATTCCACTAGTGGATATTTCTCAGTTAATACCGTTTACGTATTCCTTAAAAAAAAATTCGTCGGTATCCTGCTTGTTTGGCTTAAAATGTCGCCAAGGTATTTACGACTCTCCTTCACTTGATAATACGGACCAGTTCCCCTTTAATCTAATTGCTTACGTAAGGGTAAAATTACAGGAGTTCTCTACTTTGAAATAGCCGTTCTGTCTCAATTGCACAGTAATTTCCCTAGCTAACTTCCTTTAAAAGGTTATCGCAGTATTACTTGATACTATTGCGAGGCGGCAGAATGTACTCTGACGTTTCAGCGGTACTTAGAAATGAAATCAATACTAAATTTAGCTTTATAGCGACTTCAGTATTGAGGAAAAATATGTAACATCCCAGACTTTTTAAGGATTACTAAGAGAATTCATGTTTTAGTAGATTTTCATATATAATACCACAAGAGCTTTAAAATCATCGGATATTTCCCGATAGGTTCGTTGCAAACAAATGAAGGTGTCAAGTTTTTCAGGTTAAAAAATCACGAGCGCGAACGCGCGAGTGATTTTTTTAACCTGAAAAACTTGACGACTTTATTTGTTTGCAGGGAACCTTGAGGGAAATGCCAGATAATTTTGAAGCTCGTGTGGTATTCGGGGGATTATTTTTCCGTCCCAAATGTCGGCCAATAGAATTGCACCATGAGACGTCACGTGGTACAACCTTTAAATTTTCAAAAAATTATCAGTATAATACCATGTAGGTTGTACCACGTGACGTCGAATGGTGCAATTCTATTGGTCGATATTTGGGTCGGAAAAATAATCAAGTAAATTCAATCAACTATAGTGCTATTATCTAAGCAACATGGGCTGTAGCTTTACGCTACGGCTATGTTAGATTTTCGCTTTAACTAACTTTATTCATACAATCTAGTATTGTTCTACAGTTTAACTCTAGAATTAATCCAAGTTTGAAGTTTTATATACGAAAAAGTGGTATTCATTAATCTTCAGTTGAATGCAAGGCTGGTTCAAAGTCTAGCGCTTTCCTCTAGTTCTTTTAGTCTTTTGGTCTTTTAAAAAAAATAGAACTAGCAAAATGTTCTTTTTTAAATTATCTATGCATTAGTGTCGGAACAAAATTAAAATAATTCATATCTCATGATCAGATGTAAGCTTTCAATAATTATTTCTTATGTTTGTGGTTTCTTTGTAAGGGCATAAAATAAACTCTACTCTTAAAGAAAAGGATTTAAAAGAAAAAAAGGATTTTAGAACCAAGGTCATGTAGAAATTTTATGTATTTTTTTATTGATATCATTTTAAACAACGAGTAGTTAGCTCAGAAAAACTTCGTAAAAACCAATAAGTACGGCGTTTGTTGTAACACTGAAGCGCCTTAAGATAAACGCATGCTTCCTCCCGTTTAGTAGCCCCATTTAAATACTTAGCGAACGTGGTAGACGCGTGAGTGACACTATCTGAAATGAGCGTGTGCCCAGAAGTGCTGGAAGGCTCTATAAATAAAATGCAACCTCCCCGAGCCGGTCTCCGAAGAGCCCGCGTGGAAGGTAAATCGTTTATGGGATATAGGAAGAAACGAGTACAGTTTTTGTATTATAAATACACGGCTGATATTGTCGTTTAACAATAATTTTATATGTTTGCTTATAATATTATGTTATATTCTCATATATACCTCTGATTCTGACAAGCGACAACGCGCAACTAGCTCTCGTTAATATTTTTCTCATGGAAGAATTGAAATATTCCATAATATTGTCTTTTATTAACGCGAGTATCACACATTTAAATAAAATACTGTATAGCGGATTAAAACGCGATTTATTATTTATCTGTCTCCCCGCGACCACGGTTGCTGAAAAGCATCCGAAACGTCGGGATAAATAATTTAAACAATATAAATAATAAATCGCGTTTTAATCCGGTATACAGTATTTTATTTAAATGAAATATTCCAATCAAAATAATATTTCTTTTAGATATTTTCAGGTAAAGGCAATATGCATGTCTTCGTAACAAACAATTTTTTATCGATTTGTTACTTGTAATTGATTTGAACTAAGCTTAGCGTACAGTTTCGATAGTAGTAGAAGAGACATTTAAAATTTATTAGATTTTACTATTTTACTATAAATTAATTTATTGGTACAATTGAATACGACACGATTTGTACAAAACACAGTTAATTTGATTTGAATCTAAATGAAATAGTAAATCAGGCGGAGTTTAAGTGAAGATTGATTACCTTAATCTCCTAATTACTATTTATAGGTTAGACAAGCAACCCACCCTGCTTCGCACGGTAGCAATTTACATCAATATGTTTAGACTGGTTCGTTGGCATGTTTGGTAGAACATCTACCTTGCGCATCGATGGGTCACGGGTTCGAATCTCCCCGGGACGGCAAGTTTATAATTTTTTATAAGCATGTCACCCCAGGTCTGGTCAGTTCGGGCATTAAATGGGTGTAAGGAATATCGTAATTCCGACCGGGTAACGAACCACCGTTCATAGATGTAAAAACCGTGAAGTGCACATTGCGCGTTTCGACCTCAGACTATGAATTTCCGAATGCTCGAAGTAAAGAAGTAGGTCGACAGCGCATCATTGACTGATGTTCTGTGGCTGGGGTATATGAAGTGAAATTCATGTTCGTCTATCGACCATCTATAATACCGAAGTACTGATAAATGAGGAAAGCTACTGCTACTAGTATTGTGAAAAATATTTTAATTTCGCTCCACCTTCGCACGGGTGCAATGTAGATGTACTTACCATACACAAAAAGCATATGTTACTCGCTGATAATGTAGCTTTCTATTGGTGAAATAATTTTAAAAATCGGTCCAGTGGTTTTTGAGTTTAATCGTTACAAACTTACAAAAATACAAATCTTTCCTCTTTATATTATTAGTGAAGATATGTTGTATGTCAACCTGTTGAACCTCTTCATAAGTTACGTGCTCAAAAATCAAATATAATCAACTTAAAATCTAAATTGCAATTTCTAACACAAATATACATCAATTTTCAGAACCTAATGGTGTCCATCTTTTTCTAAGTCCAGAAAATATTTATAAGAGATAATACTAGAATTTCATATAATCTCAAGAGATATCAACGTGGTATCATCGTAGCCATTACGTAGAACTCAAGTCTATACAATGGGGAGTTAACGTCTTCATAAACATTATAAAGCGAATTTTCTTCTTTGTACAAAAGGAATCCGATACTAATTCTGTACGATGTTATTGTTATTTTGTCATTGTGTTTTCAAATGAATAGACTAAAACGAATAATTTTTTTTTTAATATTTTTATTGTACTTTAAAATAGCGACTGAAAATTATTATAAATACATAGTATAATAATCTCCGTTTTCTTCGAAATTTTTTAGTTTAAAATGTGTTTAAAATTTCAGATATTCTTTCGAAAGAGACACTTGGATTTAATTACGAAGATTTTGCATACGTAAAGAGGGAATTGAAGAGATAACTCTAAAAATTTCAACCGCGGCAAACTGTTTTCGATTTTTAAGTAAATATGCCGAACCAGGTCTGCATCTCAAAAGTGCTACAATTTTTTTCTATCATTCTTTACCATTAGTATACCAAGAAATATTAAGGAGATGCATAGCTTTGGATCCCTTAAATAAAAATAAAAAAATATTAAAGGTAGGTAATTTAAAAAATGACAGATAACTACCTACCAAGGACTTTATATATATAACTCGGACTTACCAAGGACTTTATATATCAACATCGAGGGGGCCGATGGCTGGCCATGCGTCATACTCGTGAACGGGTTCTACTTGTGGTGAAAGGTCGGACTTGAATTAGTGTATGCGGTGATGTTAGTTATTTCGACAATGTATTTGCGTGTTGTTCCCACGAGAATGTAAGTGCGTGCTCCTATTTCACCATGCCTACTGCTGATAGAGGACAAATCTTTGTTTTTTTTCTGGTTTATATTTTTTTATTATTATAGTTAATTACATAAAGATGTCATGTGGAGCATAGTGTAATGGTTGCAGCGCCTTACAAATATTTTGTAAAACAAAAAATTTGCGATTAAAAAAAGTGACGAAGAGTTTCTTGCCAGTTCTTCTCTTCCGTTCTACGCCCTTGATATGAGAACTGGCGGTAAATGTAAAATTAGAAGCATTTAATATGTACTTTTTACTGACGTTCATAAGTGTACATTGTGTTACCTAACTTAATAAATGATTTTGAATTTGAATTTGAAACTATAAAGTCCTTGCTACCTACCTACTTATGACAGCAGTACCGTCGCGGTATAAAATTAATACCTACCGTATTTATTATTCAGAACAATCAACATCGATGTAAACTTATAACGAATAACCATTTCTAGTTACTGAATACACACAGACGTGACCTTTTGGGACTCGGGATCCCATTTTAATTTAAAAGGGAAATCGAAAAGCTTCGCCTTGGAGCGGTTAATATAATATTTTCGTACACAAACTCAACATATTTCAGTGGCTATATCAGTGAAATGTTGAGATTTTATGTTTATTCCGAAAAGTAATGTTTATTTTTTACTAAAAAAATGTATTTCCGAATACTCGATGTATAAATATTTATTTATTTAACACTTTTACATTCATAACTTAACCTAAAGAATAATTCTAAAAAAAAAACAGAAAGTACAGTAAAGCGGCCTTATTGCTCAAAGCAATTTCTTCCAGGCAACAATAGGAAGACAGCGCATCATTGAATGTGCTATGGCTGTTCTATGTTCTAGATGACACCTACCAATTACTTGTAACTTATAATATTATTGTAAAAATTGACTCAGGCCACAGAAGAAGTGGTGGAAGACGTGCTGAGTGGATCCCTTTTTAGACACCACACGCAGTGGCAAGACCACCATACAAGCCCAAAAGCCCGGCTTGAACTACAATATTAATGCAACCATGAAAAGAAAAATAATAATACCCTTAACGTAATTAACTTACACATACATATAATACTTTTGGGCTTTTAGGGTGGTCGCACCATTGACCACAAGTATATTATGTATTTTATTTCTTAATTTGTTATATTTTGTTATTTGTGAGTGTGTATAAAATAAATGTTTTCTTTTTTCTTTTATTAAATAAGTGCTTCTCACGCTCGTCTATCTAACATTTAAAAAAGTTATAAGTTCAAAAGAAACATTATCAAGTCATTCATAAGCTTCGAAATGAAACGAACAACGATGTTTTCAAGAACTCCGACTGTTATAATAGATTGAACTCCAAAAGAATATTAACAAAAAGAACACTTTAAAACTCAATTCGATTTCATTTATATTCGCATTTTCAATACCAAATAAGGATTATATAGAATCGTGCTGAAGTTATCCCGCGAACTTTTCGTCGCAAAAGTTTCCAATAAACAGTTTTACTCGTATATTTTCATTTCAATTCAATCAGCTTCTCGTCTACTCACTTTGTGTTTGATAATCTTAAATATATAAGTCGATCTGTAAGAAAATAAGTTTTTTTTGTATGTGTATCGCTTTTGGCCTTAGCTCAGTCTTTAAATTTTGGGGATTTCCTACGACATTCCTAAGGGCGTTTCGAACGAGAAACGAACCTTGGCTTGGGGTGCTTGGCGTAGGACAAGGAGAAAGTCCTTCGTTAGTATCAAAACACCGTTGAAGAACTTTTAATGAAGATTTTATAAACATTTCATTCCGCCGGAATTCGCTTGACTCATTAGCTCTCAAGGTATACCACCCAACGCGCCAATGAGCCATGACCACGACTCCAATCGTATAAATTAAATAAAATTATTTATTAATTATTTTGTAATATGGTTAGACCGTCATATTTTTTTTTGTTAGATATCGACATTTGCAGGTGGCAGGTGTTACCCCAGCCATAGAACATCAGCCAATGATGCGCTGTCTGACTACTTTTTGAAAATTATAAACATGTCCCAGCGGGATTCGAATCCGCGACCCATCAGATCGCAAGGTAGGTGTTCTACAAAACGCGCAGACGAGCGATGTATATGAGAATTTGATAAGAGATTCATTGAAGTGGAGCGGTCTTATTCATAGTATTAAATGCTTTATTTCTATCGATCTTAGATCATTTAGTATTGGATGAAACGAGAGAAATATATCTTAACTACCTCAAGATTATTACTACGTTTTTAAGACAGGAAGACTGCGGGTATCTATATTTCTATACTAATATTATAAAGAGGAAAGATTTGTATTTTGGTATGTTATGAATAAACTCAAAAACTACTGGACCGATTTTGAAAATTCTTTCACCAATAGAAAGCTACATTATCAGCGAGTAACATAGGCTATGCTTTGTGTATAGTACATCTACATTGCACCAGTGTGAAGCCGGGGCGCGTTGCTCATAGATAAAATTACATTTATTATGGCGATGCGTATGGTAACGTTTGTTATAATAAAACAGATTTAATAAAGACCTTGATAAGGGTTTATGCGTCATTAAATTTCCAACATGAAAGCAGAAAGGAAAAGATGGCTTCAAAGGATATATTTTGACAAAAGATTTAGGAATGTACGTGTAATTATATTTGGGAGTATAACAATCTGAATGACAGGAACCATATCTGGGACAGAATGATGAACATTTCGGTTGATGTTTTATCTCGTATACATATAACATTTTGCGCTCTGCCTGCGACAAGGTTCTAGTTGACTTTATTACAACCACAAAATTTAAATTGAGATTTTTAAACTGTTTCGCTTCTAATAGAAGAAGAACCGACCGCTTGACCGCTTTTGTAAGACCGCCTCCGTAGCTCAGTGGTAAGCGCGATGTGGTTAGCACCGGAGGGCCTGGGTTCGAATCCCAGGGAACCTAGATAAAAATAAAAAATAAATCGGTCAGGCAGGGCATAGAAGGCTGATCACCTAATTTAACCTTTTTTACCTTTAAAGAAAAATTATCAGTGAATAGACACAGAAATGGGTCTGCTCCATGCCCCACTAGGGGACTGGCCAATTCACTTTCTATGGCTTAATAGTATACTTGAAGGGCTCTTTGGCAAATTGATGGATGGATAATTCATGAATTACGCATTTCGAAGTAAAAGGTCGGTCGACAGCGCATCATTGACTGTTTTTTCACATCATTGTTCCTGTGCCCGCGGTATCACCTACCATCAAGTGAACCTCATGCTCGTTTATTGATATCTAATTCCTATCCTGGGTTGGATTCACGGGGAAACAAATTAAAAACATATTTCGGTAAGGCAGGACACAAGACTACTTTGCCTGTGAAGAAAACTACCCAACGAGGGGACACGGAAATTTCTTTTTTTTCAGACGACACATATAATATTAATTATTCATTTAATATCATGCTTTTCGTGTACAATCCTACTTAATATAAAGCCTTTAAAAACTCGTTTCACGGGGATTTTCAGTGACAATGGATTAAGAATTCATAAAAAGGGTCTACCGGCCGCGTAAACAGCGAGATTTGACGAAAATAAAACGTTTTTTTTTACAAAGCCTTTGTCGGCTTTAACGAACATTTGAAGATTTCACTGATATCAGTTTTTATCCGTAAACCACATAAATTAAGACTTTGCACATATATTTCGCGACATTTATTGTGTAATCAATACTAATATTATAAAGAGGAAAGATTTTTTTGTAACGATTTAACTCAAAAATTACTCTACTATAGTTAGTAGAGTAATTTTTATTATTACTAGCGACCCGCCCCGGCTTCGCACGGGTCAATATTTTTTGACAAAAAAAACAGGGGTTGTATTTTTTTTTTAATGCCACATTATAAAAAAATAAAAACAAAAAAAATTGTCCAAAAATTAAAAAAAAAAATTTAGGGGTGGACTACCCCTAACATTTAGGGGGATGAAAAGATGTTGGCCGATTCTCATAGATACCGGATAAACACAAAAAATTTCATCAAAATCGGTCAAGCCGTTTCGGAGGAGTATGGCAACGAAAACTGTGACACGAGAATTTTATATATTAGAGATAATAAACTACTTCAGTATGTCATGTGGAGCATGGTGTAATAGTTGCAGCTCCTTACAAATTTTGTTAAACAAAATAGTAGCGGAGAGTTTATTGCCAGTTCTTCTCGTCCATTCTACGCCCTTGATTTGAGAACTGGCAGTAAATGATATTAGAAGCATTTTTTTATTGACGTTCATAAGTGTATATTCAGTTACCTCAATGAATAAATGATTTGAATTTAAATACCTGCATAGGAAAACGTAGGTATAACGTAAACGTATCGTACCTTAAAGTATTTTATATAGATATTAATATATTTCTTAAAAAACATATGTATATACTGCGCGCGTGTCGAAATTACATAATGCTGCGTGGCGGCACTGGTTGATTCGCCTGCTTCGCTGGATAATTTAAAGGCTGCCGGCCTCAAGACCTCAGAGGGCCTAGCACGAACGACTATCGAAAAAGTATTTGAATCGTCCATCTGTCAGTTGTATGAGAAATCATTTAAAACATACAAATGACAGCTCGACTTACTATTTTATTACTATACTTCTATACTAATATTATAAAGAGGAAAGAATTGTATTTTTGAATTTTTGTATTTTGGTATGTTATGAATAAACTCAAAAACTACTGGACAGATTTTGAAAATTCTTTCACCAATAGAAAGCTACATTATCAGCGAGAAACATAGGCTATGTTTTGTGTATAGCACATCTACATTGCACCCGTGAGAAGCCGGGGCGCGTTGCTAGTGTTCTATAAAACTACTGTCGCTGATAAAAATGATTTACATTTCAATAGTGGACTGTATAAAGAGAATAAGAGTATATAATTTTAACAGATATCGAAGTGAGGCATGTTGAAAATAGTGTGAACAGTTGAACAAAGAAACCGTCACTAACCTTAATATCCTCCTCCTTTTCTGTCTTGGATCCAGTCCTTCAGCTTCGATGCACGGCACTTCCACTTACAAGCATTCGTTACGAACGAAGGAATAAATTATATCAAATTTAAAATGTATCAGGAGAACAGTTTTAGTGATACGGATATCAAAACCTCTTCGGTACGAACGTCGAACGCGCACTGGTCATTTTCGCGGCACAGCCGTTGAGCTTCATCGACTTTCACCTCACACAAGATGAGGGTAGAAAAACAATCAAAGTATTGTGGCACTATTTCTTGCCAACGTTCACACATTGATCAAACACCTAGGTTTTGTTAGAAAAATCAATAAATTATAATTGGTTTTAAACGGTTGAATGTGTAACTGCATAGAATCGTCAATTATTTTAGTTACTAAATATACAAGTCTCATTACACTGAAACAGCATCTTCGTTCCCAAGGTTTACCTTAACTCACATACTTGGAATAGTTACAGGGCCCATAATGTTAGCTTTAGTTGGGAAGCATAGTTTGATAAATTTGCATGATATAACATTGATATGACGTCACACAGAAGAGTCAGAGCAGAAACTGTGTTAAATACTTAAAAAAAATAAAGTTTTAATTACAGCTAGTATTATAATTTTAAAAATGGAATATCAAGTATAATAAATTATTCTGTGTTTGAATTTGAATAAAAACTAAATTTACGTAATTTATTCGATTATCTACTATATATTTATAAGAAACTTTTTTTTTCTTTGTTATCGATAAACTTGAAAACTACTGGACCGATCGGCATGATACCATGACCATTCGACGCGGAATTAATTGTTGAAGGTTTTAGGCTATTCATTTTTTGAATTCGATCAACGCTTTACCATTTTTTTTCAAATTTATGTGGATAGTTCATATTCGTCTATCCTTTACAATTCGCCCAGCGAAGCGGGCGGGCGGGGACGGCTAGTAAAACAATATTTTTAAATGAATATTTGCGTGAGATAATTTTAAGCTATTTTAAAAATATGAATAAATAAAATATAACACTAAGTAAAAAAGTACCGTAAAGGTTAAAGGGGTGATTAAAATGGTTATTAAGGACCGAAAGATTTAGTTTTTTGTACAACAAAAAATCTATACTAATATTATAAAGAGGAAGGATTTGTTTGTTTGTATGTTACGATTTAACTCAAAGACTACTCGACCGATTTTAAAAATTCTTTCACCAATAGCTACATTATTAAAGAGTAACATATATTTTTGTCTACAACTTTGACATCCCGTGTGAAGTCGTGGCAGATTGCTAGAAATATAATTTTTGAGTTAAAATTGTAAAAAAGTTATCTAAATAACTGTTGCTTGAGAAACTCCGGAAGAGATTACGCGCCCTTTTTAATTGCTTTCGTGACGTCAGTAATGTATTCATATAGAGGTCAGATATATGAATACTTTCACCATGGAACCCCGGAAGGGCTTCCATTCAATATAAAGGCAAAGTTAAAGGTCCTTTATCAAATTCCGATAACTAGGCGCCTCCGGGGTTTCGAACTACCTCTTTAGATTCCGCAAACTTTTGTTTACGAACATTTACGCTATTCTGGCCGTGTTTTATTAGATTTTCTGTTTGTTTACTGAAAGGTGTAGAAATAGTTCTCTATTTAAAACTGTTTTGGAGAATTTTTGAACAAGGTTGTATTATTGCATTTTTTTAAATGTCAGATAGCGACAGACAAGCATGAGATTCACTTGATGGTAGGTGATACCTCAGCCACAGAACATCACGAACGTCAACGATGCGCTGTCGACCTCATTTTTACCGATACCGAAATTTCACGGTTTTTCCATCTATGAACGGTGGTTCGTTACCCGGTAGGAATTTAAATATTCCTCCCAACCAGTAGGGGAATATATGCCTACAGAAAATTATAAACATGCCCTTCCGGTCGGATTCGAAACAACGACTCATTGCGCGCACATAATCCGGTATTTTATTTAAATGTACATACATTCTATACAAAAATTCAATATTTGGCCGATATGTTTTAAGATCGCTAAAAGACTCTCTCAATCTCAATTATATTAATTAACTATTGGCTAAAACCTTCATCGAATACAGTAAACATTTAATATCAGTATAATTGTTCCCTGTTGGTATGTAAGCTGCGTTAGTTCAGGAAACGTGCTTAGAATACCAATAACGGCTTATCAAAACAAATACGCCTCTAAAATTTGATTGTGTGACCCTCAGCTCGGTTTGTGACGATGTTAGGACTTCAGGAATTGGATGGGTGTATTTTGAAAAAAAAGTTTTGGTAAAGAAAACTTTTTTTGACATGCTTGTTAAGCTAGTGTAGCCAAGTGCCTAATATTTTTTTATTTTCTAATTTGCCTACAATAGCTGGGCCTGGAGATAATAACCGAGGACTAATTAATTTTGCCCCTGAGTTTCCCTTCCATTGGATGGAAAGGGCTTTGTAATGCCTTTATGTATTAACAGTTTTTTTTATATCCTAGTTGACCTAACATCCCAGCGAATACCCCAGGCTGGACTAACAAAGCAGGCTTTCTTGCTTTGTCGTTTTATACTATTAATATTTAGTTTCTAATTCTTTTTGTTTTAAAATATTTTGTGTTGTGATTTGCTGTTCTAAAAAGTCAATTGAATATTGTTTTCAAAAATTGCGATTTAAAATGTTTTAAGAGTATAATAAATTTATATTTAATACAATCAATTTCCATATTCATTTAATGATTATTATAATATGCGTGGTAAATATTTACAGTCGCGGCTTTTCCCAAAAAGCGTCCTAAGTCGCGGGTAACAGGTAGTTATCAATAAAAAACGGTCCCACAAGTTATTTCAGAAGGGGGGAAAATATGATTAAATTTTCTTTTAGAAAAACGTTTTCCAAGTGAATAAATAGGATTCGGTTCTGGCACTCGTCGGCCGCTGCCGCGGCACCGCTCGCTACGCTCGCTCGACTGGTGCGCAGTGGTCACCATACCAACATAACCTAACCCACGAGCCACCACATACCCATTGCCACCATTAAACTGTTGCGTGCAGGAAAGGCCGTTTTTTTTTTGATTTTTTGCCTTCGCCCTGTCCAAAATAAGTTAGTAAAATACCGTTTTTTATTGATAACTACCTGTTACCCGCGACCATTGACATAGTATTTGATTGAAGCCCGCGACTTAGGATGCTTTTTGGGAAAAGCCGCGATTGTTAATATTTACCATATGCGTATTAATCCAATTATTATGTATTAAAATGTAAGCTGACAGGTTGACAAAGCGGGCATGGAGGGGTTGATTGAGTCAATATTATTTATTTTATTATTATTTTACGTCTGAAATTGTGACAAATACATATACAACATAATATAATAGGCTGGCCACATTCCTTGTGGTCCGGGAGCCAGCAACAGATTTTCATGACCAAGTTCCTCTCAAGCGGTAATTAGTAAAATGCATCAGAGTATAGTATTATGAAGCCTCGTGAACGTCAGCTGGCGCTCGGGTTGTAGCCTCCTTCCTTAAGTGGAGCAGCTGACGGTTTTTCCACCAAGATACAGCCAGCTGACCTATATATTTATCCACAGTTACATATAAGCTATCATCAGGTAAATTTTTGTTTGAGAGGAAATCACGGAAAATAAATTTTTTTTTTCATGTTCGAGACACCAGCTGACGTATAATACACTATGTTGTAAGCAGCTGATTATTTTTTTTCGTTGAGATATTGGATTAGCTACAATTTGACAAATTTTTAGCTGAGAGGAAATGAATGAATGTATTTTTTTTCCTTCGTGCGTGGGACCGCTCATCCCCCCACCCGAGTGCCAGCTGACGTTCACGAGGCTTTATAATATTATACTCTGATGCGTCTGACGAATTATCTCTCGAGAGGAAATAATTAACCAAATTTGCACCTGGCTCCCGGACTATTGCTGATAATGTAGCTTTCTATAATCGGTGAAAGAATTTTCGGTCGAGTAGGTAGTTTTTGAGTTAAATCGTAACAAACAAACAAATCTTTCCTCTTTATAACATTAGTATAAATGAGGATGCAATATTGAAGCATCGGAGAAAACCAATTTTTATAATTATTGTTTTAAAAGCAAGCATTTATACTGGAGACTAAATAAAAACGCTTTCTAAAACAGACAATTAAAATTACAAGATTTTCGTAACAAAACTCCAAACATTTCACGGAGCGAAGTGATAAAATATTCTTTAAAATAAACTTCAGAGACGGTTCGAGAACCATCTCGAAGGTTTTATTGTTCTTATTATCTTGTGAATTTTGTTTATTGCCGCCCTTAGCTGAACTTAAGAACTGCGGCTACTCAGGAAGGACGGAAACTTCGGTGCTTTTGTTGATTGTAAGAGTCTGTTTTACCACCTAACTTTTTTGCTTATATCTATATAGACAAGGATTAATTGATAATATTCCTCTACCAAAGGACTTCAATTAAAATGGAAAATAAGATACTTTTTTATGTTAGACTAGCAAAACGCCCCGGCTTCGCACGGGTGCAATTTAGATGAAAATAAGTTACACGCTGATAATGTAGCTTTCTAATGGTGAAAGAATTTTTAAAATCGGTCAAGTATTTTTTGTATTAAATCGTAACAAAACCACAAAAATTGAAGAAAATGACAAAGTATATACAATACTACCCCTCGCAGCATTGCTCGCTGCGCTGCGCTGCTTGAAGCCGCACCGGCCGTAAACATAACGGTGACATGACTGTAATAGTTAGAGATATGCTGCCGCTGATTTTTTGTAGATAATGGTGTGTTCTAAAAAAATGTAGTATATCATTTTGTTCTATCATCAATAGTTTTCGTAGCGCACGCGATTTAAGGTAGTTTTTTGATATTTTTTTCACACCTTGGATTACGTTATCGTAATTTTAGTAAGGATGCCTATTTTTTTTGAAAATGAAATATAGCCTATGTCACTCAGAAATGATGTAGCTTTCCAACAGTGAAAGAATTTTTCAAATCTGCCAAGTAGTTTCGGAGCCTATTCAATTCATACAAACAAACAAAAAATCAAACCTTTCCTCTTTATAATATTAGTATAGAAGTATAGATATAGAGAGACCAGCATGAGGTTAGGCAATGATGCGCTGTCGACCTACTTTTTACTTCGAGTATTCGGAAATCCATAGACTGAAATCGAAACGCGCAATATGCACTTCACGGTTTTTCCATCTATGAACGATGGTACGTTACCCGGTCGGAATTTCAATATTCCTCCCACCCCTTTAATGGAGACATGCTTACAGAAAATTATTAACATGCCGGCCCGGTGGGATTCAAACCCACGACCTATAGGTGCGCACGGCAGGTGTTTTACCAAACTCGCCAACGAGCGTCAATACGTTGCTTAGGCAGAGCCAACCCTACCATCTCTTTTAATGTATTTATTTTATAAGTACTTTGAGTACTCGACAAAAGACTATTTCCTCTCCAATGATCGATATTTCGGCAACAGATTATCGCACAGTAAGTCTGGGGATGGTTTTGGAGATCTTAAAAGCAGAAAAATGAAGTTTTAAAATGCTATTTTTTATTTCTTACCGAGATACAGCTTAATATTGTCTTTTATTAACGCGAGTATCACACATTTAAATAAAATACTGTATACCGGATTAAAACGCGATTTATTGTTTAAATTATTTATCCCGACGTTTCGGATGCTTTTCAGCAACCGTGGTCGCGGGAGACTGAAAGATGACAGTTGTCTTATATTTGAAATGTCACAAAGTTGCCATATTTAATTCAATTAAATTAAAAAATAATCTATTAATTTAGGTAACACATTATTGACGTTCATAGATGTACATTGTGTTACCTAAATTAATAGATTATTTTTTAATTTAATTGAATTAAATATGGCAACTTTGTGACATTTCAAATATAAGACAACTGTCATCTTTCAGTCTCCCGCGACCACGGTTGCTGAAAAGCATCCGAAACGTCGGGATAAATAATTTAAACAATAAATCGCGTTTTAATCCGGTATACAGTATTTTATTTAAAAGAGATACAGCCTTCCAAACTTTGGTGAAAAAATTAGTTGTTCCTTTAATTGTTTACAGTAGTGTATAAAATAAATATATGTTTCTCTCGACTGATAGTTCCGTCTTGGTAACCACCATTTACGGCAAAGCCTCGGAGTTCAGTTTATTATGTAAGATGTTGACAGGCAAGCGTAAGGCTCACGTGACAAAATAAAACTAAAATGCGAAATAAAAATATGGATAATAAACTGTTTCAATTATGTCAATGTTCTCCAAGTGTCTCCAAGTACTTTGAAAGTAACGTAAAATGTTATATTTAGAACATTAAGGTAAATTGTATTCTAACTACGTGTGAAAAAATTATAAGCTCTCGAATCCAACTTAATACATTTTCCTCGACTTAAATGTAAATTCGCCGGAGAATGGAGACGCAATTGTTTCCGTAATGACCTTTAAGAGGGACTCTGACGTTGTTCCCAATTCCAGCTAATGCTGTTTGCATATTTCACCTATTTTGTAATATTCGATTACCTATTTTTGGTTGATAGCAGAAAGTTTTGTATGACATATGATACTTGGTAATTATTATATTTATTATTTATATATTCCTAGTACACACAACACCATACAAAAATGCTTTTTTGTGTGTTGAACAGACGAGTATGAGGTACACTTGAGGGTAGGTGATTCCTCAGCCACAGAACAACAGTCAATGATGTTGTCGACCTATTTTTTTAATCAGAAATCCATTGACTGAAACCAAAACGCACAATATTCTGTTCTAACCTTTACAAAAAAAAACTTAAAATTATTTGTAATAAATCACCAAAAGATACCACTAGCCGCGAGAGTAAAGCCTACTTTTGTGTGTCAGAGCACATTACATACAGAAAAACGTAATTTTTATTAATATTGTCTTTTATTAACGCGAGTATCACACATTTAAATAAAATACTGTACATACCGGATTAAAACGCGATGTCATCTTTCAGTCTCCCGCGACCACGGTTGCTGAAAAGCATCCGAAACGTCGGGATAAATAATTTAAACAATATAAATAATAAATCGCGTTTTAATCCGGTATACAGTATTTTATTTAAATGTAATTTTTATTGTTATTTTTTTTTATATCATATATCGACAGACGAGCATGAGGTTCACTTGATGGTAGGTGATACCTCAGCCACAGAACATCAGTCAATGATGCGCTGGATATTTAGGTAGGATTATTATTCCTTATTTTTAGCATTTCCGTAAATATACATATATATTTTTTATAATTTCGTCCATACGTCATCACAGCCGCAAGATCTTCTCTGAAAATCAGTGTAGCGACATTAGTCGCTGCTTTGCTGATGAGGATCCTATTTGCCAACAGTTTCATTCTTGTCATATATAATTGTCTATATATAAAATTCTCACAAACAAATTTTATGTATTTAATTTTATTTAGGTTTTTCCACCGATGAAAGGTTACGTTACCCGGTCGGCGTTTCTATAATCCTCCCACCCATTTTATGGCAGAAATTCAAACGAATAATCCAGGAAATCGTATGTAAAATGTAAAAAAAAACATATTTAAAATGCATCTTAACACGCCGTGCAGTCGTAATAAAGGAGGACAGTAAGACTCCGCACCTGTATTCTGGAACTCTGACTTATATTATACTTATAAAATAAATAAAATGAATTGAAATAATATTGTATTTTTTTTTAATTTTTTTATATCGTTTAAATTATTTTTCCCGACGTTTCGGATGCTTTACAGCAACCGTGGTCGCGGGGAGACAAAGTTGCCAAATTCATGAATTTAATATGGCAACTTTGTGACATTTCAAATATCAGACAACTGTCATCTTTCTGTCTCCCCGCGACCACGGTTGCTGTAAAGCATAAATGTAAATAAATCGCGTTTTAATCCGGTATACAGTATTTTATTTAAATGAATTGAAATAAGTTTTTGAAACCTTTATCTAATTTATCTTGACAATAATATTTTTGACCGAGGATTTATTTTGATAACGAGGCATTGAATTTACCAAGTCTGTATTGTCTTTTATTTATTACACACTATACCACACGAATTGGCGTTGCGACCCTGGGGACATTGAGTTGGAGACTGATGAACTCCGGATCCTTTCAGTGGCTTTACAGAGTACTTTTTGGTGAATTGTTAAAATAACTGACGGCTGTTGAACCCCGAACTGAAGAGGTTTTCATTATGATGAATAATGATGCATTCTGGTTTATAACTCTGAAAAAATGATATTTTTTTACATTTTTCAAAAGTATTGTGTTTTAATTTAGAAAGATCGAATCAGTCTAACTACATTATTTTGCCATCTTTACGTTGCTACTTTTACTATCCGAATGCTCTCGAATGTCTCGTCGATTGTCAACTTAACGTTTCAGAGTTATAAACATCCACTTATTCTTTCCGAAGACGTTCAATACATTCTAAGCCAGAATGATACCTAAATAATGTTTAACTTTAGTTTTATAATAGTATTTTTTATGTTTGATATCGATATATCGACACCGATGGCTGGCCATGCGTCATGCTCGTGAACGGGTGCTACTTGTGATGACAGGTCGAACTTGAATTCGTGCATGCGGTGATATTAGTTATTTCGTCTATGTATTTGCGTGTTGTTCCCACTAGAATGTGAGTGCTCCTATTTCACCATACATACTGCTGATAGAGGACAAATCTTTGTTTTACTTTTTTTTATTTTTTCGTTTATATATATATATTTTTTTTTTTTGATAATTATAGTTAATTGTGTGATGTCATGTGGAACATGGTGTAATGGTTGCAGCCCCTTATAAAACATTTGTAAAACAAAAACTTGGCGATTAAAAAGAGTGGCGGCGAGTTTCTTGCCAGTTCTTCTCGTCCGCTCTACGCCCTTGATTTGTGAACTGGCAGTAAATGTAATATTAGAAGCATTTAATATGTATTTTTTATTGACGTTCATAAGTGTACATTGTGTTACCTAAATGAATAAATGATTTTTGAATTTTTGAATTTTGAATTTTGACAGATGAGCATGATGATAGCTGATACCTCAGCCACAGATCATTAGTCAATGATGCGCTGTCGATCTACTTTTTACTTCGAGCATTCGGAAATTCAAATTCAAATTCAAAAATCATTTATTCACTTAGGTAACACAATGTACACTTATGAACGTCAATAAAAAATACATATTAAATACTTCTAATTTTACATTTACTGCCAGTTCTCAAATCAAGGGCGTAGAACGGACGAGAAGAACTGGCAAGAAACTCTCCGCCACTCTTTTTAATCGCCAAGTTTTTGTTTTACAAATGTTTTGTAAGGGGCTGCAACCATTACACCATGTTCCACATGACATCTTTAAGTAATTAACTATTATAATCAAAAAATATATATAAACGAAAAAATAAAAAAATAATTAATAAAAACAAAGATTTGTCCTCTATCAGCAGTATGTATGTTTGATATTCCTCCCACCCGTTCAAGCCCGAATAATCAGACGTGGAGAAGACATACAGAAAATTATAAAGGAACATGTTGTCCCGGTGGGATTCGAATCCACGACCCATCGACGCGCACGCCAGGTGTTACGTGTACCGAACGGGCTAACGAGCCTGTCTATTAAAAGTATCTTTTTTTAAATTTTAAAATGCGACAATTAATTTTTTTTTTCCACCTACACCCACGTCATTCTTTTACATTTGTATAAAATGTCATCAATTAAAACGACAAAGAGGAGGAAATGTGAATGGTAAGAGATAAAGGCCGTGAAAAATGGACCGGATTCAATGACAAAGTAACAAAAGATACTTCGTTAGTGAAATAGGACGAAGCTGCCGAGTAATGGTGCATAATAAACGGAATTAGTCTGTGTCGGAGTGTTTAATTCAGGATTATAAGGCAAACGTGGCTAAAATATGGGAACATAGTTTTTACCTTTTTTATTTATTTATCGATTTAAAAGACATTTCCAAATTCAAAAGCAGAGGTTTATTTATATCTTAGGTTTATTTGATTTATTTATTTCTTATCTAAGAAAATAAAATATTATTGTTTAAAAAGTAATAATCCTTCAGTTTATATTTTAAGGTACTCGGCGTAGTACATTGGGTGTGTTTGGCAGAAGCGCTAGGAAGTCATAGAGCAAAGTAAACTATATGCTGGAAGCGCATGTACCTACGTAATAAACAAACGCAAAATGGCGGATTGTATCAGCGCTATTGAAGTTAGCAACCGTTTCCGGCCGACAACTGTTTCTGCCATCATTTAAGTATTGAATACTGTATCATGTTATGATACCGTATTAAATGCTTCACGCTGATCACGATTTATGTAGGTAAATAATACATAAAAAGACCAAAATTTCATTATATTTATGATAACTTACCATAACCTTTGTGACATACAACATGAATTTGGAATCTGAGTTTTTAATTTTGGTTTGTCGTAACCGGAATTTGAACAAATCAAATCAAATCCAATCGTTTATTCATTTAGGTACCATAATGTACTGTGTACACTTATGAACGTCAATAAAAATAAAACTTTAAATGCTTCTAATTTGATATTTACTGGCAGTTCTCAAATCAAGGGCGTAGAACGGACAATCGAAGTTCCGACCTTTCGAAACCGGTGTCGATGCTCCGTAACATCCCTGGTACACAGCACTAATTTTCCCTAACAATGTTTAATATTTTTGATAAATTTTGTTCATACCTAAAGGCGTATGTACAATTCAGGGTATAATCCCAATCTTCCCTGACATTCGTTATATTTTTGATAAAACCTTTACCTAACCACTGTACATAACTAAAACTAATATACCATTCAAGGTGCACAACACTAATCTTCCCCGACAGCGGGGTAAGCCCGTAAGCTACTAAACCTTAACTAATACTACGTCCAGTCTCCAGCTATTGTGTTTTGTGTAACTATCTACTATTAGCTAGGAGTGTATAACAAAAACTGCAATAAGACTAATTTTGGGGTAGGAATTAAATGAAATGATTTATTTATTTAAGAGGTTTTGTGAGGTTGTAGGGGGTAATCTCTGGATCTAATGAACCGATTTACAAAAAAATCACCAATAGAAAGTTATATTATCAGCAAGTAACATAGGCTCTTTATAGTACATCTACATTGAACCCAAAAGCCGGGCGTGTTGTTAGTTTATCTGGGGGCACGGTAGTGCCCCCGCCAAGTCGAGCAAAAAGCGGCACGGCCGTACTATCCTTTTCTCGAAGTAGTTCGGGCCATTTTCGACCCCCTATAACTTCGTTGTGGATAAAACTAGAATCCTGAATTTTCAGTCACTAAGCAGGCATTGTATAAACTCGGTATATTTCAAATATCATTCTGTTTGAACCTGTAGTTTAAGAATTATAACTAGTCAAAGTTTGATAATTTGTCACTCACTCACTCACTCACTGACTGACCGATCATCAAAACTCTAAGGCACTTCTAGCAGACATAGAAACTTGAAATTTAGAATACAATTAGTGTTTAGTCTATAAATCAAGGAAAAACTACAATATTTTGAAATTTCGGTCCAGTTTTCTAGATATACCATTTTTTTTTGTATTTCTGTATGTAATGAATAACTTAAAAACTACTGGACCGATTTTAAAAATTCTTTTACCGTTAGAAAGCTACATTATCACTGAGTAACATAGGGTATTTATTACTAGAAAAAAATAGAGATCCTTAGAAATCCCTACTAAAAACAACCCAAGGTGTAAAAAAATTAGCCATAAAATGTCTTTCATCGCATGTGCTGCGGAAAGTATTGATGATAGAACAAAAAAACGTCCTACAATATTATAGAACATATCAAAATCTACAAAAAACTTCACGAGACCATATATCCAACTATTGTAGTTATGTCACTATAACTACTTTTTTACATTAAAAAGTTGATAAAAATGCCGATCAAAATCAGACTGTTATCCATACCTTTGTATTAATTCTTATCCAAATAAACTAAGAAAAGGACTATCTACAAAAAGAAATGAGATGCCATCAAAAACATAAATTGTAAAATAAGCCAAGTCTTGCAACTCAGTTCTTCTATCGTAAAAAGTTGTGAGATCCATATAATACCAAGTCGGTCAATTTATTCAGTCTCTACTGAAGGATCCTTCTGTCTTAAGTAATTACATAATAAGCTAACCTAACAATATCTTATAGTGATCATATCAATGCCAATATTAAAAATCTTTGATGTTTAAAATAAAAAGATTGACTTGGCAATCGCACTAAACAATCTAATTTAATATAATATGTATTACTTGTGAGATACATTATGTTTTTAATAAAATAAAAAAAGATACATTGTGATTTCATGCGATAGCCGAGCCAATCTATTTATTTTAAACATCAAAGATTTTTAATATTGGTATTGATATGATCACTATAAGATATTGTTAGGTTAGCTTATTATGTAATTACTTAAGACAGAAGGATCCTTCAGTAGAGACTGAATAAATTGACCGACTTGGTATTATATGGATCTCACAACTTTTTACGATAGAAGAACTGAGTTGCAAGACTTGGCTTATTTTACAATTTATGTTTTTGATGGCATTATATTTTACTAGCAATCCACCATAGCTTACACCAAAAAAAATAGTCTATGTTACTCGCTGATAACGTAGCTTTCTATTGGTGAAAGAATTTTAAAATCGATCGAGTAGTTTTTGAGTTTATTCATAACATACAAAAATCCAATAAAGATGTATAGTAATTGCTAAAACTCAATATGTTTACGTGAAGATTCTCGATACCGTTGCACTGTAAACCTTAGTTGTTTTTTACAGTGTCTTTTAATTAATAAGGTAAATGTATTTTTTTTACAATAAATAAATTAAAAAAACCGCTTTTGTTGTAATAGCTATTAAAATATAGATGATGAAGCCAATAGCGAACAATTTAGAGAATGCATTTATTGTAAATAGTACAGTAAACAGTACAATAATTAATACCCGTTTTATTAGATTACCTAACACGTCACGTCTGCTAATTGCAATCAAAGCAAACAATACATCCAATAAGCCCTAATTAACACGTCTGCAAATACCTTGAATCCCATAGGAAATTTAGAACCATTTACATAATACGGGCAACAAAGATGAAGAAGAATTCTTCATCTTCTTCCTGTCCTGTTTTCCCTTTTTATTTAACCGACTTCACGATGTGGTCACGGTCAGAATGAAAGGTGACAGTTGATCAAAATCAAAAGTTTTTTATTTCAAATAGGCCTTTGCAGGCTCTTATGAAACGTCTAGTTGCACGGTTCCAAAAAGTGGGTCTCATGGAGAAGAACCGGCAAGAAACTCCATGGACACTCTTTTCAAGAATGGTTTAGCTTACAAAGACTCGGTTACAATAGTAATAATCGGCTGAGAAGTTTATATTAATGCAAATGTTGTCTGATTTGAATTTTCAAAAAGTTTGCATACTAACGCCATCTATGTCTACGGAATTGGCCGTAGTTGTAATTTTTCTGTATTACGGCAATACTGGTTAAAATATGTGTATTTAGACTTGGGGTTTTAATTTCTAAGCCAAAATCGCAATTGAAGTGACTTGAGATAACGAACTCTAACTTATACTCACTAACCTTTACGGCAGGAAATAAATTCTTAAAAAATATTTTTTTACTATTATTTCACACAAGAAAGCCAGGAATGAATTGGTGCAGACATTCGTATAAACTACTAGCAACATGCCTCGGCTTTGCACGGGTGCAATGCAGATACTACCACCACCTACCACCATATGCACCACAGAACAGCTAACTTCTTCTGTTCTGTGCTATACACAATAGAGTCAACGCTACCACTGCCCGATAGCCGCGGCGCCTATGTCGCGTATTAAAATGTCGTATTTTCCTTACAATTTATAACGATAATTGGCCAAATTATTACGATGAATGTTGACACTCATCGAAATAATCTTTGTCGGAAAAATCTTGCTTTCTGAGAACTATTTCGGCGTGCGGTGCATTAAAAGCTACACAAAAAAATGGTGGGATTGTTTCTCTCAAAAAACAAAAAAATATAATCAGATTTTGTTAAAGTTCAATATGTTAGCGTAAAACGATAGTAAGTAATCGCATGATGTAGAGTGAAAGTGACTATGTCAAATTCCAAGCAACACTGTTATAGAAGCACCCGAATTATTTTAGACATGGGTAACTCAGCGAAATTCCCTGCGCCTACTCAGCAACTCAGGCGCAGTGTAGTGTGTCGGCTCCTTGAGTCAACTCAAAATTGCGCCACGACGCAGTAAAAATGGGACGCACAAATCGAGCAGTGAAACCTCCGAAACGCACGCAACCCCACGCTCAAATTCACTCAGTGAGTGGGTACTGCGCCGTGCGCCAACACATTATGAATGTGTGAGCTGACTCACCCTGCGCACTGAAGCGTGCCGGCGCAATTGCGCGGCGCAGCGCCGTGTTACCCATGTCTAAATTATTTAAATATTCTTCGTAAAGTTGTATTACTCCCATGAAAATTTATATACCTATTTACAGTTTATTGCAGACTTCAGGGAAAGTTAGAATAGAGTATCAGTGACAAGACGATGACAGAAAGTTACTTTGACATAATTACTTGAGTCAACGCTGTTTGATTTAGGTTATTTACAAAGAAAATGCTTCACGATGTCTCTAAGTTTGAACAAATTAGTACATTAGAAACAATCGATAAAGAGGCGATAAATAAAAAAGAAAAACAAATAAATGATATTCATGTGGGAAATGAGGATGTGTCAAATAAAGGTTTATCAGCTGGAGAGAATACCCATTGGATCCAATTTAATAAAGGTAATGATTTGAATACAAGCCCATACAATACAAGCTTTCTTTCATAAAAAGTCCCGAGTCCCAAGCTCGGTAGAGTTAGACGCTCATGACGAGAGTAAGGACAAGGGAAACTGTTATCCTGCCCCCATAGATAGCGAGCAGAAGCGGGCTCGTTGGCGCGTTACAACACCTGTCATGCGCATCGATTGGTCGTGGGTTCGAATCCCATCGGGACCACATGTTTATAATTTTCTGTAAGCATGTTTCCCCACATCTAGTAACTTCGAGCATTGATCGGGTGGGAGGAATATCTAAATTACGACCAGGTATCGAACCACCGTTCATAGATGGAAAAACCGTGAAGTGCACATTGCACGTTTCGGTTTCAATCTATGGATTTCCGAATGCTTAAAGTAACACTAGGTCGACAGCGCATCATTGACTGATTTTCTGTGACTGAGGTAACCTACCATCAAGTGAACCTTATGCTCGTCTGTCGATATCTAACACAAACAAAACCTTTTCTTTTTTAGAATGCTGCGTGTCATTTGGTTTATTCGGAGGTTCTAGTAATTCCGATGGTGGCGGTCGTCGCCGCGCATCCAGAATGAATCAGACTCTCGACATTCGTAACTCCGTATTTATACTTTTAATGACTTGTGTGATGCACGCGGTAACAATCGGGGTTTACCTCTTCCTTAGTAATTTAACGCAAGTATCATACATTTAAATAAAATACTGTATACCGGATTAGAACGCGATTTATTATTTGCGGGGAGACAGGTCCTGTTTACCAAATTACCAAATTTTCAAATATAAGACAACTGTCATCTTTCAGTCTCCCGCGACGACGGTATCTGAAAAGCATCCGAAACATCCGTCGGGATAAATAATTTAAACAATATAAATAATACATCGCATTTTAATCCGGTATACAGTATTTTATTCACCGTAAGATAGTTTATTTTTTATCAAATCATTCTTTATTTGCGAAAATCAGTACATGTGGTGTTATCTATTATATATATTGGATCCATGATTTTCCGCCAAGTTTTTTATTTACTTACTTAGTAGGATACTAGAGATCCACAACGGCTTCGCAAGGGTGCAATGTAGGCGTACTATATACAAAAAAGCCTATGTTACTCGCTGATAATGTAGCTTTCTATGGGTGAAAGAATTTTTAAGATCAGTTGAGTAGTTTTTCAAACAAATCTTTCCTCTTTGTAATATTAGTAGGATATAACTGAAGCCGCCGGGGCCCCGGTATGCATTGCGAAAGCGCTTGGGGCCCCAACACGGCGAGACCTGAGGGTTAGAGATCTGATGGTCAGAAAGGGTTTAGTGGGTATGCCACATCCGTCTCTCTGGCTAGCAGAGAGAGCTTTGTATGAGCCCCACACTCATCCTCACTCACCATCATTGAATTTGGTTTTTTATGGTAAATAAATTTAAAAAAAAACTAATCGCGCTTCCGCGGGGTGGAGGCTAGTGCAAAAGGAGCATTCTGTTACTCAAAAAAAGGATATAACTGCTTTATACCGGATGAAAATGCGATATTTTTTTATTTATATAATATTATTTATCCCGATGTTTCGAGTGCTTTTCAACGTGGTCACGGACAGACTGAAATGTGAAAAGCTGTCTGTTTTAAACGAAGTCATGGCCAATAACTATTTAAATTTTTTTTTATGTAAATTAGAATATGGTATTTGTACTGCATAACTAGCTCATAGTATTCTTTTTATTTAAGGCCACATAAAGACGATGTTGTGAAAGAAAGGAAATACATATTTACGTTTTGTGGGCTGTAAGTAATTTTAGTTAAAATTCTTTTATATGATTTCCATTTAAATTTTTAATACATCTAAATGTATGAATGCAAAAACATAATTTTGTTCAAAAAATAATACCTACACTTGATTAGAATGTTTTATATTACCCTTGGAAAATTTTAATTAAAGCGAGTGGTATGCAAATTGCGTTTAGCACTGGAGGTCCCAGGTTCGAATCCCGGGGAAGGAGGTAAAAAAAAACTGTTTCGGCCAGGCACAGTTACTACGAAAGACTGATTTCTTTAATAAAAAATGATCAGTGAAACAGACACAGAAATGTATCTTCCCTATGCCTCTATGGGACTCGGGACTTCTAAGACATCAGAAACATGAAACAAGTATTCTATCAATGTATATTGGTTAATAATTATTAAAGAATACACTAGCATTATTTGCAAGCGAGGATAAGTGAAACAGACACAGAAATATGTCTACCCCAGGTCGCACTAGGGGATTCGGGAATTCTAAGAAGTAGGTACCAGGACGTCAGAAATATGGAACAAGTATTCTGTCAATGTATATTGGTTAATAATAATTAATAAAGAATACCCTAGCATTTTTAGTAAGCGATGATAAGTGAAACAGACACAGAAATGTGTCTGCCCCATGCCCCTCTAGGGAACTCGGGAATTCTAAGAAGTACCAGGACATCAGAAATATGGAAAAAGTATTCTAATGTACACTGGTTATTAATTACTAAAAAATACCCTAGCATTATAAGTACATGTATATATAAGTGAAACAGATATAAAAATATGTTTACCCCATAAGGAGATTCGAAACTATGGTGTTTTCGAAACATTATTTGCAATATTTTGATCAATATATAGACGGTTAAAAGGTAATTTTCGATAAAAGACATTTTGGTCGAAAATTACTTATTATATACTTATTACTTGAGATTTTCTGTTCTTTCGAATGCGCTCACTCCCATGGCTCTACAGCATACTACGTTTTCAGTGTCCTTAAATTTAGTCAACTTTAAACTGCTCTCCTGAACACCTTTTAACCGTCGATATTCTATATTTGCATTAGAGTATTATCTGATAATTGTTATTTTCAGAGCGCTGGTAATGGTGCTGACTTACCTTATGCATTACATCGAGTTTTTGAGACGGATGCCTTACAACTACATATGTCTTCTTCTAGCCGTAAATAATAATTTATTTTAATTTAATGCCACATTTATCAATATTAACTTACATTTATCGCAGAATTAAAGTGTCGTAACTCAAACCTTTAAAACAATTTCTGACTAACATTAAATCATTAAAAATGTACCATCAACTCTTCTTCTTCATCTTTTTCTTAACCTGTTCCCTTTTTTTTGGGGTCGGCGCAGTATGTTCTCTTTTTCCATTCTCTTCTTTCACTCGCCATATCGTCAGTCACACCTCTCAAACACATATCATTCTTCACAAAGTCAACCATGTTTTTTTGGCCTCCCTCTTCCCCTATACCCATCCACTTTCATATTCAAAACTTTTTAGATACATGTTTTTCATCTCTCCTCATAACATGCCCATGCCAAGCTAAACGATTACCTTTCAATTTTTCATTCACTGGCGCTACTCTCAAATTTCCTCGTATATAGTCATTTCTTATCTTATCTAATCTTGTCTCCGCACAATATTGTAGCATCAACTAATAGTTTAAAATTATATAAAAGAAATACTAAGAATTGTCCTAGAGTGTAGCGTTTACAAAAAATAAGAATGTTGATGACCTAACACTTCAATTTTAGAGAAATGCGATTTTTTTTATGTCATTTATCGACAGACGAGCATTGATGGTAGGTGATACCTCAGCCAAGGGACATCAGTCAATGATGCGCTGTCGACCTAATTTTTACTTCGAGCATTCGGAAATCCATAGACAAACCGAAACGCGCAATATGCATTTCACGGTTTTTCCATCTATGAACGGTGGTTACCCGGTCGGAATTTAGATATTCCTCCCACCCGTTCAATGCCCGAAGTTACCAGACGTGGGGAAAACATGCTTACAGAAAATTATAAACATGTGTTCCCGGTGGGATTCGGACCCACGACCCCTCGATGCGCACGGCAGGTGTTCTACCGAACGCGCCAACGAGCCCGTCGACGCGACGCCTCTTTCTCACTAATGCTTGCGGTTTTTTCACTTTCATCAATGCTTTCATATTATACGCTCGTCAGTTTTGAATACTTTAATAACTAATATTACCAATATCTCTCACAGCTCCTGGGAGTTAATTTAATGCTTGCAGGACTAATAGAAATTACAAACATGTTTTATCCCGTCCTAATTATTACAATTCTTGTTGTCGTTGTATTTTTGATAATGGGATTTTGGAATTCTATGTGTTCGAATTACCAGGTAAGTGTATAATAGGTTGCATTATGGCCAACATTGTGTTAATATAGCAATAATTGAATGCAATAATTTATGCGAAATAATTGACGTCCAATTGTTAACACGCGGCTATTATGTGCTGTTTAGAAAAGAAAAGTATTAAAACATAACTTGTATGACAGATCTAGTAACGTGTTGTTTAGACGATGGACATCATTTATTGCTTCATTTTAATTGTATGCCACATGCAAGAAACTTGCATCGAGTAAATGGGGCTTTATCGTATCTCATAATGACGTAACGTCAGTCATAGACTTAAATATACATTAGAAAAGGTTGTATGTAATGTAGATACAACACCTTTCTTTTCATTGCCACAATAATCCCAGCTAATTTTCACCACCGCACCTCGCGACAAAACTCCAAGTTCCACCCGTACCATCTTGACGCTTGGAAGTCTAGCACTGTGCGCTTTATGCGCAATTTTCTTCCACGCACTACGCTATTGTGGAATGAGTTGTCGCTAGCGATTTTTCCGAACCGGTACGACTTGGGGACCTTCAAGAATAGAGCCTATTCCTACCTTAAAGTCCGGCAACGCAACTGCAAGTCCTCTGGTGTTGCAGATGTTCATGGGCGGCGGTGTTCACTTTCCATCAGGTGAGCCGCAGGCTCGTTTGCCCCCTATATTATATAAAAAAATATACAATATATATATATATATTTATGATTTGAAATGTTTTTCAGTTCGATTTTACCAAGTGGTATGTTTATTTACTGGGAGTTTTGGTCGCAGTACCATTAATCGCTGGAATTCCATTCGTTATTGAGCCGGGTCTATCCAGAAAGTTTACATATATTGAAAAGATACTGATTACTGTTGCGGCATCTATAAATGTTGTGGTAAGTTGAAACAAAACTTGGGTTTCTAATCGACCTATACGTAGAACAAATTCAGATATGATTATGATACCAAGAAGCAGTGATGCCGGCTCCTACGAAATGTACCCACTAGAAACAACTTCAAAAACCCCTACGGTCTTACTTATAAACGTATTATAAGCTTGATATAGTTAAAATATGTTTTTATTCTTTTGTTCTGTAGTTTTTTTGTATTCAATGGAACGGGACAAAACATATTTTAACTATATCAAGTTTATACTACGTGTATAAGTAAGACCGCTAAAGTTTTTTGTTGTGCCTCGGTTTGGGAGGTAATTTCAAATATTATGAATTAAATAAAAATACATTCAAGTAGTATAAATTAGCTGTTGTGTACATTTGTACAATAGCTATTTTATACTATAGTGGTATGTTTTGGACTACTTACTCATTTACATTCATGATAACAATGAAATTCGAGGTTTGAGATTTTTGTATAAATTGTATAGAAATGCTTAATAGAAAAAATGCACGATTTTTTCTAAACATTTCTCGAATAAAGTACCCCCTAAAAATCCCGCTAAATAAATGTACCCCTAAAAAAGCCCTGGACATGTTTATTCCCCCTAAATTTGGGGAAAACCCCTAAGTTGGGCGAGTGATGAGACAGCGTTGAGTTACAAATGTCCGTGAGCGGTGGTGATTAGTAACTCACTTGCTCGGCTCTGTAATAACAAAAAGCCATTGGAATTATTGTTTAGTAACGAGGTTATTTAAAAAATCGAATTAGTATAGGCTAGCTATAATATTCTCATTGTTCACAGAGTTTTATAACAGTGTTGCAAATGATCGCGAAAGGGACAATAAATACTAATGACTTCGATCTCGCTCTATCATCCACATTGCTATATACCAGTACTTTCAATCTTCCCATCCAAATGTGCTCAAACAGGGAGGAATAATAAAGAATTAACTAAGTGTATGAAACTCGTTTATGTTATTTGTTGAAAAGTAAAAACTATTTGGATATTGATGACATAGTTTTATTTATACCGTACAGGAGACGTAAGCTGAGCTTTGCATTGGTGTGAATGATTACCAAAGGTAGAGTCAAACAAGAAACTTTTAACAATATGTTTTTATGTTTTAGGTAGGTACATAACATAAGGGGGAGAAGTACTCTAGTAAAATAATAATAATATTGTCTTTTATTAACGTGAGTATCACACATTTAAATAAAATACTTTATAAAGGATTATAATTTCAAATCAAACAATAAATATTAAAAAACAATAACAAAATATTAAAAATTAACTTTACTATTACTACTACAAGAGGTAGTAGTCTGTAAGTAGGTATATCTTCCCCACGTCTGGTAACTTCAGGCATTGAACGGGTGGGAGGAATATCGAAAATTCCGACCGGGTAACGAACCACCGTTCATAGATGAAAAACCGTGAAGTGCATATTTGCGCGTTTCGGTTTCAGGCTATGGATTTCCCAATGCTTAAAGCAAATCTACCTATCTATATAAAACAGTTTCGAGTTAGTTACATCATTTATAACAAAATAACTATTAAAATATCGGAAAATTTCAGGAAAAAAAATTATGAAAAAAAAGAATTTTAAAATAAATTATGTTCGGAACACCGCCATTTTCCGTAATTCACGTTACGGACACTCATAGCTTTTTTGTAATAATTGGTGTCCACTGCAAATCTATATAATAGAAGTGGGAAAATAGCATATTAAAATCTAGAATTTTTGTGTCATTCGAATTGCACACTATGAAAAATTGGTATGTTGGTTGGAAATCGGTGCGATAGCACAGTGTTGCCAACCGAAGATTACATCTAAAGATTCCAAATATCATACAGATTGGTGCGACAACGAACAACTTAAGAAGTTCGCTAACATTAATATTTATTTATTTTATTTTATTGTTGTCCTTTTTTTACCGAGCGGAAATGCAGTTTACACAACCGCTGTGTCGGGGAAGGACACAGGGAGTGTGGGACTCATTCTACCAGTCTGCCTGATATGAGCCCTCTGCTCCAGGCAGCTGGGTCATTGGGAGCTACCCACTAAAACCCCTCACCCCTCAATCGGCCATAATGGGGCCCACGGGATCGCGATAGCATTCTACCGCGAGTCCCAGCGGTCAGGCTTAACGGCCCCCTCCTTGTCTCGCTTGTGCATCCTTCCCATGCTCAACATGGGAGGAGTCCGCGGGACCCACCACTCGCCGGTCTTGAAGACCGGCTGACCCCCGTGCCGACTGCCGAAGCACCACTGCGACTCCTGCGCCACCTCTAGCACATTATTAATAGCCAAATACTCGGATGCTAGTAGGTATATAAGAGACGAAACATTTTAAGTTACTTGCAATTTTGGTTACCATTTCCTTTTACTATTTATCTAATTTCAGTACTCCGCCGTAAGGAGTATATGTGGCAGGTAAAAAAAATATTTGGATCGAGAAGTAAAACCTCTGGGAAGAATAAAAATAATGAGAAGTTTCTCTTTGAGGTTCAAAAATGGTGCCAAAGTATTGTCCGTCCCCTGTAATTAATATATATCAGGGGTGGCCAACTTGATTGGACCCAAGATCTCTTGTTCACTAACGAGACCCTGTGCGATCTACCGTATGTAATTGGTAGATCGCACAGGGTCTAGAAATCTTAAATGAAACAGCATAATTCAGTACACAATCATGTAGCATTATTTATTTAATTAAGAGAAAAAACATAAACGTGAAAATTATATGTACTAACTACTTATTTACGTATATTAGTGTGAGCATTGCGTCTGAGTATCTTCCACTAGTTTAGCATAATCTGGTTTGTAGTTGGAGATTGCCAACCTTAAAGAATCCAATGTATGAGCATCTGTCAAGCGAGAACGGTGTTTACTTTTCGTTTGCTTTAAGTAGGAAAATGCTGACTCACATAAATATGTTGAACCAAAACACGAATGAAGTTGTTCAACACATTTCTTCAAATTTGGAAATTTTTCATTGGACACCAATGCCCAGAAATCTTGACCTGTGGATGACCTTGCTTTAAGAAATATGTCGCAGCGCAGAGTAATAATTTCGTTTTGTAACATCATGTGCTCCATTTGAAATGTATCTGCAAATTTTCTAGCCAATTCATAGATATCGCTATGGTCAATGGAATCATTGAACGGATAACTCAATTTTTCTGAAATCACCAAAGCGAATTCCGAAATCTGCTACCACAGCCCTAATTTCTGTCGTTTATTTCTTAGAAATGAAATTGTAGGTAGGATGTTTTTCCATGTGATCCTTGATGTTAACAAATTGTTCAATTTTTTTCTTTTCTATGTCAACTATCATAGACGCTGTTTGACATTGAAACGCTGCAATAGAACTCATCATTTCTGTTAATGTTTTATTCTTGCCTTGTAGACTCAGATTTAATGTACTCAGTTTTCCAGTAAAATCTGCTAAAAATGCTAAATCACATTGCCAGTCTAAATCACACAATTGCTGATAATCATCACCCCTTTCATCAAGAAATTTTATTATTTCGTCCAATAGATCTCGAAATCTTTGCAAAAACTTGCCTCGACTCAACCACCTCACGTCAGTGTGCATTGCCAATTCTGGTTCCTTCTCATCTAATTGCTGTTTAAAGAGTGTTTAAAGAGTGTCCTCCGCGTCCCACACGCTTCCCGCTTATTGGTCATCGCGCGCCGAAAACAAAAGACTATACTGCGTAAAATAGAGGATAAATACCGTGACGGAACAGCGATTGAAAAATTATACAAGATGATGCGTCCAGCAGTAGGTGATTACGTTGGGCAGTCTGGTCTACGTATTTATATTTTTTGCCTTGCCACGATCGACTGGACTAACAGTCGTGATCGACCGGTCGATCGCGATCGACCTGTTGGCCACCCCTGATATATATAAATCTCCTGTCACGATGTTTGTCCGCAATGGACTCCTAAACTACTTAACCGATTTTAAATTAAATTGGCACACCGTGAGCACTGAGCAGTCTGGTCCAACTTAAGAGATAGGATAGCTTAGAATTTTTGACCATCTACATTGCTCCCGTGCGAAGCCGGGGCGGATCGCTAGTTACCTATATAGTCCATCCTCTCTACATGACAATGAAAGATGAAAAAGATCCCGCCAACTTCAAAATGTTGCCTTTTACTAAAAACTACATATATAGGGTATCAGAATTATAATATATTGAGCCATCCATGGTTATGCAATAAATTAAATAAAAGGGTGTGTACCGAATTTTTTGCCATTTTTTGTCACCAACACGTATTGACAACCCAAAAGTTGGTGTAGACCCACCTTAAGAAGTGGCTAATATGTCACTGGTGACAGAAAACTGACAGAAGATTATTCTGACAAGCTTGTTTAATTATTACAAAATATTAAATTTATCTTTTTAATAATTTATTCAAATTTTTGAATTCCTGAACAGATGAAATAGTAACGAATGAGTACTGAAGTTATAAAAAGTGATCCTAAAATTTTCATTGAAGATGAAAAGAAGAAAATTTGTCATGATGCTAAGGAATCGGAAGAAGAACAGGTTGATAGTAAAAATGTCGCGGTTGATAATAAAGTAATACAAAATTATCAAGTAAAGACGGACGTAGAGAGGGGAATTGATAAACATGTGGAAAACAAAAATGCAAAGAAGAGTAAATATAGCCACCCAGTTGGTTGGCAAACAACATGGATTCAATTTTCAGGTTATTAATTATTTATGAGTGTTATTCTAAAATCTCGCTATAGGCATCAGCCGGCCTAGCATGACAACAACGAAAAAATTTTTGTCAACCGTTTTCTCGTGTTTTAATCATTATCTCTTTGTCTTCCGGGTCTAACATGACACAGTTAAAACACGATATCTAATATCAAAAATAGAGATATCTTGTCTATCAAATTTGTCGATGTCGAAATATAGTATATCTCGATATCTTATATCTAAGTTTGTCTTCACTCATCCGCGAGATAGCTCTTGATAATCTAAGCGGGCACCTGCCCGCTTACTTTCACCGCTAATTCTCACTTTCGGATACCTATCCGAAAGTGAGAATTTCGACATTCCTTTAAGACTCATATGTTACTCAAAGTGGTCTATATCGAACCCCAGGAATCTACAAAGATACACTGAAGTTAGAAATTTTAATCTTTCTAAGTGGCTGATCGATCATTAACATCAGGTGAGGTCCAGTGAGGTACTTAAAACGGAAAAACAGGGCAAAGGGTTCTCAAGAGGAAAAAGTGGTGACCTTCGCTCCAAGATATGCCCGAAGTGCGAAGTCTGGGAGAGCGGATATGGGACACATTTCTGTGCCCGTTTTACTAATTATTATTATCTTCAGTCTATGATAAGTCTTTATGCCCTGACCGAACGTAATATTTTTATTATTGGTTCATTACTTCAGAGTGTTCAGCGCGCAGTGTGCTTAGTATCGACGGATTCAAATTGCGGGGAAACAAAATGTTTAATTAACATTATTATTTAGATGTCTGACCCGACAGGTCTCGAACTAGCGACTCCTCGGAACGCAAGGTGTCATGCAATGCGCAAGACCGCCAACTCGTTAAATCTATTTTTATTACACGACAATAAATTATTTTTATGTTTTTCGAAAGTGTTAAAAAACAGAAATCTCTTTTTTAACCGTAAGAAATTAGTCTGCAATATAAAGGTGGCAATAATTTGATTTTTAGCATAGAGCAACACGGGCCACCGGCGAACCGGAGGGGAGTAGCCATACGCAGGCGTTCCCCTCTGTCAAAGTACAAGTCCAAATGGTCCTATGCGTACAATAAAACTAGTTGTAGCCGCACTTTTCACTAGACTAAATCCAGATGCGCGACTGAATCGACCTCCTAAAAAAATGCCGAATTGTTTGTGTTTCTTGTTGCCAAAAAATATCTGCCACGTCAAATTTACAAAAAGATAGCGTTACCTTTCATATGTAGGTATTTTTTAATCATATTATTACTATTTACTTCTTTAAAACTTAAAATATTACAATATTATCGGTCGTGTTGTTTCGGATTTTTTTACCAACACAGTCGCTCGACAGATCCGCGTATTGTATGAGCCCTCATACAATACACGGATCTGTCGAGCGACTGATCCGAGTTTATTTCCGAGAAGTCGCTGTCACCGAGCAATAGTGTTGTTGTCGGATTGTTTTAAGTTATCGAAAAAAAATGGCAAAGGAGTCTTCTATACAGAGACAGTTTTGAGATTAAATTTTCTGATTCAAATATTATATTGTGATAATATACATTGTTAAAATATAATATAATACTTACGCGCGTTAGCACATTTATTAAAATCACTTAGTTCGCCGGTGGCCCGTGTTGCTCTATGATTTTTAGAAATAAAAATAATCTTAATAGAATTTAATAATTTTTCATTGCAATATAGATTATAATATATAGAATTTAATGTATGTATTGAACATTTATAAAGTAAAATATTCGTCAAAGAAGTAACGGATACAGATACGGATCTTTATTCTCTCTCGGATATCCGCGGATACGGGTATGGATATCCGGCGCATCACTAATATTAACTAATAAATTACAACTATTCACGTCACGCCAACGTCACGCCAACGTCACGCCAGCGTCACGCCACGTACTTAACCTGACCATTATTCAGTACGCTAATATTGTGTTTGTCTCGCTTGTGCCAGCGCGCCCCTTCCACCGGAGCCACTGAATATCAGTGTTGTTATGTCCCAACTGAGCAACTGATATCTATTACAACATATGTCTTTTCTTTTGTATTTTATATACTTTTATAACTGTTTTATATGTGTGTAATATAGTCTTACCGCGGCGCCAGACATAGCTTCACTTATTTGAATACTTGTTTGATTGCTATGTGTGGCACGGGTCTGGCAGGTTGTGTCAATAATTAGTGTTCAAATGTGTTTTCAAAATCTTCGAACAAGTGTTCAAGCCAGTGAAGCTATATCTGGCGCCGGGGTTAAAATTAGAGGTAACTTGAAAAGAGGCGTGATGTATATGTAATATGTATGTATGTATGTAACTTGAATAAACTTTTCTTCCTATTTCTATTAAATAAGTTATGTACAGGTTTCGGTGGTGGAGCAGATGAAGGAAACGAACAAACTCCCCTGCAATATGACCCAGCAAGTCGAAACTACTTCGTGAGATTTGTGTTCGTCATTTTACTGATTATGCTGCTCGTGACTGTTGGTTTAGTTGCTATTGTATTGGCCACGTTAGTACTACATTTTATTATTTAGACCAGTTTCAATATTCAACTGAAGGTTTTCCGTAAGTAGAAGTCACAGGTGTCACAGGAGTCTGTCAAAAAATGTACAATTTTGTTTATACAAGCTGTTATTCAATGCCTCCGTGACCCATGGTCGTCAAGTTTTTTTTTAATGTAAGATATCGACAGATGAGCATGAGGTTCACTTGATGGTAAGTGATACCTCAGCTACAGAACATCAGTCAATGATACGCTATCGACCTAATTTTTAACTCGCGCATTCGGAAATCCATAGACTGAAACCGAAACGAAATATGCACATGCGGTTTTTCCACGTTACCCGGACGGAATTTCGATATATCTCCCACTCGTTCAATGCCCGAAGTTACCAGACGTAGGGAAGACATGCTTTAATTATTAACATGTCGTCCCGGTGCGATTCGAACCAAAGATCCATGGATGCGCACGGCAGGTATTCTATCATACGCGCCAAAAAACCCGTCAAAATACTACTCATTTATTAGTGTTTAGTAAAATTAATTTTAATAAAGTCCTGTAAAATAAGGTTTAAATATGGGTCGCCATGAAAGGTTGTTGGTTGTAGACGAGTGAAACAAATGAGTGCGACAATAATACTGATCTTTATTGATACTTACTTATGTTAAAGATACATACTCGTATAATATAGCATACACCACATTACAAGGTATTCTTAAATCCGGATTTACGTATGGTACTATGAGTTTTGTGAAGTTCATAGTATTGTAATATTACCAGTTACCAGTAAAGCATTGCAACCCCTTATCAGTCTTTCGCCCTAAATAATTGATAACACGTCTCATAAACTATGTATAACAATTTTTTCTAACTATAACTATTTTTTCAGGCCTGAAATTAAAGAGATATTTTTGAAAAACTATTTAGTGTTTCTCATAGTTTCGCTGTAAGTTATTCTTATATTACTTATTTACTTACTACAAATAAGTTATTATATTAATTAATCATACGTAAGACCTATTTTCCAAACGTTACATATATTGTTGCTTCGATGTTTTGATTCTTTTAGCATTTCTTCAAGTGTTCTCAATTTTTTTTTATTGTAGATATCGACAGACAAGCATGAAGTTCACTCGATGGTAGGTGACACCTCCCACTCGTTCAATGCCCGAAGTTACCAGACGTGGGGGCTTATAGATAATTATAATCATGCCATTACGGCGGGATTCGAACCCGCGGCCCATAGAAGTCAACTATTTAGCATATAAAATGCTATGCCCTTTACAATTTTCCTAAGGTGGCTTAGAAAATATAAAGATTTCTAGTCAAAGGCGTTCGATTTTTTTACTTATTGTAACTTTATTGTTTACTTTGCAATCTGTCAACGCAAGCACTAGCCTCCATTTTGTATTATTTTCCACGGATAATATTTATATATTATATGCTAAATATATTTTATATTTACAGAATAATAATGGTCTCCATGAATTATATAATATTCTGCAGTGAGTGCTCTAGACGACCGCCTGGAAACTATATATGTCTTGTTATTGCGGTAAATAACTTTTACAATATTAATTAATGATATGATTTATTTTGTGACATAAAAATTATAGTAGAAATATTTTAGGTATATGAAAAATTTGTGTCACTAAAGGCCCCAATTCAGCATTTTGCTGGCTCGAAACAACCAGCGCTGATCTTCGGTTAAGACTCCTTGGTTACGTCACAGCACACTATGTCTTGTAACTAAAAATATATACTTAAACATATAAAAAGTACAGTTGGTAAAAGTAACACAGCAAAAAAAAAATATCAAAGCAAAAGTTGTTTACTTGTGTTTACTTAGTAACGTGACGTCTCTATAAAGAGGGGCCTCTTTTGTTGAGGCCCGGGGCAGTTGCCCCAAATGTCGTCCCCTAAATCTGACCCTGTTTGAACGGCTTATCTTTTGAAAATTTTCACCTTTCGCCACTACAAAATATCCAGATCCAGGGCAATATCTACGTTACTTAATAATCACCGGCACACAAAAAAAAATCCGTCCGCTTAATCTGAATTTGAGGTCAGTTTGACCCCTACACCCTCGAAATTTCGAGGAAACTTAAAAAAACCGTAAAAATGATGAAAATTGGCAGTTTTATTTCATTGTTAGTATTTCGATCCGCTGAATATGAGACCACGAGCCGTTTTAAATGTAAAAAATCACACCCTCGAAAATTCCGAAAAAAGTATTATTTTTTGTTTTTTTACTCACGTTTTTGACTTTTGAAGACTGCTTGTGCCTGCAAAAAAAGTTTTATCATTAAAACTGCCGATTATCATAATTTTTACGGTTTTTCGAAGTTTTCTCGAAATTTCGAGGGTGTAGGGGTCAAACTGACCTCGAATTCGGATTCAGCGGACCAAAATACGTACCCGTAGGTAGGTCCGGTCAAATGCACATTCTACTTAATTTTTGTGTGCCGGTGAATCTATAAAAAAATTATATCTTTTTCTCTAAGGTCATAGGAATGAGCCTTGTCGTTTCAACAATAACATGCCGGATCAAAACGAACCTAATCTTTTACGCGTTCATTGCAACGACCGCTGTAGTTTTTGTCTGCTTAATGTTGGCTTGTTCGAATGTAAGTATTATAGTAAATTTTAACTAGCGAACGACAAACGCCCGAATGTTGTTTTCAAAAAATATATCCTAGAACCTAATTGCATCTGCAATCATCCGGGGATCCACTTAAACATTTACAAAAATTCATTAAAATCAGTAGAGCGATTTAGGAGGCGTTCAGTGACTTCCCACGATAATAATTAAAATGTTATTGTACATTGTGCACTTTTCTCAAGGCTTTTCGAAGAGCTACATTTATTTAGTTGATTGTGAAATGATCTAAATGAGTAAAACATCTAAATGATAGTGAAAACTGCATTTAAAACCGTTGAGTAGTTTAAAAGATCTAAGCGTATAGAGGGACAGACGGCGGGGAGATATCTATTCATCAATATACAGAGTAATTCAAGAGGAAAGATTATACATATAGTTTAGTGTTTTGTATTAATTTGTTCAAATATGACGATAAATAATAATTATTCAAGATGTCGGAAGAATGATATCGATAAAGTATGTGTTATTTTTCAGTTTGACTTCACGAAATGGTATTTATTTGTGGTTGGAATAACTGTAGCATTTGTGGCAGTGGCTACAGTTGTATCGGTTACAATGTTGATAATGAACGTCAGATATAAACCCTTGCAAATAGCGATACTCTTAATTGGAACTTTGCTTAACGTTGTGGTAAGTGAGCTTATTCTATGTTTCCGATTAGTGTTGAGTAGGACATACAAGAGGCGGTACATTTGTCCCGGACATGACGTCAAAATGTAAGAGCGGCTCGAAATTATAAAATGTACTACTTCAAATTTTATGTCGCGCTCGTTTTTTTCTCGATGTATTTGGGTCCTAAATAACCATTAAAAAAACCATCAAATGTCACATTAATACTCGCTAGTACAATTATGCTTCGAGCCTCATAGGCCTCGCCTCATTTGAAGTGGGACATTGTACTGGCTCAGAGTGAAAAAGAGGCTACTCTTACAAACTCTTTTTGAAGTCCTGTACTACCCAACACTATTTCCGATATCTTATTACGGCTTAAGTGAATGAACGAATGAATGAACTACTTTATTGCATAGAACAACGAGTAACACAAAAAAAAAGAAATATTGTACATACAGTTGATGATTTATTTGTAAGAAATCTAGAGATGAGTACGTAGGTATATTTTTATGATAGAAATTACATATATTTCTATATATACCGACGAATATAACATATTTAAAATTGTCTATAAAATGTTATTCTCGTCTGGATATTACGTTTTGTCGTTTGGTCGGACTAAGAATACAGAACTGTGTGGTACTGTGGTCGAGACGTCGACCGCAGATCCAAGTGTCCCTGGTTCGAGTTCCAGGCGGTTAAGTGTTTGAAAGTGTTCTAAATATGGATGTTTGACGCACGGGCTCGATGGGTCGTGGATTCGAATGTCACCGGGACGACATGTTTATAATTTTCTGTAATCATGTCTTCCTCACGTCTGGTAACTTCGGGCATTGGACGGGTGGGAGAAATATCGAAATTCCGAACCTGTAACCACCGTTCATAGTCGGAAAAGCCGTGAAGTAAATATTGCCCGTTCAGTCTATTGATTTCCGAATACTCCAAGTAAAAAGTAGGTCTACAGCGCATCATTGACTGATGTTCTGTGGCTGAGGTATCACCTACCATCAAGTGAACCTCATGCTCGACTGTCGATATCTATACTAATATTATAAAGAGAAAGTTTTGATGGTTTGTTACAACTGAACTCAAAAACTGCTCAAACGATTTTAATAATTATTTCTTCAATAGAAAGCTACATTGTCAGCGAATAACATAGGCTATTTTTGCGTATAGTACATCTATATTGCACCCGTGCGAAGCCGGGCCTTATCGCTAGTCTTACATAAAAAATAATAATAAATACATTATTAATTATGTTACAGGTACTAATAATAGAATTGCAAACGATTCTCGGCGGGAAAGCTGTTGAAATCGGAGAATCCGACTACGCGTTAGCAGCTTTCATGTTGTATACTAGTATTATTGATCTCTTCCTCAAATTGCTTCAAATGATCCACCTGTTTGACGAGTGAAATTATATACGAGTGTTCCTTTTTTAAATTAAAGTTTTGTTTCTCTTTTGTTTTTTAATACTACTAGATAACTAGTCGACGGGTCCTAAGAACAAAATCGTAAATGCAAATAAACTATTTCATGATACGATTTTGTTTTTGGGACCCATCGTAGTCTACTATGAACTTCGCGTGGGCTTCATCTTAAGCTGAACTCTAAGCAAGCTATTTAATAATAATAATAAATAATAATAATAAAAACTTTATTCACACACACAAAACACAGCATACAGAGAAAAAAAAACAATTAATTATCAATCATTCACCAAAATAATCATTTAAAACAAACATTATATAAACATGCATTCTATAAATATCTGCGCAGTAGCTGTGTGGCAGTGTGCGTGAAATAGGATGCTACTCAGGATATCTGTGACGTAATGCCACAGCACTGATTTTCAGTAGCTCCTATTATTTGACGCTTGACGTCGCGGTGCTTACAAATAACATAAATATTTTTACATAATATATAAGGAAAATGAAGAAAAACAATAGTAATAAATCAAAAAAAAAAAAAAATAGACAATAAAAAAGGATTAACTGTTATTAATATGTGCTCAGTTATTTTTGTGCAACCAAAGTTGGTTAACTTGTTTTGACATTACATACTCCTTTATTTTCAACCGAAAGTTTGAAATAGTTTTTAGGTCGCGTAATGGTGGAGGTAAGTTATTCCAACATTTGGTTGCGTTGTAGCGAAAGCTACCTCTAAAGGCAGCTGTGTGATGCTTAGGCACATCTAACATCCAGTTTGACGCTCTGGTACCATAGGCCCTATTTTTGTCACCTAGCCATGAGAGTTTTTTGTATAGGTAAGGAGGCGTATGATATTTTACTATACCAAAAAGTAAGACAGCAAAATGTGTTCGCCTACGACTTTCCATATTGGGAACCTTGGCATCGTTCAAATATGGTGTTATGTGCGACCTTGGTGCAATATCCCAGCAATACCGAGCACACGCATTCTGGATGCGTTGAATAGCATTTTTTGTGCGAACCAGGATGCGGTCGCCATAAACAGTGTCACCGTAATTTAGTTTCGAAAGGACCAGTGCTTCGCATAGTTTCAGTCGTAGTGTAGGAACGATATGACATCTAATACGGTATAACAATTTGAGGCGATATAAACAATTGGAGATAACTTCATCTATATATTTCTGAAATCTTAGGCTTTCATCAAAAACAATGCCAAGGTTCCGAGCTTCCTTCACGCGTTCAAGCGAAGTTCCCTTGACGTGTATGAGCGGATTAAGCCTTTCAAACTGTGCAAGAAGTGTAGGTGTACCAAGAAGCATAAATTTAGACTTGTCAGGATTCAAAGCCAAGGCACTTTGTTCCGACCACTCAGCAATACGCTGCAGGTCAGCGTTCAATTTATTTATGGCTGTGTGAGCTTGTGCCACTGGAAACGAAATATATAATTGTATATCGTCCGCATATATATGATACTTGCAATTTTGTATGTTTTTTATGATGTCAGCAGTGTAGATGATAAAAAGTAACGGGCCTAGAATGGACCCTTGCGGTACACCTCTTGATAGTGGCTTAAATTGTGAATAAGATTTTTTACCATCATCGTTTGTTACAACAACAGCCTGAAACCTATTTCTGAAATAACTTCTAAACCACAATACGACCTGTTCGCTGAACCCATAATAGATAAGCTTAGACAGTAGCAATTCCACATTGACAGTATCGAAGGCGCGGGAATAATCTAATAATACCAACACTGTGCATTCACCTTTATCTTGTGACTGCAAAATATTATCTACAACATCAATTAATGCTGAGGTTGTACTCCTTCCCCTCCTGAATCCGGATTGCAAGCATGGAAGTATGCCATTAGTCTCTAAATACGTAATCATCTGGCCATGCACAACTTTTTCTAAAACTTTCGACATGCACGGAAGGATGCTTATTGGTCGAAGATCTTTAAAAACTACGGGATTTGTAATTTTTTTTAATGGGCAAATAATAGCTGTTTGCCACTGATCCGGATAGGTATTCGTGTTTAAAGAAGTGTTAACTATGCGTGTCAGGATAGGCAAAATATTAGCTTGGGTGAGGCGTAACATTTCAAGTGAAATACCGTCAACACCGATTGCTTGAGATTTTAGTTTACTTAGAATTTTTATAATTGTAGAGTCACACACTGGTTCAAAACTAAAAACATTGTTGCTGTATGTGTTTTTCATAAAATAATTGATACTACATTTTGGAACCTGATCAACTACGGTTATATTGAGAAAATGAGCATTAATAGCGTCTGGGTCACTAAGGTGTGTAGGTAAAACCAAGTCCTTTTGCGGCTTGATGTGTACTTGATTTTTAATATGTTTCCAAAGTGTTTTAGGTTTATCTAAATTCGAATTAATGTATTTACTAAAATACGCAGCCTTTTCTTTCTCTATTGCCATTTTAATATATTTTTTTAGTTCTATGTAGTACGGTTTATGCTGAATATTTTTTTTTGATAAGGCTAGGGCTTCGTCACGTCGCCTCATCATCAGCTTGATATTGTACGTGATCCAAGGATGGGACTTTTCTTTAATGTATATTGTTCTTGTGGGTGCATAATAATCAAAAAGAGTGATCATAAACTGGTTGAGACTGTCCACCATATCATTAACGTTATCGAGTTCGCATATATAATCTAAATTGATGTTTGCTAGTGATAGTTGAAACTGATTCATATCTATGTCTTTGATAGCTCTGTATGTTATCCACTTCGGCTTAAATTTTTCTTTTATAATTTTTAGAGTGCATGATATAAAAGCGTGGTGGCTCAGTGCTTCAATATGATCAACATCAATTTGGTGGACCTGAGCGTCAGTACATACTACATCTATTAACGTTTGGGTACTATTTGTGAAATGTGTAGGTTGTGTAACATGTTGAGTAAGATTTGTGCGTTGTGTGAATTGGTGAAATTTCAAAGTGTTAGTATGGTTATGATTGAGAAGGTTTATATTGAAATCTCCTAGTAATATAATATGATCACACCACGCAAACGTTCCTACAGTTTCTGACAAGGCATCCAAAAAGACATCGCTATCCATCCAAGGAGGTCGATAGGCGGTACCTATGATAATGATCTTTCTAGAAATATTTAGCTTTATCCATAGCTGTTCAATTTGTGGATTTGATGGGTGCGGAACTGTGCGTACATTTAGTCCCTTTTTTAGGTAAAACCCCACGCCTCCACCACGTCTTCGTATGCTGGTAGGGCGCGGAATATGTTTCAACCTATAACCAGGCACCATAGGAGCACGACCTTCTTCCCGATCCCTCAACCAAGTTTCATTTATAGCCATTACATCTACAGCGTGTCGTTCCATTGCAACGATAAACTCCTCATGATTAGTGCTTAGCGAGCCCGGATTAAGGAGACCAACTTTCAAATAGGTATTTATGTTTTTAACCATTATATTTGAATACAAATACCACAGGTGTGGTGTTCGTGTTCAAACAATAATCACTTTTTAATAATAATAAAGAATATGTATGTATATAATTTAAATGAAAATGAATACGAGTGAAATTATATACCTACGAGTGTTCCTTTTTTAAATTAAAGTTTTGCTTCTCTTTTGTTTTTTAATACTACTAGATAACTAGTCTACGGGTCCTAAGAACAAAATCGTATCTACAAATAAACTTTTTCAAGATACGATTATGTTCTTGGGACCCGTCGTAGTCTACTATGAACTTCGCGTGGGCTTCATCTTAAGCTGAACTCTAAGCTTGTATTTAAATGAAGATAACTTTTTTCCCGACATTCAGTTTCGCTGAAACAAAGTTACAAAGTACTCGTAACCGTCGAGTGTGTATGAAAGCATTGATGAAAGTAGAAGAAGCGAAAGTGGTATGTAAGGATCGGAGCATATGGAATTCCGTGATCTCTGCCTACCCCAATGGGAAAGAGGCGTGATGTATATGTATGTATGTATATGAAACAAAGTTTTGTTGTTCTGGACAACATTTAATGTATGTATCAAAGCTTTATGAAAATAAGTTTAGTAGCTTCGGAGAAAAGCGTGAACAAAGAGACAGATAAAAACATTTCACTCTACATTTGAGGTAAAAATTGTAGGACATCTTACTAACGTAGTTTTTAAAACATTATTATTGTTACTAACCTATTGGTCTTTCGTGAATCTGATTTTAAAATAATAATAATATGCCATGTGTATGTCGCTGAATTATAGAATCCATTTCAAGTTCGGTTTAGCCATTTTGAAAAACAGAAGCGTTTTGTATTCAAAACTATAAAATGATTACCGTCTCTAAGGCTTCCCTGAAACGTGGACAAGCCGCAGGGAATAATCATATACAAATCTAGTATGTGACGAGCAATCCTCTACGCAAAAATAAATAAAGTAAATTAAAAATTAAATTAAGAAAATACTTATGTTATCTACATAGAGCTGTCATAACACTGATTATCATACAGAGAGTGGATCCTAGCACAATCTGAATTTCTAATTCATTCCACACACGTTTTCAATTTCCACAGTTTTCAAGTGTTAGAAACTGTATTGTAACTGTTACAAAGAGAAATATTATTGTTTTTGTTATAACTATTTAAAATAATGGTGTGACTCTTTCAAAAAACATTTTTTCGAAATATTTTTCAACCCCCCAGGAACTAAAACCAGGTCCTTCGAGTTGTAATCATTGAGCAGTAGATGTCAATATCCTTGAGCGAACTTTAAAATTAGATAAGACGTAATGTTTTTAAACTTTGTGCGTTGTTGTTTACCTATAACAAATTATTTCATAATAAAGAATTAGGCCTACAAAGTTGCCCAAAAATGCGTTATAAGAAAAAGGGTGTCTCTTCGTAAATTTTCAAATGGAAAAATATCTACTAGTGGATTCGTCTTTTTTCTGATTTTCATATTGTCGGTTCAAAAGTAAAACTCACTTAAAGTCATTTTGAATAAATTATTTTTTTACTACTACGGCCGGCCTAGCATGACAACCGCGACAAAATTTTGTCGACCGTTTTCTCGTGTTTTAATCGATTATCTCTTTATTTCTTCCGGGTCTAACATTATAATTACACTTAAAACTCAACTTTTAATATCAAAAATATTTGTCGATCGAGATATCTTTTCTATCAAAATAGTCGATGTCGAGGTCCATTACAAAACTACGAAGGGCAATACGCACTTAGTAATTGGTTTTTATCGTAGATGTATGCTTAAAATAAGCAATAACAAACACCTTTATTTTTATTCTAAATTATACTTAGAGAATTTTACCTTTTGAACCAACAATATATTCAGATATCAGAAGAAAAATGTCAGATACGCATTTTTCCTTATAATGAAAATAGGAAGTCAATAATGTTTGGAACAGTAAGGGTTTCAAAGGGCGAGAAACTCAAACATGAGCTGTATATTTGCTTCACTTATTCACCCTTGTTTCTGTACATGATTCAGGCAAACAAACGGTTTGTTACAATTTGTTTTAGACTTACTACTGCTTTTATTTGAACTTTATAGCTGTTACAGTTGTATTACTGGGGTGTTTCTGGTAGTCTGGAAGTCAGTAGTCATAAGAACGATAAAAATAATAATAATGTACTGTTACAAAATTCCCAGTGGGTTTTAAACTCGTGACCGTACACAAGGCCCAAGCGCGAATGAGCCCGTGGATTTATAGAATCTCTTATTTTCACGTAAAATAGAGATTGACATATTCTCTTACAATTAGAAGAAGATTGCCGCGTATTGCCATAGTCGGTAGGCTCGTGATGTCTTGGCTCTTTGGACGCCGCCGGTTGCGGAAGGCCGACATTCCTCTTCGATTATTTTTGTATGGCATATTTAGGCACTGTAGGTCTGTAGTTTTTAAAAATATATTGTTTTTATTATTACTTATATGTACATGACTGTTTGATGCCAAAATAAATGAAAAGGAAACATAACCCTTGAGTGGCGGGTATAATTGACGATTTCCCCACGAAAAAAATAGATAGAAGAAGATGAATTTTTTACCAGCGGCTATATCCTTATTTAAGCAGTTTTGTTTTTTATCTGTTAAAGTCGGTATTTCATAGCCTAAAAGACTCCTTAAGTCGGTCGTCATCCACTGAACAGAATTTTTTAGTTCAAATTAAAAAAAAAACTATTTTTTCAATACTCTGCAGTAACGCGTAACAACTCGCTGGCAGATTATAAAAATCTAATTTTAAAATAACCTTATAATATTTTTCTCATAAAAGAATTGAAATATTGTTTTTGAAATTTTATTACGGTCTGTTGGTATAAATAGCGCATATATTATCACTTTCAATCAACATCTCGGTAGCCACCACCAATGGCTACTAAAACTCGTATAACAGAACGAATCCTCAGTCAAATCCTAGTCCATTATAATGCAAAGCTAGATTTTAAACGACTTTCTCTAATAGCTTTACAAGTATACGAGATAGTTATCTAAAAGTTAAATTGCATATGTTGAACGCGTTAATATTTAGAAACGGAACACAGATTATGTAGCACGAACATAACGATGTACATAATTAATAACATCCCTCGGGGTTGTTAATACGATACAAGCTTTATCCCGCGGTTATTTATATAATATATGTATGTATGTAATTAAGATAACAATGGTTTTATATAAAAAGCAAAGCTGAAAGCGGGCTGTAACAACTCAGCAAAAATTCTGATTTCGTCTCCTTTCGCCCCACTATGGAACGCTAAGATCTTCCTTGCATTTTACTGCATATCTTTATTTGTTTTTTTTTGTTGGTTTTATTTTCTACTAGTGGACCCCGCAGACGTTGTTCTGCCACAATTTTGGCTTCGAAATTTTATAATTATTCTTAAATTTGAATATGCCCATTTACCCACTATAATTGTCTAATATGTCACTGATTTGCAGTGGACATCTGTTATTCCAAAAAAGCTAAGAATGCATGACGTGAGCTGTCAAGATGGTGGAGTTTCGAATCTAATTTATTTTATAATTAATTTTATGCATATATTTTTGTCCTGATTTTTTCCAATATTTTAATAGCCTATATCTTATTCCCGACATAGAGGAATCCAATAAATAAGATATCGTTAAAATCGGTGCAGGCGTTCTTGAGTTATAAGTGGTGTAACTAACACAACTTTCTTTTATATATACATATAGATGTATGTATATAAGTAAGATAACAATGGTTTAATATGAAAAATAAAAGCTGATAGCATCAAAATAATCGTATAATTCTGATTTTGTCCCTTCTCGCCCCACTATGTCGCGCAAAGATCCTCATTGCATTTTGCTGATTGCTATATATGTATCCATCTTTTTTTGTTGGTTTTATTTCTATTTTACACGCCCCGGCTTCCCTCGGGCGCAATATAGATGAACTATACACAACAAATATACCAACGTTACTCGTTGATAATGTAGCGTTCTATTACTGAAAGAATTAAAATCGGTCCAGTAGTTTTTGAGTTAAATCGTAAAAAACAAATGAACAAATCTTTTCTCTTTATAATATTAGTATTATAATTAATAAAATCCATGCAATGAGAAAGTTAAGCGACGGTGTATTCATTCGTTTTGCGGATGGGAAAGTTGGACAAAAGTTGTATACTACTACTCTGAAAGAGGCTCCTCAGCCGATTGCCACGAAAAAATGGCGATGGCGATCGTCTCGCGGGCATTTACACCGTATTTTTAATTTATTATTTAATTTATAAGAAACATAAAAATTTTTTTTCAAAAACAAGCGCCATAATTGTTTTTGTGAAATTTCCTTGAGAACTTTTAATTACCACTTGCACTGGTGCAATTGAAGCTTGCAACAAATTGACAATTATCATGTTTTTTTTAATCGAGGAAATTTTACTTTTTTAATTTTCATGTTTTGAGTTCATAGGTTGTAAGATTTTTTTCAACTTTAGACTTGTAGGCATATATTAGTTGCGCAGTATGCTGTAAGTAAATAACTTTATTTGTAATAAATATTGACCTTTTTTGTCAGAGACGGATAATATATGAAAGTTTTTTGAGGACGCAGTCACACCAAGCGCTTAAAGAAAAAAAGTGAACTACCGAGTCTCTTAGTGGGGTATGGGGCAGACACATTTCTGTGTCTGTTGCATTGATATTTTTTACATGCATATGATCAGCCTTCTGTAGGTACCTTGCTCGACCGAAACATTTTTTTTTAAATCTTGTTTTCTCGGGACTCGAATTTGGGACGTCCGGTGCTTAACTTATCTCCATAACCACTAAGCTATGGACTAGCGCATAAACACAAGCCAAACATATAATTTAAATTATACGTTAATCTTCATACCATTTCACCCAGATGCATCGCATTCCATACATTTATCACTGACATTCCACTTCAGCTCACAGCATCGTATTGAAATCCTGTATACAGGGCTCGGAACCGGGTAATTTTTATTTTCCAAAATACGTGTCTGACTGAGATACCATGATATTAGTTTTAAAGAGTAATACATACTAAAGTTACCACATTTTTTTTTTCAGTAAATATGACTCAAAACGAAAGAATATTAACAAAATCTTTATTATTTCGGTTAAGCTCCCATAGTAAATTAACGGGTACAGCCGTATATCTCTGTACCCTGTATATGTAATTTCGTATCACGGTGTTTGTGGTCGCACTCCTCAGAAACGGTTTCATTGCTTTTAATGAAATATTTGGTAGGTATGAGAATAGGTCGTAAAGTTCATATCGCTTGCGCTAGATAATTAGGATAACTTATCGAGAATTAGTTTTTCTATATATTTTTTAAATTAATTTGGTCTTATTTTCTTCATTAGTATTCTAGTATTACCATAAAAGAATATTATACATATATGAACGTTCTGTCATCCATCAATTACTAGTTACTTTATACTTATACAATCTCGGTTGGTATGAGACAATGGGTGCTTTCACGTATGCGAACTTTACAGCGAATATGACTGGGAAACCTAGTCGATGTAACTTAACAATAGTACTTAGTTAAGGATTCTGCCCATTACACCGCATCATAGCATGACTAACGATAGGAATTTTTAAGGTAGAAAATATTTTGTATATATGCTTTTTTTGTTTGTTGTGTTTTTTCTGTGGTGTCACTGAAAACCAGTGTTGTGTTATTGATAGATAGCACAAAAAACCTAAGTTGACTTCTTTTTCAAGATACTACACGCCTCCTCCTTATAAATTTGTTTTATTTTCTCTTTTTATTCAGTTGTACCTAATAGTCCGGGAGCCAGGTGCAAATTTGGTTAATTATTTCCTCTCGAGAGATAATTCGTCAGACGCATCAGAGTATAGTATTATAAAGCCTCGTGAACGTCAGCTGGCGCTCGGGTGGGGGGATGAGCAGTTGTAGAAAAAAATACATTCATTCATTTCCTCTCAGCTAAAAATTTGTCAAATTGTAGTTAATCCAATATTTCAACGAAAAAAAATAATCAGCTGGTTACAACATGGTGTATTATACGTCAGCTGGTGTCTCGAACATGAAAAAAAAATAAATATTTTCCGTGATTTCCTCTCAAACAAAAATTTACCTGATGATAGCTTATATGTAACTGTGGATAAATATATAGATCAGCTGGCTGTATCTTGGTGGAAAAACCGTCAGCTGATACTTTGAAAGTTTTTTTTTTTTGTATAAATTTAAATATAATATTGTCTTTTATTAACGCGAGTATCACACATTTAAATAAAATACTGTATACCGGATTAAAACGCGATTTATTATTTAAATTATTTATCCCGACGTTTCGGATGCTTTTCAGCAACCGTGGTCACGGGAGACTGAAAGATGACAGTTGTCTTATATTTGAAATGTCACAAAGTTGCCATATTTAATTCAATTAAATTAAAAAATAATCTATTAATTTAGGTAACACAATGTACATCTATGAACGTCATTAAAAAAAAAATAATACATATTAAATTACTAATATTACTAATATTAAATGCTTCTAATTTTACATTTACTACCAGTTCACAAATCAAGGGCGTAGAGCGGACGAGAAGAACTGGCAAGAAACTCGCCGCCACTCTTTTTAATCGCCAAGTTTTTGTTTTACAATAATTACATATTAACGCCATCTATTCCTACGGAGTTGATATTTACTGTAATTTTCTATATTATGACAATATTGACTAACGGTGTCCTCTTGTTTTTTAGTATGTTGGATTTGATCACCACGGTGGATGGACCACGGTTGCTGAAAAGCATCCGAAACGTCGGGATAAATAATTTAAATAATAAATCGCGTTTTAATCCGGTATACAGTATTTTATTTAAATTTAAATATTTGAAGCCCTATTTATTTATCGAGTGTAGCGACACCTATGATCCGCTACAAGAATCAATACAAATACGTCCATTCCTGAATCGCGCTATCAAAGTTTCTGTGCGCGCTGAGTATATATACAACATCTCGACATCAACCACTGGGGCCTTAGGGCCGGCCAGTCAGTGGTTCGACTGGTCGAGGATCCTCCCTTTAGGTTGGAGGAAGACCACACCTCCTTTCCTCCACATTGGTGACCCCGACGTGATTCAGCCTCCCTTCCTCCACATTGGTGACCCCGTAGAAGAACACCTACTTCTGAACATCATGAAGCATAACGTCATCACTCCTTCCTACAACATCAGCAGCAATCAAGTCACAGCCAGCCAGCACCTTCGGCTTCAACGGGTATCCTGTCCACTAGCATGCAGCGAGCGCGTATGCCTGGTCAACACCCTCAGCCACCTTCAGCACAGCACACTGCACTTCGGCCGGTCAGCAAGCAGAGCACATCTCTCCTGGTCGACGCAGCAGCCAGCTTCGAACACTGCAGCACTCCGACTCACTGGAGCAACATGCAGCATCATCGCACACAGTTCCGACTCACCGCGAACTCTGCGACATCCGATTCCGACTCACTGGAATCTCGGGCAATCTGGCACTGGCAAGCAACACTCAACACAGCTGTTTCAACTACTCGATCGACCTCCGGTCTTCGGGGGGGAGTACTGTAGCGACACCTATGATCCGCTACAAGAATCAATACAAATACGTCCATTCCTGAATCGCGCTATCAAAGTTTCTGTGCGCGCTGAGTATATATACAACATCTCGACATCAACCACTGGGGCCTTAGGGCCGGCCAGTCAGTGGTTCGACTGGTCGAGGATCCTCCCTTTAGGTTGGAGGAAGACCACACCTCCTTTCCTCCACATCGAGTAACTAATTCATTTATACTAAGCTAATTGATTATTTAATTATTTAAATATATAAAATTATTTGATTACATACATACATTTCAAAAATATTGATACTGAATGTTTATTTCAACTCAACTCTCATATTGAAGCGCAATATCGAATAATTAAAGATACGTCATTTCCTCTCAGATGAAAATTTGTGAGCTGATTGTTAATATACTGATGCGATAAATAAAAAAAATCAGCTAGCAATAAGTCGAGGAAAACCACTAGGTTTAGGTCAACTGATGCATATAAATTGGCAGTAGATGCTTCTGCCAAACTCCTATGTAATAACTTTCAAAGTATCAGCTGACGGTTTTTCCACCAAGATACAGCCAGCTGATCTTTATATTTATCCACAGTTACATATAAGCTATCATCAGGTAAATTTTTGTTTGAGAGGAAATCACGGAAAATAATTTTTTTTTTTCATTTTCGAGACACCAGCTGACCTATGTTGTAACCAGCTGATTATTTTTTTTCGTTGAAATATTGGATTAACTACAATTTGACAAATTTTTAGCTGAGAGGAAATGAATGAATGTATTTTTTTTTCCTTCGTGCGTGGGAGGCTACAACCGCTCATCCCCCCACCCGAGCGCCAGCTGACGTTCACGAGGCTTCATAATACTATACTCTGATGCATTTTACTAATTACCGCTTGAGAGGAACTTGGTCATGAAAACCTGTTGCTGGCTCCCGGACCATAATATTTTATCATTTGTATTAGGACGTAAGATTTTGTGTGGATATTGAAATAAAAAATCATTTAATTCACTTTCATATCTATATATACTCGTATAAAAGAAAGTTGTGTTAGTTACACCGTTTATAACTCAAGAACTTAACTTAACTTAACTTAACTTAATATCTTATTTGTTGGATTCTTCTATGTCCGGAATAAGATATAAGCTATTAAAATATTGAAAAAAATCAGGAAAAAATATATGCATAAAATTAATTATAAAATAAATTAGATTCGGAACTCCGCCATCTTGACAGCTCACGTTATGCATTCTTAGCTTTTTTGGAATAACAGATGTCCACTGCAAATCAGTGACATATTAGACAATAATAGTGGGTAAATGGGCATATCCAAATTTAAGAATAATTATTTAATTTCGAAGCCAAAATTGTGGCAGAACAACGTCTGCGGGGTCCACTAGTTTTGAATAAAGAATGAAACTATGCCCATTAGACCATTCCGTGATTGACTAATACCATTGCGAAAATATTTTGCCGGTGCTAATGGATGCTCTTGGGTATCTGCAGGGGCGTTGCTACTGCCGTATCAAAGATACGCGGACCCTTAACTACAGGGGCCCCGAACCCATATAAGCGAAAATTTATCTTTCATTAGGGTTTTGATACAGGGCCTATTAAGGGTAAGCTACGTACGCTGGTAATCTGTTTCGTGCTTGTCTGATACATTCATGGTATGATACGGTGTAGTGGGTAGACTCCTTTAATATAGCTTTAGTTTGTAGTAAAAAAAGAGAATCAGCGCTTGTTTTCTCATAGTCGTTAGCGGGAATTAGAATTTAAATTACAAATTAAAAAATAATCGTTTTCGTTTCAATTGTCAAAACCTTGAGCTATCTTGTCCGTAGTAAAAACATTCTAAATATAAATTTTATTTTTTCTATATCAATAAAAATATCTAAATTTGAATATTAAAGCGTGATGTATTTAATTTGCTTTGAAAGTACGGCATTTAGTGTTTTTATATACACAACTAGTGGACCCCGCAGACGTTGTTCTGCCACAATTTTGGCTTCGAAATTATATAATTATTCTTAAAGAAAAAAGATTTTCCCGCTTTTCTGTTGAAATTTTTCCTGAATTTTCTTTGCTATAAACCCGAACCCGGTCACGGAGATCGAGACCTTTCCAACGAATGCAAAACCGTGGAAATCGGTTCGTGCGTTCTGGAGTTATAGCGTCAGGAAGGAAAACCTGACTTATTTTTATATAGTAGACTACTATAACGCAACGGCTTCGAACGCAATGCAGTTGTACTATACAAAAACTCGCTGATAATGTAGCTTTCTATTGGTGAAAGAACTTTTAAAATCGGTCGACTAGTTTTTGAGTTAAATAGTAACAAACAAACAAATCTTTCCTCTTTATAATCTAAAAATATAAAATTCGCGTGTCACAATGTTCGTTCCCATACTCCTCCGAGACGGCTTGACCGATTCTTATGAAATTTTTAATGCCTATTCAGTAAGACTGAGAATCGGCTACTATCTATCTTCAAACTAAGTGATAAGGGGTCTCCAGTGTCCACACCAAATTTTTTATTTTATTTTTTTGGATATTTTTTTTATTATGTGGCATTAAAAAATAATACATACAACCCTATATTTTCACTCTTCTATTACCAATCTATGCTTTTTATTGTCAAACAATCTAGACCCGTGCGAAGCCGGGGCGGGTAGTATTAGTATAGATTAACTTAAAACACTTGTGCACGTATTGATGTATTACAGATCGAGCTTATATGTACCTACTTTATTTGTTGTTATATTGTATAAGCAGTCCCCTACATCAAACATCATGCCTGGGTATAATATCTAGGCTAAGGGTGACAATATATGGGTGAGACGTTCTTGACCTGGGAAATGCTTTCTTTTTTAGTGGTCTACACTTGGCTACAAGTAGTTAAGGTAGGGAACAGTAGCTTGACTTAGTACTTGTAGCTTAAACACTTGCTTACAGATAAGGGATAGAGGTGGTTTATTAGTTAGTAAGATTATGACTTACTTTTAACATAGACATGACATAGACATAACATTCATTACGAACGAAACACACACACAGAATCACAAAATAATAACAAAAAACATCAAATCAAGGTACAATTTTTAAATTGTGTAAATGTGTGTGTGCTGTGGTTGTAATTGGCCCTGGCTCAGCATAATGCTGTGAAGCAGACGAGTTCCACAGCGCTGGTCATTCTGCCAGAGACCACAATAGTTTGCGCCTCAGACGCAAAAAATAAAATAAAAGAAATAACATAAATAGTATAAAAAATAATAATAGTAAAAAATTATCAGTGAAAGCAAAGAAGTCTTGGAAGATCTGTGTGTAAAAGTATATAGTAAATTTAAAAAATAAAAAATTAAAATAATAAATAAAATAATTGTTACTAAGACTACTATAAGAAATAAATAAATAAATATTTTTGACGGATTAAAACCTAGATTTCGTGGGATTTTTGTTGAGTAAGTAGAAGTACTTTGTAGCTGCGACGAAAATTTGATTGTGTGTTTGAAGATTTTTTAACGGAGGAGGGATATTATTCCAACATACATATCTTTTATAATACAAACCTGATTTGATTCTTCCGTTTATTGCTCTCTAACTAGCTCTGATTAACAAAGGGTACGTTATTCTGATGGCGTCTAGTTTTAAGTATGAATCCTCCGCCACCATTTCTATCAACTTTTAAAATGTAAAAAAGTAAATTAGTTAGACATATGGTCTCGCAAAGATTTTTGTAGATATCGATATGATCTATAATATTGTAGAACTTTTTTTTGTTCTATCATCAATATATTCCGCAACGCATGCGATGAATAGACATTTTATGGCTAATTTTTTTACACCTTGGGTTGGTTTTAGTAGGGATTTCTTAGGATCTCTAGTGTTAAATATAGCCTATGTTACTCAGCGATAATGTAGCTTTCTATTGGTGAAAGGATTTTTGAAATCGGTCCAAGGTTTTTAAGTTTATTCGTTACAAAATAATACAAAAATACAAATCTTTCCTCTTTATAATATTACTCGTATATTAATTTATTATCGTAAAATAGTAAATATAGTATAGACGTTTTTACCTATGAAATTTGCCGTTCTATATAGTCATTTGAAATGTAATTTATCTATGGTTGGCCAAGAATTCCAATTTCAAATCTATTTTACTTTTGAAAGTTGGAATATGTGTTTTCAAAGTCAATAATTTTTTCATAGATTAGTGTTTTGTTTTCTTCACATCCATCTTACAAATTAATAAGTACGTTTTTGTAATTGTGGAATAAGAGTTCCATCGTGGATGCACGGATGAATGTACGGTTCCGTCCAGCTGACTTGTTAAATTACTGGCAAAGGTTTATCGATATCATGGGTGAAAACTTCGATTAATAGAAATAAAAAAAAATACATAAATATTGTCTCTTATTAACGCGAGTATCACAAATTTAAATAAAATACTTAATACCGAATTAAAACGCGATTTATTATTTATATTATTTAAAATATTTATTCCGACGTTTCGGATGCTTTTCAGCAACCGAGGTCACGGGGCAGACTGAAAGATTCAATTTAATTTTTCATTAAGAGGACACTGTTAGTCAGTATTGTCATATTTTAGAAAATTACAGTTAATATCAACTCCGTAGGAATAGATGGCGTTAATATGGCAACTTTATGATATTTTAAAATCAGACAGCTGTCATCTTTGCTCATCTGCCCGTGATCACGGTTGCTGAAAAGCATCCGAAACATCGGGATATATAATTTAAATAATTAATCGCGTTTTAATCCGGTATAAAGTATTTTATTTAAAAAACATTTTCTTTTTTGTACACTGTTTTGATATAGCTAAGAGATTATAAAGCTGCCGCTACAAAAAAAGAATTTAAAAAATATTTTATAATTTTTGTATTTTATTTTAAGGTCAAACTTTCGGTGATTATTAAATATCGATAGAAACATGGATGATTAAATCTGGGTAGATATAATTAAAAATGCATTAAGCCGTTACGATAACACACGTCCTTGTAATTTGTATTCGATGAAGATGTCTAGAATTTTTGATACTATACGATACTAGTAATTTATTTCATACCTTTATGAAGCTTAAAAAAGCCTTCATAATGTCGCAAATAATCATTCATCTTGATCATGATCGATTATTTAATAATTTTTTAAAGTTCACAAATTTGCCATCAAATATTCTCCGAAAAATATGGAATATGGATCGTCAAGCACTTCAGTGTGCATAAGTATAGCCACTGCGGTGTTGCTATTCTTCCCGGGGTCATTGTCACAGTTCCTAATGACCATGAATCTCACCCAGGATTGAATCGCTGTTTGCTTCTACCTTCGTCCTCGACATGGGATTTTATGCAGGGAGCGGAAGTAACTAAATCAATATTAGTAAGCAGAGTGCACAAGTATAGCCACTGCGGAGTTGATATTCTTCACAGGGGACACCGTCATACTTCCAAATGATGGGGTTGCATCGCTCCTCTCGACAGGGGTACTGTCACATTTTGAAATAAACGAATGTCAACTACACATAACACAATCTAAGCTTTCGCGGGTCGTTTGCGGCCCAGCGCTTCAAAATGCTAATTTATTTATCTTCAAATTTTAGGTAGCGTTTTAAAACTATATAAATTCCCGTATGTTTTCATTGATAAAGGAAGCCCACGCCAATGTCAGCTACAATGATATTAATGGTCTTCTTTATTAATTAGCGGAGTCAGGTGTATTTACCTAGATTTATGAAGGTTGATAAAGCTATATGTTTATTTGGAGTTATGGAGGGTTATATAAAGCCAATTCCAGAATCCTCTGGAGAGCATAAGACATTTCTGTGTCCGTTTTACTTAAACTTACTTAAAATAAAAAATAATCCACAGAACCCCTTGTTTCGATGAAGTACCCTTTATCTGGTGTAAGCTAGTGTGAAATTTCTCGCAGCAAAATTGCAATCCCTCGGCTAAATTTCTACAGCAACTGCACAAAATTAATTATTTTCAAATTATAACTTATTAAGGAGGCTTTCGTTATATATGACTAGCTGATGCCAGCGACTTTGTTCGGGTGGGCTTCATCTTAATCTGAGCTTTTGAGCAAGGTCTTCATATGGTATATTCATATCTAATACTCCACGAATACACATTGAAAGCGACGAAACTTTAATTGACATCTGATAATTCGAAAAAGTTCGCCGCGAGTCAGTTTGCATTGCAATTTGTTGATATGGTGCCATTAAAATAATCTTTAAATTATTATAACTTTTCTTTCCGACTATCGATTTCGATGAAACAAAGCCTATATGTTGCCCCGGGCTTTGCTTAATATGTTTGTGTAAATTGCATGAAAATTGGTTCAGTATCATCGGAGATTAGCTCTACCAACAGACAGAGAAAAAATAAAATAAAAAAAACTGGGTTTGTTCTATGTATTTCTCTTCTTACATCCCCCTGACTCGGTATTTAGCATATTTTTTCTATATCATTTGACCTCAACAGTTCTATTATATGCATAGATAGATAAATAATTTATCATCGTGAAAAATAAAATACATGTGAGCAGGCTCGACGTTTTCTAGCTTTAAGAGCTGCTGCCTCTCTTTCTAAAGCCTGGAGCCTCAGTTTCGGGTCCCTGCAGTGCACCACTTTGCCCTATGATAGCTACGCCCGCGCCAGTGAGTTCCGGTTTCGCCATATGTCGCAGTGCAGTTTCAGTTGAACAAACGAAAACTTCGTTCAGAGCCAGCCGTGCCGTTGGTGTTAGTTCGTAATTAGAAGCGATGGTTCTAACTGAATTAAACTTATCTAATACCTAGTTTCTGAGTTGATGTTGATGGTTTGTGTCTATTGCATTTTATAAACAACGAGCATATATGCGCAATACACATTAAATCAATACACGGGTATTGCTTGCGGTTATATGTCATAAAAAATGTATTAACATACAAAAAACATCAAACTAATTTTAGTATGAAATTCAAGGGTACGAAATTGAGTGGTATGAAATTCAATGGCTTTATGTAATTAATTTGCTTGCAAAATTATTCAAAATTATTTAATAATAATTGAATAATTTTTAGTATAAAAATTTATTAACTTTGTTATTAAGGTTAAATAAAAATGTATTATAATTTTTTGCTTTTCAATTCTCCTCGGTTAAATTTTTTAGATAAAATATTTGGTGGTAAAATATTGGAACATAGAAAAGTAAAATCTTTTTTTTTTAGCTTTAATTGATGAAAGTAGAGTAAGCGAAAGTATGCAAAGGTCGAAATATATGGAAATCCGGGACCTCTTCCTACCCCAATGGGATAGAGACGTGAAATATGTATGTATGTAACGCTTCATTCATCATTGTATTCTTTTGGGACCAGTACTATAGCTACATTATAATCTTCCTTCAAAATCCATCAGATGTTCGAGTATAAAATTAATAATCCAGTTCAAAATTTAAACAGTAAATTCAACGCAAACATAATTAAAATAATTCATTTCTAAAGATTCGCTGAACACCATAAATATTATTTAACCGAATTATTTTGGCACAAAATAAACAAATGTTTAACAATAAATTTTAATTCATTTTGATTTGCAATTCATGATACCTGTATAAATAACAATTTGGATGTCGTAAATCAGTTTATTTTGTAAAAAAGGAGTTATTTCGTGCGCCGATTTCGTGAATGAAGCCAGAAGATTTATTAAAGGCATATTCGCTAATAAATATAAATGGTGTCGAGTTCTTTAATATGTTTATTAGCTCCATATATAAGACTGCGAAACATACAATGTTAAATACGTATATTTGGCTCTGTCATAAATGAATATTTTAGGTGTAGGTTTAAAGAATTTTTATTTTTCAATAAAACAATTCCATGAAAAATATTTTGCAACCTGAATATAAAATAGAACTCTATGTACACAAATATATACAAAGAGAATAACAAAAAACGGACTACATATAAGAAGATACTTTTTCAAACCTTAATATATTGATTACCTACAAGGACTGTTTCCTTGTAGGTAATCAATATAAGCACATCGAACTTCATTGTCACCCCCGAAATATATAACTCATATGATACGTAATTATATAAGTTGCTAGCGACCCGCCCCGGCTTCGCACGGGTCAAGATTTTTGACAAAAAAAGCAGGAGTTGTATGTATTTTTTAATGCCACATTATAAAAAAATAAAAACAAAAAATTTCGTTCAAAAATTAAAAAAAAAAATTAGGGGTGGATTACCCTTAACATTTAGGGGGATGAAAAATAGATGTTGTCCGATTCTCAGACCTACTGAATACGCATACAAAATTTGGTAAGAATCGGTCAAGCCGTTTCGGCGGAGTATGGCAACGAAAACTGTGACACGAGAATTTTATATATTAGATAGCAAGGCAATAGGCAAGCCGGACTTATAATGGTTGTCCCACCACTGCTTCTGACCTATGTAGTATCTCAAGACTATATTAAATAATAAAATAAAAATGCTTTGGAAAGAATATCTCGCAAATAACAGTAAATAAGATACAGTACGGATATAACCGATCGCAGTCTTGAGAAATATCACGCTCCATTCCGAGAGAACGAAGAAATCTGAAATAGAAATGTCTAACGTTTGTGGAAATATTGTGCTTGTAATTTTACTCAGACTATCGATAATCTATACTTCTATACTAATATCTATACTAATACTAATAATATTATAAAGTTATGAATAAACTCAAAATCTACTGAACCGATTTTAAAAATTCTTTCACCAATAGAAAGCTACATTATCACCGAGTTACATAGGCTATAGTACATATTGCACCCGTGTGAAGCCGGGGCGCGTTGCTAGTACTTAATAAAATAATCATTTTTCAAAATATCTTTTTTTTTTATTTATTACAGAATAGACAACCGAGCTTGTGGATTAGCGGATGGTAAGTATTCACTAACAGTGGTCTCGAAAATCAAAATGCGAAATCGGTAGGTTTGCCAAGTTAAATCGGTATATTTGGACCAAAAATAGGTAAATGATGGTATCAGTTTTTTATACATCATTTTGCGTAGGTACTTCCTTTTCATGGCAAAGCACTGCCACATATATTGTTTATTTGTAGAAAATAGGATTGTGGTTTTAAATTTCCTTTTTGTCCTTGAAGTTTGTGTTTGATGTGAATAAATGTCAATCTATATATCTATCAATAAAAAATGAATCCTGCTCATCCTACTCCAATTAGAAAGACGCGTAAAAATATGTATGTATTTAATAAGAGAATTTTGTAAATTTCATAAGAAATGAAACGGCTCATCTTTGATGACATAAAAAACTGTCAATTCAGTATTTTTATGAACAAAGCTAGTGAAAACACAAAACATATATAAGGAGTAATTTAACTTACACTGTGTATTCACAGCTGCAACAGTTCAACTACAACTTCGTATACGTTGAGTCCTTGAATACTTTAATTATCAACGAGAAAACTACCTGCCTATGTTTTACGTCACGTTAGGTACTCCGTGCAAAGCGCAATTTTCCTCGTTTTAATTAGCCATCTCCATGAAAACTAAAAACTAGCAGACACCGCGGTGATATAATTTATTCAGGTCTGACTTTTTGACGGGCAATTAGAATTCAGAAGTTTAGTTTTCAGTAGTCAGTAGCATAAGACAATGGCTATTTTATTGTATGGTGAGCAAGTTCAATTCTCACCGAGTGTGAGGTGATTAAAATATATAGGTATGTACTTCACGCATTAATCAGGTGATAGGATTTTTTTTATGTCAGATATCGACAGACGAGCATGAGGTTCACTTGAAGGTAGGTGATACCTCAGCCACAGAACATCAGTCAATGATGCGCTGTCTACCTAATTTTTACTTCGAGCATTCGGAAATCCATAGACTGAAATTGGAACGCGCAATATACATTTCACGGTTTTTCCATCTATGAACGGTGGATCGTTACCCGGTCGGAATTTAGATATTCCCCCGATCAATGCCCGAAGTTACCAGACGTAGGGAAAACATGCTTACAGAAAATTATAAGCATGTGCTCCCGGTGGGATTCGAACCCACGATCCATCGATGCGCACGGCAGGTGTTCTACCGAACGCGCCAACGAGCCCGTCAGAATATCTATTCTTCCTATAGTCAAAATTCTGCCCGGAAAAGAAATCACAGCTCGTATATATATTATATAGAAAAACAAACATCTTTAAATTCTTAACAAATTCGTCGCGATATGACACCAGAATAAAATTGTCTACATCAGCCAGTTATCTCACTGTAAAACAGAAAAAAAGCAGTCTTTTGAATAGAAGCTTGATCTAATATTCATGGCAGCCACAAAGAGGCTAATTTTAATCTTAATATCATCGGCCCTATTGGAAATTCAAATTTCTCTTTAGATATTAAGATTGGTTTATGAATGATTATTATGTGATCCATTTTGCGTTAAACGAGTGAAGAATAATAAAAGGTTTCGGCAATAATGAGGTTTTTTGCTGGTATTAACCGATGATGAAATAGGAGGGTATGTTAAAATAAAATTCTAATTTGTTCTGACAAATATCCGATTTGGGTGATTTTATTATTTGATTACTAGATGACATGCCCTATTCTTATACAATATTATACTAGCGACCCGCCCCGGCTTCGCACGGGTCTAGATTTTTTGACAATAAAGCAGGGGTTGAATGTATTTCTTAATGCCACATTATAAAAAAATAAAAACAAAAATTTCGTCCAAAAAATAAAAAAAATTTTTTTGGCGTGGACTACCCCTAACATTTAGGGGGATGAAAAATAAATGTTGGCCGATTCTCAGACCTACTGAATACGCATATAAAATTTGGTAAAAATCTGTCAAGCCGTTTCGGAGGAGTATGGCAACGAAAACTGTGACACGAGAATTTTATATATTAGATTAGCAACGCTCCCCGGCTTCACACGGCCACGGGTGCAGTGTAGTTGTCTTACACTAAACACAAAAAATAGCCTATGTTACTCGCTGATAATGTTGCTTTCTATTCTTGAAATTATATTTAAAGTCGGTTTTTAAAAAAGTTTATTCATAACATACAAAAATCCAAAAATTCAAATCTTTCCTCTTTATAATATTACTGTATAAAATATTTTTTTTAATCGCCTTATTTTTTTAAATAAAAGATCTTATATCCTTTCTAATACCTCTAAGAATACGTGTACAAAGTTTCATGATAATCGGTTGAGTAGTTTTGGCGTGAAAGCGTAACAAACAAACTTACATTCACATTTATAATATTAGTAAGGTATTAGTATAGTATATTTGTATTATTATAGATATAGACGACTTTATATGCCTTATAAAAGAAGGCGATTCTTTAGTAGCGATTAAAACACCCTCTTTCAGGTAACAATACAAAAAAAGTTTTATAAGAGTCGTAACACGAAGTGCGTTATAAAATGCCAGATATAAAACAGACGTCCAGAGTATCTATAACGCGTAAAATGTTTCTTAAGCCACAGAGTAAAATTTATGGCTTATAATATATTTACTAGCCGTCCCCGCCCGCCCGCTTCGCTGGGCGAATTGTAAAGGATAGACGAATATGAACTATCCACATAAATTTGAAAAAAAATGGTAAAGGGTTGATGGAATTCAAAAAATGAATAGCCTAAAACCTTCTACAATTAATTCCGCGTCGAATGGTCATGGTATCATGCCGATCGGTCCAGTAGTTTTCAAGTTTATCGATAACAAAGAAAAAAAAAGTTGCTTATACGAGTATATATTATATAGATTTGCCTTGACCACCGCGAGGGGGCGGTATAATGTTTTATTCTTTTAGTATTTTTTCTAATTTAAGTTTAAATATTATAACGTTATTAAATTTAGTTAAAAAAATACTAAGTGCTTTTCAACTTTACTGGTGAGAAATATTGCATCTTAACAAGACCCGCCTACAAACGCTATATTTTTTAAGAACTCTTATATACAGTATTAAATTAGAATAAAATATGTAATACAAAATATATACCAACAAAAAATGACAAAATTAATATTGTATATATATGTTTTTTACGAGTAAAAATGTATCTTATGTCTCATGGAGCAACTCAAATGACATTTGTGTTTGCAAGCAGATCTCAACTTGGCCGCTTGAAACCGCTTGGCAGATTTCAAAATTAAAACAAACCAAATACAATAAAAATACAAAAACAAGTGTTTAAATAAACTTTTGCAAATTACCAAGGTTTTGTCCGAATTTTAGTTTTTGGTCCACAGATTGGGCTTATTTATGCAGCGTTATGCTTTGGTGTAAGATGTTGAATTAGCTGTATTTTTAGTCTGCGACAGTTACTCGCTTCGCTGAACCGAAGAATTACTGGTCGCTGCTGTCATTTCGTTTTATTTATTCCCCCGCATTACTGACACTTTGAGATTGCTACTATAATTACCAAAGTAAAGTGGGTCCGTCACTCTGCCCATTATGGGACAGTTTTTGTGTAATTATTATTAAACTGACATTTCTGATGAGCTCCTTGACGCGTTAGATAGTACCCCGTTGCGATAGGTTGCAGTATTTTTTTATTGACTTAAGCGCCTATGTCGATGAGGCTCGCAGGCCGACAAATCGCTCTATTGAATGTGAGCGAGCGAGATTGAAATAATTACTTGAGAAATATAAAAAAAAAGAGAAAGCTGTAGCTTGAACGCGCTCGGAATAAAATAACGTATGTGCCAAAACTAATTCATTTCATAATTTTACAATACTTTATTTAATTAAAAAACGGTTTTGTGCAATCTTAAGGACATTAATTCTACATCCTTTAAAATAAATTGCCTTGGGATCCAAAAAAGTGTAAAAATAGACAAAACTTCAAATTTTTTTTCTATAGAGAAAATTTCATTGAAATAACGACACTGCAAAGTATAGTCAAACAACAAATTCCAAAATTTAATATCAATAATCTGTACGCTGTTAACTAGCGTAGTGAGTAGACGTGTCCACGTTTAGCAACTAATTTATATTTTAATTCATTCAATTTTGGACTTTATAACTAAAGAGACAAAACTCATTAGCTTAGTGAGCAGAATTAAATTAAGTGAGTGAAAAGAATTGTGTACGAGAGAACAAGTTCGCTGCGGTCGACCAATCGCGGTGTCCACGCGCATCATAAGGTAGCGTACATACGAGCTTAGCGAAGCGGAAAATACATTTTGCTGAAAATATGAGTGTCGTACGTTCACCAACTAAAACACCTACTAATAAGAATAGTATCAGTATAACAAGTGGAAGTGGTAGCAGTTCTCAACCCAACTTATCAACTTTTGGTATCTCTGAAACAGAGACCAAAAATATATCGTTGCGAAAAAGGAAAACTCCAGAAGATGATCTTGCTTATCAATTTAATGAATTCAAAAATGAAATACGTAGTATACTGAAAGATTTTGGAAAATCGCAAGCCGATGGAATTCATAACATAAGACAAGACATATATACACTAAAAGAACAGTTGAACGATATTAAAACCACAACTGAGAAACTCATTGGTGAGAATACTCATTTCAAATCACAAATTGAGAATCTTTCAGAAACGGTAAATACTTCTCAAGAAAAAATTAAGAACTTGGAAAACAAATTTAATTTTCTACAATCAAATATGCACTCCTCTACACTTTCCATAGAAAATCCTGTATCAGTACCTATTTGCGGAGAGTTATTAGCTGAACTTCAAGAGCGTGTACAACGCAGTAAGAATATAATCGTAACTGGCATTGCTGAGCCATTCGTAAATGATATGGAGAAAAAAAGAGAATTTGATAGAAAAGAAGTAAAAAGAATTATACTTACCTTATATCCAGGTTGTCCTGACCCTGAGAAGATCATACGCCTAGGGAAATACAGTGAAAATAAAACGCGTCCCATTAAGGTATGCTTCACATCTCATGAAACAGCCAATGCAATACTGAAAAAAAGAACTAATACTAAGGAAGATAAATTCAAAATCTACTGTGATCAAACACCTAATCAGCAACAAGTTTTAAAGAAATTGAGAGAAGAATTACAACAACGCATACATAATGGCGAAAATAATCTCACAATAAAATATCAAAAAGGCATACCTAAAATAGTAGAGTATCGCTCAAAAAACTAAGTAAAAGAGAAGATGCAATAAACAGTTCTAGTAAAAACGAATTCATAACTTATAACATTTGTAAAGAATATAATAAATTAATAATAGAACATAAATCTCTCAAATTTCTATATGCAAATGTCCGCAGCTTAGTGAAACCTGGAAAAATAGATGAAATACGATGCATCATAGAATCTTTTCAATATTTTCTTCATGTTATAGTGCTCACAGAAACCTGGATTAAAAGTGATGACGAAGCCAAAACCCTAAAACTGCCGAACTACACTCACTATTACAACTATAGAAAACATTCACGAGGCGGGGGAGTATCTATATATATCCACAATAGCTTAAAGCATAACCTCTTGGACGAAGAAAATATAGACGGCAACCACTTTCTGTGGATTCACTTGGAGACACTCTGTATAGATATAGGGGCCGTATATAAACAACCTGTGGCAAACACGTCCAAATTTCTTGAATCTTATAATCAGCATCTCTCAAAAAGAAAACGAGTAATAGTATTTGGGGATATCAACTTAAATCTACTTAGTACTGAAAAGTCCGTAATGGAGTATAAAGAAATGCTTCGGGAAAATAATCTGAAAATACTAAATAAAATTAATGTCAAATTTTGCACACGTGAAACGTCGTCTACAAAAACTATTCTTGATCATGTCGTCACAAACTTACGAGACAACACATTTCAAATGGCTGTTATTGACTCAGCTCTCTCGGATCATAAGCAAGTCTATCTGGAGATAAACAGGCCCAAACCTGACCGTGCACAACGTGTACAGTATCATGTAATAAATTATCCTAACCTACATAAGACTATAAAGAATCTAACTGATACAAAAACTATAGTAAACTTTCAAGATCTAGAAGCTTCTATTATAAAATCAATATCTCAAAACAAATCACAAAAAACTAAAATTTTAAATCCGCCTTGCCGAGACTGGGTCAATAGGAGTCATATTATATTGATAAATGAAAGAAACCAACTATGGCAAGAATTAAAAAAAACACCTGGAAATATACAACTAAAACATGAATTTATACAAAAACGAAATATCACGTTCAAAACAATTCAAAGTGCTAAAAATAATTACTATAACAAAGCTTTTGAAAATTGTAAGAGAAATCCTTTAAAAATGTGGCAGCTCATCAATAGACTATCAAGTAATAAAAGTAAAAATGATGTAAAAGTGATAAATATAAATACTAGCTCGGGAAAAACTGCGGACGTTAAAGAAGTCTCTGAATGTTTTAACTTGTTCTTCTCAACAATTGGTAGTGAACTTGCTAATAAGATTCCTCTACACTTTCATAAAAATATTATAAAGCAAACTTTAAATTCTGGTAAACACAGTAACGGCCATCAGCTATCACAAATAGAACCAACTAACACTAGTGAAGTTCTTAAAATATTAGGTAACCTAAAATCAAACACCAGTGCTGGGATAGATGGAATAAACACAAAAACCATTAAATATATTAAAGACTTAATAGCGGATGACCTAGTTAATTGCATCAATGCATCTTTTAACGAAGGATATTTCCCTGACTCTCTTAAAATCGCAAAAGTAAGTCCGATTTTTAAATCGGGTAATAGTATGGATCTCAATAACTATAGGCCTGTATCGGTTCTGCCAGTTTTCTCAAAAGTATTCGAAAAAATATTATATAATCGTTTAAATAATTTCCTAACTTCAATTGATTTTATTTTCAATAAACAATATGGTTTCAGACCTAAGTCTAATACCTTATCTGCAACTGTAGATCTGGTAACAAATATAAGAATAAATATCGATCAAAAAAAAGTAACTTTAGGCATATTTATTGATCTTAAGAAAGCATTTGATACTGTTAGCCATGAATTGTTGTTATTAAAATTGAGGAATATTGGTGTAACAGGAAAAGCATACGCTATATTCAAATCATACTTAGCGAATAGAAGCCAAGTCGTAAAAATAAACAATCATCAAAGTGAACCAAGACTGATTACTTGTGGCGTACCTCAAGGGTCAATTTTGGGTCCGTTACTTTTCCTGGTCTACATAAATAGTATTCATGAGATCGGCCTCAATGGAGACATCACGTTATACGCTGATGATACTAGTTTATTTTACTCTGGTCATTCGATAGACGTGTTAGTAAATGAAGCTCAATGTGATCTAAACATATTAAATAATTGGCTGCAGTCAAATTTGTTAACTGTCAATTCTGCAAAAACTCACTATATGATATTTTCTTCAAAAAATAAAAAAATAGGTAATTACAGTCCTTTAACCATTAACGGCGTGGAAATTAATAAAATTAACACAGAAAAATACCTTGGCTTGCATCTAGATAGTCGGCTAACATGGAAAGTACATATCGCACAAATTCGTAAAAAAATAACGTCTCTTACGGGTGCACTGCGACCAATTGTTCGATGTCTACCAAAAAACGTTAAATACACTATATATAATTCTTTAATAAAATCGCATATTGATTATTTAATCGAGATTTGGGGATCTGCAGCAAAAAGCAATTTAACAGAACTACAAACTGCTCAAAATAAATTAATTAAAACATTATTTCAGTATGATTATTTAACACCCACTATAAAAATCTATCAAGAAACACAAGTAATGAACCTTGCTCAAACATATAAATATAATACCTGCTTGTTGATTAGGAAAATTTTGAGTAAAGATATTCATACACAATTAAAATTTACGAAAAACATAGACTGCCATAAACGTTTAACTAGACAGGCCTATAATATCAATTTAAGACCACCTCGAACTGAATATGGCAAGAAAAGTATTTTATATGAGGGAGCACAGAGCTACAATAATCTACCTAAAAATATAAAAGAAGCAAAAACTTTAACAACTTTTAAGAAATTATTAAAAAGTCACATTTTAAAGGATTTTTCATTAATAGACCGTACAAGATAAAATAATAAGTATCAAGTAAAAGCATAGTATAAAAATATAATAAATACACTCATAATTGTATTAGGTAAAAAATAATAATTAATCCTACAACAGTAATATTAATATAAAATACATAAAAAACATTTATTCGCTAATACACACATTCATACACTCTATATAATTTTATAAATATAAATATAAATTCCGCTATCTTCATTCACTATGGATAAGCCTTATAATTGTTAACTTTTTCAATCTACCTACCAAATACGCTTACTCGCTATCGATAATTAACACAAAATAAATTTTACAAATGTACCGTCAATTCGCTGCGCTAATTATATTAAGTTAAAATTGTTTGTTTTTTCTCTGTAAGTGATTTAATGTAAATCTTTTGAGAAAATAAATGTCTTTAACCGTAATCCACAGCCTGAACAAGTTACACGTAATAGAAAAACCGCATTTTTCTCAACAGCTACAAGAGAAAGCTTGCAGCTTCAACTTTGTTCTTCTCCAGTGACGCCTCTTAGCATTCTATCGGATGGTATTTCCCGTAAGCCCGTAATCCATTCTACGATTTTGCTTGAGCTTTTTAGCGAGTTTCCGCTTAATAATAAATATCTTGGGGGTGACATTTTGCCTTCTCGGCTGTCAAAACAAGAAGCAATGTTGAATCCCGCATGTCACTTCGGGCATGAAACGGGTGAGAGGTATATCGAAATTTGTACCTTACCCGAGCCACCGTTCATAGATGGAAATACTGTGAAGTGCATATTGTGCATTTCAGTCTTTGGAATTATGAATGCATCAAGTAAAAGATATATCATTGAGTAATATCCTGTGCTTGAGGTATCCATCAAGTAGTTTACCATCTAGCTCGTCTTATATCTCATAAAAAATATAATATTATCTTGATCATTTGTATTAAGTATTTAATTAATATAATAAAAAAAGTTATTTTTTATGTTAGATATCGATAGGCGAGCATGAGGTTCACTTGATGGTAGGTCCTCAGTTACAGAACTTCAGTCAATGATGCGCTGTCGACCTAATTTTTATTTCAAGCATTCGTTAATCCATAGACTGAAACCGAAACGCGCAATATGCACTTCACGGTTTTTCCATATATAAACGGTGGTTCGTTTCCTGGTTGGCATTTCGATATTCCTCCCACCTGTTATGCTTATGAAGACATCCTATGGAAAATGGTGGGATTCGAACCAACGACCTATCGATGCGCACGGCAGAACGCGCCAACGAGCCCGTCAAAAGACTTGATTTCGAGCAACGTACTGTTAAGTTTTTCGCAGTCTGTTACTGAAACGCGGGCGAGAAAAAATTCACGATAGCTTCAAAATTGAGTTGCAAGATACCCTAACAACTATATTTGTTACATACATACTTACATTACATTGCAAGTTAAATAAAAGCTTGTAAAAACAACGGACTTACGAGATTAAAAACTGAACCTGATTATTAGGATCATTTAAGGACGTAAGAATACCTCTTTAAATGATGTCCTAAAGCAAAAGGTCGTTAGATATTCTCACAATACGCTAAACGCCGGCCGAAATCAACATTCGTTGCCCATAAAAACCTTTGAGATACGATATAAATTATTGCGTTCACGTTTCAATAGAAAATTCATTCTTAAGCCTTTGACGCGAGTTGTGGTAATAACAATTGCTTGTTCAAAATATAACAATTCTATTATATATAAAATTTTGAAATGAAATGAATTAGTGATTTATTTGTAACACAAAAAACATAAAGGAGAACGTTTTATATGAAAAATTTGTGTAACAAAGGCTCAGCATTTTGCTGGCTGTACATAAACAGCGCTGATAAGTTGGGACTCCCTGCATTCAATGTTTAGTAACTGCACCCTACAAACTAAAAATAAATAATTAAACTATAATTAACTTAAAACACAAAATAGGCTGACACAACATCATTGACTGATGTTTTGTACCCGTGCGAAGCTGGAACGTAATGATAATAGTGAACGTCACACCATACACAACGGCAACGTAACCGAAACGGATATATATTCAGCTCGAGAGGATAGTGTTAGAGGATAGCGTTAGACGATGGCAAGGTCTGCAGGCCTTACGCCCTGTTCTTAATGAAATCGCTGGAAAATTGGATTTTTCTAATTTCTTAAACCGACTAACTCTAACTCTAAAAACCGACTTCAAAACTACAACTACAACTACTTATGTCGAAACTTACACTTAAAAGTAAAAAATAATATTTGAATTACTTCAAAGCATTATTTACCGTACCGTTCGAAAATTTGTTGCAAAGGCAAGACTAAACTGTCCTTCTTGGCTGGCACCGACTCCAAATGGGACCACCACTGAAATATGCCCTACCAAACAAAAAAAGAATCATCGAAATCTATCCATAACTTGCGGAGTTATCGCGTAACGTACAAAAAAAAGAGCAACATACAGACGAATTGAGAACCTTCCCCTTTTTTGAAGTCGTTTAAAAATGAATATTCGTTATTGATTTCCTAAAGTGGGCGTCACAATATTTTTACCCGGGGCGTAATGACCCTAACACCGACACTGTTTAGTCGTTTAGTTTGTGGATCCTAACCCTCTGACTAGCAGAGGACGAGAACGAACGGAGTCCCATACCCGGCCGCTTGCGAGCCGTTTGGACCCGAAAAAGGTTTTTCATCCCGCACAAAAAGGGGATGAGTGGAAACATGTTAATTTTATTTAACTTAAAATATTTCGCTTGTTTTTATTTTACTTTTTATACTTAGTTCGCATGATTTAAGTACCAAAACAATTGCTAAATTAAATTATTCATAAAATTGAGTTTTCTTAAAAGCTCTTCGGTAAAGCAAACAAAAGACGAAACAATATTAACAAGACCATTCAGAGAAAAGAAAAATTTCGCGTAGAATTTTGTTTTGTATTTTTTATATTAATAGCGAGACACTTATTTGAATCAAGTTTTCAATGTTTTGTGTGAAATGACACAAGTGGCCACGTTTTAATTGGTATTTGAGTAAAATGGTATAAAATAAGTTGCAATTTTTTTTTATTTTTAACCGACATTCTAAATTCACTTAAAAAAACAGTTTTATATTAAAAAATGGTCTCGTTGGCACGTTCGGTAGAAGACCTGCCGTACGCATCGTTAGGTCGTGGTTTCGAATCCCACCGGGACGACATGTTTATAATTTTCTATAAGAATGTCTTCCCGACAAACATCCGACACAGGGTGGGAGGAATATCGAAATTCCGACCGGGTAACGAACCACGGTTCATAGATGGAAAAACCGTGAAGTTTAACCGTAAGTATTGCGCATTTCGATTTCCGTCTCTATGAATTTCCGAAAGTTCGAAGTAAAAAGTAGGTCGACAGCGCATCACTGACTGATGTTCTGTGGCTGAGTTATCACCTACTATCAAGTGAACCTCATGCTCGTCTGTTGATATCTTACATAATAAAAAAAAAACATGTTATAACTAATCAATAATAAATAATAATACTTCTAACATATTATTAATTCTAACGTATTATAAAGATTATTTCCATTTCTAAAGCTTTTCTTTCTTAACCAACAACTAGTTAAAACCCGCATGAATTATTTCCCGAGCAGCGCAGTATTACCAAGTCAATGAAGCTCTCGTACATTAGAATATGGCCAAGTTGAACGCTTTACTATCTAGCTGTTAATTACACGCTTTCAGAACTAATTAAGTGTTTCTTGTGCTAACAATAAAACAGGGATTGTTCAGCTCATCACGATATTAGTTCCAATATTAATTTCTAAGTCAGAGATGATCTATCTACTAGTGCTTCAGATATATGCCCAGGATGTATTTCCTATACAAGAGTAATAGCAACAAAAGTTTTTGTAATTAGAAAAAAAAACTTTTTTATAATATAACACTTTCTAGAACAAAACGTACTCCAAACTAAAAAGCCGGCAACACACTCGCGACTCCTGCCGGGCTAGCATGACAAGCGCGACAAAATTTTGTCTACCGTTTTCTCGTGTTTCAATCGACTATCGCTTTATTTCTTTCGGGTCTAACATGACAATTACACTTAAAACTCGACTTTTAATATCAAAAATAGATACATTTGTCGATCGAGATATCTTTTCTATCAAAATTGTCGATGTCGATATATAATATATCGAGATATTTAACATCTTAGTTTGTCTTCTCTCGCGCGAGATATATCTCGTGGCGGTCATGCTAGCCCGGCTGATGTTGATTGTCAAATAATATAAATCACATACTATAAAAAATTAAGACTAGATTTCATCGAGGTTCCTATATGTTTTATAAATTACTCAAAAGTATTTATAATTAGTGTTGTCGCACATTAAGCCAACGGTGATGACCACCAAACGCGGCCAACAGTTCGAGATGGTGCTGGGTTGTGGTTTTCTCAGAGGTTGGCAACACTGAGGCCAGTCACGCAGTTTATTGCTCGGTCACGGCGACTGGAAGACTTACTATGCGCCGATGTCATTTAAATGTAAGAAATTTGATTGCATTTAGGATGCAGCTTGTATCGGTGGTTGAATGTGCAGCAGCCCTTAGTAGTCTTCTTAAAATGAACGCTACAGTATGTACATTGAGCATTCGAGACTGGCTATTCTGCTGCCGTTTTGTCTATGTGCCTTTGAATGTTTGCTTTCGTTCGCTCAAGCGATAGAATAGTCGCTTAGACAAAGTTCATTCGCTTCGTCTGGTTTCAAATTCGCTCTTCAACGTCAAACATCAACTTTGCGTAAGAATCACTTTGGATTTAAGTTAAAAAAATATTCATAAGAGCCATACTTACAATTTGGTGCGTTGTTATCGTACCAAATATGTACGAAAAGTCGCTTCAATATATAGATAGAGCGTTGTCTATTTATATATTACAGTGCAACCTTAATATAACGTACCTCAATACGAGTATAACGACTTCCTCGATTTAACAAATTCTTCGTAATCCCCTTGAATTGTCCATAAGAGTCAATATAAAATATACCTTTACATTGCGATCATTCTTTGCGTACAACCTCTTAATAACGAATTTTCAACTATCAAGAAAAAGTATTCATACCTCTAATTAACGAATTTTGCCAACCCAAAACCTTTATATAAAGTTTCCACCAATAATATAACTCTTAATCTTATAATGTGATTCATGTCTCGACATGTTTCGACACGCTTTTGTTTGTAAAGTAATCATTGTTGTTTTGATGGAAAGTAATGTAAACACCTCTGCTCGTCACTATTGTTAAAACTATTCTTTTACCTCTTTATAACGAATTTTAGACCAATCTAACCTCAACATAACAAACCTCAGTTCAACGAATTACTTGATATTACGAATATTTTCTTGTTCCCCTCCGATTTGTTATATCGAGGTTGCACTGTATATTGTATATTTATTATAGCAAGATAGCGCACGCCAACAAACCAACTAGCACAATAAATCATTATAATTTGGCCAATAAATACAATATCGTTATAAATTATAGCATATATGTTATGTTATTCTAATGTATAAACAATAATACTGTAGAGATTCATCAAAATCCATTCAATAGTTTTTGCGTGAAAGAGTAACAAATCCATCCACAACTTATACATTTATAATATTAAATAATGCATGTTGTTACTAATTTTTAGCACAACTTTCATTCATATCTTTAAAAGGAACTTCTTTAAACATATTTGCCCCACTTTTTAACATATAATTTACGAGTTTCTAATAATACCCGACCCTGCTGCCCATAAGCAAACAACAATATAATCAAATTCGATTTATTATAATCAGGATTATGACATGTTTAATTATGATAGATGATGCTATGGCGCCCATCTCATACTGTTAACAAAGCCACGCTTACCGCTTATACCTATACAACTTTTAGATACACATATAAAATACTTTGGTGTTATAATCACAATTTTTTATTATGAATTAGCCGGCTCATACAAACATTGCATATATCCATATACTCGTAATGAAGTCAAACCGAGTAATATACGGTTTTTCCATCTATAAACGTTGGTTCGTTACTCGGTTGGAATTTCGATTTTCCTTCAACCCGTTTAATATCCAAAGTGACCGGATGTTGGGAAAACATGTCAGCAGAAAATTATAAAATTGTTTTGGCGGGATTTGAACACGCGACTCAACAAAACGATAGGTAGGTTTAACCATACTTGGCAACGAGCCAAAATGTAATGTAATTTCAAATTAAATAAATAAAAATAAAATTACAAAAATAAATTCTATTTTATAAATATAACTAAAAATAGGCATCTGAATTTGGTAATCCACGATAACTACACAGTTTCAGCAAAAATATATAAATAACAGGCAATTGTTAAGTATTTTGGTTTTGCGAAATATGCATTTTTCCGAATGTTCGAAGTAAAAAGTAGGCCGGCAGCGCATCATTTACTGATGTTCTGTGGCTGAGGTATCACCTACTATCAAGTGAACCTCATGCTCGTCTATCAATGTCTAACATAAAAAAGTGTAAATGTAAAAATAGCTTGGATTTTTTAGAATTTAAAGTATCGGTGTCCGGTTTAAAAATTTCAAATTCCCCACAATCAAGGCTTCGGTCAGCTGAATATTTTACGGCGAGATTTCGTGAATGTGAAGTGGGGGAAGATTTAAAACTGTCCACTGCAACGCTTCCGCCGGCTGACAGTTCTGATAGCCAGAGGTGAATATCGAATGCGTTACCATTTGCTCGTATTTTCACAATATAACAAACTATGGAACGAGTGGAATGTTGAATGACCAGCGCTGTGGAACTCGTCTGCTTCACAGCATAAAGCTGAGCCAGGTCTAATTACAACCACAACACACACACATTTACACACTTTAAAAAAATGTAAGGTTTTATGTTCCAAAATTTTTTGTTATTATTTTGTCATTCTGTGTGTGTGTTTTGTTCGTAATACATGTTATGTCTAAATGTCTAGATGTAGGTACCATTCACAAAAAAATAATTCTATTCATAAAATAATATGCTTATGTTACTCGCTGATTTCTTCTAGCTTTCTATTGGTGGAAGAACTTTTAAAATCGGTCGAGTAGTTTTTGAGTTAAATCGTAACAAACAAATAAATATTTCCTCTTTATAATATTAGTATAGACAAATACACTATCAAAGCCACTTTTCGAACCGAATTCGACCTGAGGAGTAGAAGGAGTCTTCCTCTAACTCTAACCCAAATGGAGGATCCGCAATCAGCCTAACAGTTCTCCGTAAGGCTCCAGTGGTTGATGTCGAGAAGTTGTGTATATTCAGCGCTGGGGGAAACTTTAATAGCGCGATTCAGGATTATTGAGGTATTTTTATTAATTGTTGACTCAGCCAGATATCGCTGGCTACATCAATTTAACTATGTTATGTGTTTTTGGGACATTTTTTTTATATTTATCCTTTTAAAATACAGATTAAAATAGTATCTACTTCATTATGAAACCAAAAAACACCAGTATTAAAGTAGTTCATCAAAATTGGTATAACAATAACTGTATATAACACCTGTTAAAATAATAAGTAATACTATGTCAAAATAAATATTTATAAATGTATAATTCAATTTGATAAAAGCTAAAAAATATACTTAATATATTATTCTATGCTCATTTTTTGTTCGTATGTACATATATTGGAGCTAATCTACTAAACCAATTTGACTAGTGGAAAGCTACTTTATTCTTTTGCAAATTATATAATTGTAGTGTATGTTTTTTATAGTGTATTTAACTATTATACTAGTATGTTCTTTTTAAAAATGAGTTACTGGCGAGTTCAAGTATTAGGGGTCTTATGGCGAGCCCTCGTTACGGAAAGGTCTTCTATTTCTAAACGTTCAGTGCAAAGTAGAAACAGGACATTCACTGTATTGACAATTCTAATTCACATTTACGTTTTGAAATCTTCGGTAATTTTAAATCGACTTAATTGCGTAGATCAACTATAATACGTATCAAATACACGGTTATTTTTACATTCAATAAACTTAAATAAAATACTTTATATCGGATTAATTTATTATATTATTTATCAAGACGTTTCGGATGCTTTTCACCAACCGTGGTCACGGGCAGACAGAAAGGTGACTGATTTGAAATATCACAAAGTTGCCGTATTAACGACATTTATTCGTAAGGAGTTAATATTTTCTGTAATTTTCTATATTATGGCAATATTGACTAATTTTTTAGACTTGTGACTTGTTTTTTAGTATGTCTGATTTGGGGTTTTAGATTTTTAATTACTGAATCCCAGGTGTTGGAAAGTCTTAAACCATCTTCTCCATTGAAGTTAGGATGTTTTTCAATAGCCTCGCGTACCAGTCTGGGAAAGAATCTACTTTCTCTTGCAAGGATTTTCGGTTACGTTTCAAACTTTCAGTCTGACCGTGACCACGGTTGCTGAAAAGCATCCGAAACATCGGGATAAATAATGTAAATAATAAATCGCATTTTAATCCTGTATAAAGAGTTTTATTTAAATCCTCTATACTCTTCAGTTTGTTAGATTAAGGTCAAGAAACGCTTTGTAAGTTGATAACAAATTATGCTCTTTTATATGGGAATCTAAAGAAAACTATATAGTATAAAGTTTTAATGAACTACCTTTTTTTATGAAGAACTTAAGCTGACACAGTTAAAACCACTTGCGGTAAGGTCATGATTACAGTATTTTTACAATGAAAATACTTTAGTTTATAAGTCTCAAATGAGATTTTACTAAAAATGACTCAGTCAGTTAGTCATATGTATATAACTAACTGACTGATGACGAGTAACAACAAAGCGGATATAAAAACCTTTTCAATGAAAAAATACATATACTTACATATGCCAATTCCAATTTTTTTTAAGCATGTTTTCCCCACGTCTGGTAACTTCCGACCGGGTTACGAACCACCTTTCATAGATGGAAAAACCGTGAAGTGCACATTGTGCGTTTCGATTTCAGTCTGAGGATTTCCGAATGCTCGATGTAAAAAGTAGGTCGACAGCGCATCATTGACTAATGTTCTGCGGCTGACTTACCATCAAGTGAGCCTCATGCTCGTCTGACGATATCTAACATAAAAATAAGAAAATATCGTTCCTCATAACGGTCGAAATCACCATCGTTATTTAAAAAACCCGTGAAATTAAGAGGACTTGTGGGCACTAAATGGGGCTTTAAAAACCATAAGCGACTCGTTAACTGTCAAGATCGTAAAATATGGGATATCGTAAAATTTCATACTCTATAAAATGGCATCAGAAATATTATTTGTATTCAATAAAATATTTTATTTCGCATCGAATCAGGTCAGCTCGAAATTAAATTACGATATTTTATTATCCGTTCACACCTAGCCGTGCTCTTTGATTTATTAAAATATTAATTTAATAGATTATGAACTCTTGGATAATCATTATATTTTGTAGACCGAATCAACGGTATTTCTGTTGCGTTTAGCGGACAGCGTAAGCTTTCTAAGGATGTTTGTTGAATTCTCTCTCGTATCCTCTGGGATACTGGGCAGGATTTGCGGAAAGTTCGCCGAGAACAATTTGTCGAAAACAAATTCGTCGAGAACAATTCGCCGAAAACACAATTCGTCGAGAACAATTCGCCGAAAACACAATTCGTCGAAAAATTGTATAAATAAATATTTCCCATTTCTTATTAGATCAATCTACAAAAAGCCACATACCTATATAAAGAGTTTGAAGACATCAAACTTATTTAAGTTGGCGCTAGCTACTAAGCACGAGTACATTATGCACGAATTTTCTTTATGCGGCTTAACAGCTATCCATTTCAAGTTTTATAAGTAAAGTTGGTGTTAGTTCAAATATATTAGGGTGTGTGCGCAAGTTAATTCGCATACTTGCCCTGGCAGCGAGGCGCCAAGCGTGAAGTGATAGCGTGCTGGCTTAGGCTTGGGTTACACAATTGTTTTATTTACAACAATATAAAAATAGAGAGAGAGAGAGGAAATATTTATTCTTACTTAAACTTAAGAAATAAAAATGGCAGTGATATGATTACTTTTGGTACCTCAAAATACTGTAGAATCAGGGAGTCTATTCAGAAAATCGAAAGGCGACGGTTCGTACGTTTCCCTACTACGAACGTATTACAAATTCGACTATAGAAGTAATGTTTGCGATTTGACTCGAGTAGTAGACAGCTTTATTAACTAGTACTAGTAACACGCCCGACTTCACACGGGTGCGATGTAGATGTACTATACACGAAAAATCGGTCCAGTAGTTTTTGAGTTAAATCGTAACAATCAAACAAACAGATCTTTTCTTTTTATAATATTATATAAAGTAGTTACGATTATATAAGTGTATATGAAAAACTATTTAAGTAAACTCTAAAATGAAGATGATCGAATGAAGACAGAATAACAGCGTCGCAGCTCCGGCTACGACAAAATGCTGAGTCAGAACCGTTTTCCTGAGGGTAAATACAGATATAAATATAAAGAGTGTAAAAACTGGCTCCAATACAGTCAGTGGTGGATTTACCAGCAGGCTGAGTAGGCTTCAGCCTAGGGCGGCAGATTTTAGGGGCGGCAAATTTGGGGACCGATTTCTTTTCTTTTATCTAATACAAATCAAGTCTTATTTTTCTTACTTTTAAGACAGTCTTCTGTCCTTTCAGGGAATACTCAAAAAGAAAGACTAGACCAAGAAAACAATTCCTATTATTGTATTTTCGTAAATTTAGGAACTTGCTATAGAGACTAGGGCGGCAAAATTTTAATAGCCTATACGCCAAAAATGTGTAAATCCTCCACTGAATACAGTATTAATTGACAATGACCACGCTAACAGCATTCGAAACGTCCGCATTGGGATAAATAATAAACTTAAAACATTAAATCCAGTAAAATGTTTTATTTAAATAAGTCTTTGATATATTGTACAATATATTCATTGAACCGGTATTACCATTGTAATGTACTTACCATTGTAAGTAACATTGCTACTAGCATAATACGTTTTATCATAAAAGACAATATTATATCAAAACCATTACAGAATAATGTGTATTGTGTAATCCTAGCATAAATGTGCAGTTTACGTTAGTGATTCTCGAGGAAATGTAGTGTTCACAATGTGAAACGAATGGACGCTGTTATATGACGGCGATATCTTGAATTCACTTCATGTTCAATAGATATTATAGTACAGTCATTTGGTGCTCAAAAACCCCCTTTACCTGGGGTTACCTGGAAAGTTTGAAAAACTGGAGCCACTGAAAATCAGTGTTGGGGTTTTGCCCCAACGAATACTGAGTGGTCATCCATTTCAGGATCATCATATATTTAACTTTAGTATAGTTTTAATGTTATTATATATTTTTACTGTATATGGTGATTTCATGAATAAATATATTATATTCTATTCTATTCTAAAATTTGTGATTTTATATATTTCGATGTGCACTTTGCCACCTCGTATCTTTGTCGTTCGCGCCGCCATATTGGAAAATGGCGCCCAAAAACAGTTTTTTGACAATAATTAATTTCTGACTCATTTTACAATGAAAATAGTTATGTAATATGAATATTTCCTACAATTTATGTCCTTACCATATTTTGTAAAATCTATGGTTTTAGCGTACAAGAGCCGTAAAGTCCTCTCCAACCCGTGTTTTGGCCAAATAACTCATTTCCACGCCACCATAAGGTAGAGTAGGTGACGCGTTTTTTGTGGTATCTCTAGAGGCCTACTACAATTACTAACTATAAATCCTATTAAGTAAAATAAGTAGGGTAAAACTGCAAATGAGCATTAAATTTCTTAGAAAAAACACCATAAAAATTTAAGATTATGATATATAAAATTATTTTATATTTGTTATTAATTTTAATTCCATTTGCTTTTTAATTATATGATGCCTCTGAATAAGAATTTACAATTTCAAGACAGAAATTAAAGTACAACTGTCTAGTACAAACATTCCTCTACCCTCGTAATTTAATTTCCCCTCAGAATGATACAATTACATAGAATATTGAATCAAGTCTAGTGACACATGGCATCCCTATGGGGTGCGGTTTATTAAAGAGGGTAGATGTGATTATTGCTACCGTTCACGCTTGAATAGGACTAGTAATGATGATTAAAACTGTGATTGCTCAAGCCGAAGAGCTTTGGCTTGAGATACAAGCAAAGTCTTATGCGAGTAAATTTATTTTTCTTTCTTTCTTTGTTTGTTTAACTTGAAAGTCTCTTCCGAGTGATCCGAAATTCCCTTTCATTTAGTGAAATTGAAAACTTACAAAACGAACCGTGAAAGATGTCTATCGAAACCCTTTCAACGTGTTCGAGTTTCAAACTTTATTCCAGAGACGTAATCCAGCGAAATCTACTTGTTTTTGGAATATCAAGACTTCGTGTTAAGCCGTGTTTTGTACAAGAAACCATATCTTTTCATTTCTTTCCATAAATTATAATAAAATCACCAGTGTACAGTATCCAAACGTATATTTCCATCTTCAATACAGATGTCAGAATCAATACTTCTCGGACATGAATATATTCAACTACCAACACGTGTACAATTTCTTAAAATATCGATATTCACTTTGTATAGACGTTAATACATCACGAGATTACGAACAGTATAACTAGGACTTTACTGGAGCACGACTGTAGACAGAATGCCCGTTTTCTAATAATTTTGCTTAACAGCTAGACATTAGACGATACTTTCTCAATATTGAGTGATTGAAAGGAACGAATGACATGAGTGAACACGTGATGAGTGAACTGTTGAATGACTGATATTACTTCCACAATAATAACAATTGAACATCTGAATTAAATACATTTTGAAGTATCGATACAATATGTAAACTCATTATAATTAATATAAATTATTTCTATTTTTAATACTAAATTTGATTACAATATACAATTTTGCCTTTTAAATTAACGAATCACAACACTCGGCCATCCACAAGCGTGCTATCTCCGGAGCACGCAAAATCACAACACTCATTGAGCACGTTTTATCAAAATCAAAAGTTTTTTATTTGAATTAGGCCTTTGCAGGCTCTTATGAAACGTCTAGTTGCACGGTTCCAAAAAGTGGGTCTCATGGAGAAGAAACTCCATGGATACTCTTTTCAATAATGGTTTAGCTTACAAAGACTCGGTTACAATAGTAAGAATCGGCTAAGAAGTTTATATAATGCAAGGTATACAGAGATTCTATACAATGCAAAAGAAATCTTATACAATTTACCATCTTATCCTCTATTATTACTATGAAATCTAGATAAGTATCTACTAATGGTTAAATACATTTATTTCTCTCAAAAAAGAATACATTTTCACTTACACGAGAAACAAAAATAATTAAATAACTTCTTTTTATTTTTTTAACTCGGAAACTAGAACATACAAACGCTTTCACTATTATCAATACACAATTAATATTCACAATATCAATCTCAAAGATACTTTGTTACATAAAATTATTTATTATTTTAACATAGAAAGTTAGTCGATACTTCAAAAATGGCTTATAATACATTACTTGGAATACATTATTTATTAATAATGACATTATAATATGATAAATAAATAATTTTACAGTTCTACTTATAGCTACATTAACACGTTCACTGCGGCAAGATTTTTAGATGAGTTTCTGCTAGTGCTATATAAGGTGCCTTAGACCTGAAGCGTGTTGATCTTAGAGTGCGTTATCAGGTCGAAAATATCTGTTCAGTATACATGTATTCAGAAGTGATTTTTTATGCAATTATAAGTACTTATGCAAAATTTCTTAATGAAACATATTTTTAATTAACCATATTATATGCTTTTACATTCGTAGCAAAATCCGGCTATTGTAAGTTACGTTAACTATTTGTCAAAATGTTTGGGTCGATTTCACCCGCAATCCGCACTGATTGTAAATTGTATCGATAAACGGCTAGTGTTGTACAAGTAAAACAACGATGAGCTGAACAATAAGTTTTATTTAAATTTTTTTTCAAACTTTATTAATTAATAATTAATACTTTCTAGGTATCGTTAGGACAATTAAAAAAGTTTTAAAATATGTTTTTCATTAAAACATTGGCGACATAGAGTTTTATAGCATAGTTAGCAAAAAGATTTAACTTTTTCACTTTGCGTGCGGCTTCCTTGCTACTCAGTTTATCTTAGCACCCAGAACAGTTTCGTTTTTTCATCTTTCTTTGCCGCCTGCTTGTCACAGAAGTTGCTTCTTTTATTTCTTTTTCACAATTTAAGTTAAACTTGGGTGTTTTTTTTTACTAAGGTATAGAGTAAATATGAGGTTCATTTTCATACAGTGCTGGAATTTATTGTATGTTATTGCAGCCGGGCCTAACAATTTCTGTACATATTCGTTAGACTCCTTAGACTCCTCATCTCCGCCATTGATAATACTGAATTTTGAAGGACTTGTATAGAGTGACCAGTAGTTGGACTAACAAATATTCCAGGACTCACATTCTGGATTTTGTTGTTATTTTTAATTTCACCTTCACACATCAAAAGCATTTTTCTGCACCTCGATATCTTCATTGTGTCAAAACTCATTGTATCAAACTCACTCGTGTAACAATTACAATAAGAAAAGAACTACTTGGACGTTGCTAACTTATGCGCAACACTAGTGCAACTAACATGAAATCTGGTGCTGCTATCGGGTATCGGGTCATCAGGTCTGAAACAGGTCTAACCGCACCTAGCGATTTTTTTTTACTGCTAGTCGTTATAGGGTCGAATAGATCCGATGTATTTTTTTTGTACCTATGTAAAATATTTGAAGAGGTGAACATAAAACTATATTTGTTCCTTTTTTACTCCATATAATACAAGAGATATCTATCCCGCACCAGCGGTTGGACACATATTTTTCGTGCCGCACCACGGGAACGTCTTGTATCGGGTCGATTCGACCTACTGCCGCAGTGAACGTGTTAAACATTCGAGCATTTCTATTTATGCATTTGTAATCGCGCAATGGGCCCGGGCGTATTAAAGATCTTCCGACTTGAAGGTACCAATTGATTCTTAATTAAACTAGATGGCGCAACATGCGCCGACACATTTATTATCTTATGCATTTACAGTTTGTAACGGGCTTTTTTTTTATTTTTTGAGCCAGATTTAGTTTAGTTTTACATTATTGCTTAGGTATATGTCAAAGTCTTCAAAGACCTCATCTTATCTAACCTGTTTGAGTTTTGTTTGGTTTTAATAACTTGATCATCGAACCTAAACATTCTGATATTTCTTAACATTACTTAACATTTTGATTATTACTGAGAAAAATCTTTAAATACACTGACCATAACTGTAGTCCTAGCCATAACGATTCGCAACGGAGTTATGGTATACATATTTTTTTTTTTTTTTTTACTATTAATCAATTAAAACAAAAATAAAATGCATTGAGCAACAAAATATTGACCCCACATATTTGATCTTGATTTGAGGCTTAAACCTTACTGTTTCATGTGCATTCAACACTTCTTCAACTTAATTGTATATATTACAATATGGTTTTAAATAAATCTATCGCTTTTTAATAAGCAAATGTTCGTCAAGTGTATGAAGAATCAAAACAGGAACTTTCAAGATAATTTTCTGTTTCTTGCGCAACCCCTTAGAAACTGAATTGATTTTTGGTGTGTCAAACCAATAATTTGGAACAAATTTTCAATCTAACATTTTAATGATTCATTTATTTTAATAATTCATTTAAGAATTGACAAATTCTGTTAGAGAAACAAAGCTCGTACATAATTTTCCCATAGACTTAAAATTACCAAAGTTTACAAACATTTCATAAAATAAAATAAATTTGTAAAATAAAAATTCATCCTTCGACAAAACCTTAGTAAATTGCAAAAAGTTTATTTAGACACATTCTTCGTTTAATCGCTCCATGGAATCTCCAGTAAGCTACTTTGTTTTTATTAAATGTGATTGAAATTCAGGAAACCAATATTGACTTCTTATTTGATCAACACATTACGCGAATGTCTAAATAATAATTATCAATGAACTTGAATATTTCGAATAACCAATTATCATGGCCAATTCATTATAATATTATGTGTAACTCTTATTCACATACATATTTGTTTTCTCAGTAGAGTTGACTAACTAACAAAATCCTGACTCTAATATATATGTACTAGCTATTAATATTAATGCAGACACAAATAAAATACTTTTCTATAATTAATTTTATAACAGTAAAATATTATGTAAATGATTAGTTTGTGGTAAAAAAGGTTTTTTTTTTATTTTAAAATCCTTTCTTGACTATCACTAGGTCTTATTCCACAAAATGATTATCAATAATAACAAAATTTCATATAGGTAGGTATATATATCAAAATATATATATGTATATATTCATAAATATATATCATATTTCATAAATAATTCAATAAATGGTAAATCCTTGTGAATTGTATTCAAGTCAGTAAATAAATATTAGTCACTGATAATATAATTGAATATTACGATCGCTACTGAAATTATGAGTGCTTTTACTTAAGACATTAAAAATATTTTATTTTATCAAATTCTGATTCGTATTAAAGGATTTTTTTTTTTAAACAATTTATATCGGAAATTAATATCTCTATTAAATATCTTAAAAACTTTTGTCAATTCGTTTGTACTATTACTTTCATGCACATGAAGAGAGGTTTCTGGTACAGTCATAAAGGTTATGACTTATTCTATCACATTTACTACATTTATTAATTGGCTTTTGGCAATAATAATTATATATATGCCAACATTCCTGATAACTGAAACATGTAGAATAATTTCCTCTAATTGTATTGACTTACAAACATTAACTATGATAACAGAACCAGTCCTTAAATTGAGTTTTTCTAAAATAATTAGTATTTATTAGTAGTAGTATTTATCCTAGAATTATATCTAATTTGATAGAATTGCTGAGAAACTAAATGTTAACAAATCTTTTGGTTCGCTAAATTAAAGATCTTTTGCTCCATTATGTATTGAACTATAAATAATTCTATAAATAATGCAGTAAACTACTTTTACATAGTAATATTCCCTTAAAATTTACCAAATGTTTATCAGCCGCAAATGGCTTTTTTTTTAGCTTTTGATCCCAATCTTTCCCAAATTAATAAATCGTAGATACCATAGTTTTGTTGTATACCACTTAACGCCGCTATTATTTTTAGCAGGTATCCAGCCTTCCGATATTCTCTTAGTTACATCTGGTACTTCTGTGTCCTGCGTCCTTCGCTTACTTAGCTTCCGGGGTGAACCCGTATTCTTCTCTGGTTGGCTGAAATACATATTTTCACACGCTTTATATCATTTTATAATAACTTATAAACTTTATACTGCCGTGTTATCACCTTACAATACACTGTAAGTAAACTTTATAAACTTTATGCCATCTGCTTTAATCTTGAAACTAATTTCAAATATTTCTGTTCATTCAATACATGTCTTAAACTGTATACATAATACTATTATGTTATTCATATAAAAGCTATATATATCTATACGTAGATAATATAATGTCACACATTAAGAAAATATACTAGCAGCAATTTTATATTATTACTACTACACTTTTGATTGACAATTGCATACCTACATGACTATAATCATATACTTAAGTATCTGATACTTATAAACTTTATCATGGCAACTATGACACACTTAAATAGATGTTACAGCACAACTACATAGCTATGCATGCATGCACCTGCATGGTTGTTAATAACTTAAGGATATTCATGGCTATTTCATCACAACTATATGACTATTTCAGTATGTTTATACGGCTATTCTATCACAACTACATATATGACTATTGCAGCACGCCTACTTGGCCATTCCGTCACAACTATATGGCTTTTGCAGCACACCTACATGTCTGTCCTATCACAACTATGTGACTATTGCAGCACAACTACATGGCTGATAAAATTATAATACGTCTACATGGCTATCATTTATCATTACTGACCTTTACAGCATACCTACATAGCTGATCATAATAGCACACCTACATAGCTATTGTATCATTATTGATATCAACACCACACATGGCTGATAATAAAAGCACACCTACACGGCTATTGTGTCATTACTGATCTCTAAGGCACACCTACATGGCTGATCTACATACACTACACTGCTATTGTGTCATTTCTGATCTCTACAGCACACCTACATGGCTGATCATAATAGCATATCTACATCGCTATTGTCATTACTGATATCTACAGCACACATACACGGCTGATCATAATAGCACACCTACATGGCTATTGCTTCATTACTGATCTCTTCAGCACACCTACATGGCTGATCATAATAGCACACCTACATGGCTATTGCTTCATTACTGATCTCTTCAGCACACCTACATGGCTGATCATAATAGCACACCTACATGGCTATTGTATCATCAGTGACCTTTACAGCACACCTACATGGCTGATCATAATAGCACACCTACATGGCTATTGGGTCATTACTGATATCTACAGCACACCTACATGGCTGATCATAATAGCACACCTACATGGCTATTGTATCATCAGTGACTTTTACAGCACACCTACATGGCTGATAATAGCACACCTACATGGCTATTGTGTCATTACTGATCTCCACAGCACACATACATGGCTGATCATAATAGCACACCTACATGGCTATTGTATCTTTACTGATCTCTACAGCACACCTACATGGCTGATCTCGACAGCACACATACATGGCTGATCTCAACAGCACACATACATGGCTAATCACTACAGCACACATACATGGCTGATATCTACAGCACACATACATGGCTGATATCTACAGCACACATACATGGCTGATCTCTACAGCACACATACATGGCTGATATCTACAGCACACATACATGGCTGATATCTACACCACACATACATGGCTGATATCTACAGCACACATACATGGCTGATCTCTACAGCACACATACATGGCTGATATCTACAGCACACATACATGGCTGATATCTACAGCACACATAAATGGCTGATCTCTACAGCACACATACATGGCTGATATAGCTCACTTTCATGACTACTATATCTAGCATGACCATAAATACTGTTACATAAAATCTATTATTTTTTTTCTTTTCAACTCAATTATTTTAAATTGTTATTATGTTAAAAACTTATTTCGATTTCCCACCATTTCACATACATTATTTTTTTTTTATTCATATCTAATTACAATATGGAATGTCGAAAATAGAATGGACGAAGTGGGTATCGAGTCGTTGCGTCCGCGTCGGTCATATTCAAGACACTTGAAAAGTTTAGTATCAGCTGTATGTTTGTATATCGTACTATCGACAGATATACTAAGAAGGGAAGATAGCACATACAAGTTCTAAGTAGCCAAAACTCTACTAGGAAACAAAAATCTTATTGCGAGAAATGAAAATTCCTGTTGTCGCATATTTATAACAAAAATAAAACCTGAAGCTGAGTTCTTATCATCGCGTATACAGGACATGTTCTAAATCAATCCCTACAATTAAGAGTGGATCGATCAAACGCCTTCTGTCCCGATACACAGGTCTACTGATCTTATCAAATAATGATTGTCAATTAAATATCTTCTATACTGATGAAAAAATTCTCACGATTGAAGAGCACTACAATAAGTGGTTGAAAAGGTATAACGTGGTCATCATATTTTTTTCAAAAATGTACTGTGGACTCTCCACCTACTTACTGATCAGTTCAAAACCTGGTCATTTTTAGAGAATATAGTCTGCTCTAAACGACACGTCAACATTAAGTATCTTAAGAAATCTCTGGGGCATAATGGCTAAATTTCCGATGTGTTTATGCATAAATCCAAATTCAAAGCCAAGAGTGGCGAATTCGAGTAGAATAATTTTCTAATACTTCGATAAATATAAGTTTTAATAAGATTACTACTTCACAAAAAATGCATTTTCATTTGTAGCAGAACTTACGGCTGGACCAGGTTACTTAGATCTAGTCAAATTTACACTTTTTTTTTTTTTAATATTGTCCATATAACTCAAATTCGTACTTACTAAAATGTCCTTTGACGTGGCTCGCGGGTCGTTACACTTCTGATTTATAATAAAATCACCAGTGTACAGTATCCAAACGTATATTTCCATCTTCAATACAGATGTCAGAATCAATACTTCTCGGACATGAATATATTCAACTACCAACACGTGTACAATTTCTTAAAATATCGATATTCACTTTGTATAGACGTTAATACATCACGAGATTACGAACAGTATAACTAGGACTTTACTGGAGCACGACTGTAGACAGAATGCCCGTTTTCTAATAATTTTGCTTAACAGCTAGACATTAGACGATACTTTCTCAATATTGAGTGATTGAAAGGAACGAATGACATGAGTGAACACGTGATGAGTGAACTGTTGAATGACTGATATTACTTCCACAATAATAACAATTGAACATCTGAATTAAATACATTTTGAAGTATCGATACAATATGTAAACTCATTATAATTAATATAAATTATTTCTATTTTTAATACTAAATTTGATTACAATATACAATTTTGCCTTTTAAATTAACGAATCACAACAAAATATTGTTTTGTGAACATTTAAAAAAAATGTATGTCAGTTATCGACAAGCATGAGGTTCACTTGATGATATCTCAGCCACAGAACTGATGTTCTGTGGCTGAGATATCATTGTGAATGATACCCGGTTGGCCTATTTTTCACTTTGAGCTTTCATACACTAATTAGAACTTACAACTTATTCATTACAAGAAAACAAAATTAAAAGAAAAAGTTAAATATCTATTCGCGGAATATTGAAACAATAATCAAAATGTATCTATCTTTCATCTATACTTATATTAAAAAGAGAAAAAAATTGTTTGTTTGTTACAATTTAACTCAAAAACTACTGGATGGAATTTAAAAATTTTTTCACCAATAGAAAGCTATATTATTATATTATCAGCGAGTAATATAGGCTATGATTGTGTACATCTACATTTCACCCGTGCAAAGCGAGGGCGTGTGACTAGTTTTCTATATATATATATCTTAATGGCAGGGACAGCAATATTTTAAGTAAACCACTCCCAATTTAAAGAAAGCCGTATTGCACCCCAACCCACTGGTGGCCCGGGCCACTGACTACTTCCCATCCGACAATCCTCGCTGGAGGAGACCGCGGAACGTTCTAAGCGACCCCGACGACGACCTAGCTAAGGCCGTACACAGGCTCCAAGCCACTCGCGACAACGACACACCACACATCTGACACCGCCCTCGCCGGCGAAGGCGTGGACCCTTGCTCCGCGTACCTCTCACCCGGGTGAGACTCCAAACTCAAACTCAAACATTTATTCCACATAATATAAACTAATAATTATATACCATATGAATAGTTTAAAAATATCTGGTCGTGTGGAAGGGTAACACACTCAGCATATGCTTCGCCAACAATATTTTGTTGCCGGAGCGCCGGTATTCTTTGTGCTCCCGTCCCGCTCCTCAAGCGCCCTCCCAATCTGTGACGGTCCAAGTCGAGGTCGTAGCCCCCCACGGTGCCTCCTTGGTCTGGTTGCAGATACACGGCGAGCGCTTCAGCGCTCGCCCAAAAAAGTCCGGTTAGTTTAAAGGCCATATGTGCCAAAAACAATAGTGACCTTTCGAAAAACAAAGTAAACCACAATACGTTGATTACCGTTTGAGTATTCGGCCCTATGCCTTTCTAAATCCGTCATTCCATACCATAAGTAGTTAATCAAAGCTTGCAAATATCCTCAATACATCTCTGTTTTTTGAAATATGATCACGTCCAGCACCCAATACTCAGCTTCACCAAACTTTTACTTGAATAATGATGTCGCTTTGAAAAGCTATAACTTATTGGATGCGAGATTTTTTGCTATCCATTCAATATGTCGGCATTGTGTTTCAATTTACATAAAATTGCTGTAACCCTGTTATATGATGAATTTCAATGAAACTTCTAAGACGTATTGAATGTTTTATGAAAATCGGATTTGTTGTCGTTTTCGTAATTAATTTATACATTGGAATACATGAATGAAATCTTATTTGAAATTGATTCGATATATCAAAATTGTTTTATAAGTGATGCGAAAATATTCTCATTTGAATGTATGAAGTGTTTTCTGTGGTGTATGCGTAATTGTAATCATATATAAGGTTTTTAATTGACCATAAATATATGGAAATGAGGTGTCGAGGTCGATTAATGACTATATTTTATATTATTACTATATTAGATTATGATAAAACTTTAGTAAGTTGTTCTGCATACTGTGAAGGTTCCTGGAAACTTTTTAGGGTTCCATACCTAAAGGGTAAATCGGTACCCTATTACTAAGACTCCGCTGTCCGTCCGTCTGTCTGTTACCAGGCTGTACCTCATGAACCGTGATATTTAGACAGTTGAAATTTTCACAGATGATTTTATAATATATCACACATTTAAATAAAATACTGTATACCGGATTAAAACGCGATTTATTATTTATATTGTTTAAATTATTAAATATCCCGACGTTTCGGATGCTTTTCAGCAACCGTGGTCAAGATGACAGTTGTCTGATTTTTGAAATGTCACAAAGTTGCCATATTGAATAACTATTATTATTATTGCCATTGGCTTCATGCTCTTCCTTCATATCATCTAGGGACGGTCCTGGACGCCGATACACTGCGTACTGCCGTTTGTCTGCGTCTAGGACTTAAAATTTGTGAGCCGCACCGCTGTCATTGCGGTAGGAGTGTGGACAGTTTTGGGAGACATGGACTTTCCTGCGTCAAAAGCGCAGGGCGGATTTATCGCCATGGAGCTCTCAATGATTTGGTAAGGAGGGCTCTTGTCTCGGCCTCTATCCCTGCGTCTCTGGAACCAGCTGGTATGTCCAGAGACGATGGAAAGAGGCCAGATGGCGCGACTTTGGTACCCTGGTCTTTGGGGCGAGTCCTTGTGTGGGATGTTACTTGCGTTGATACGTTGGCACCATCCCATGTAGGGACTACGTGCCAGAGACCTGGTGCTGCTGCCGATCAGGCCCAAATTCTGAAATGCCGCAAATATTCTTCTTTAATGGGATCTTACGAATTTGCGGCATTAGCATTTGAAACTTTGGGTCCTTGGTCGGCGCATACGAAAAAATTTGTGAAGGATTTGTCCATGCGGCTGGTCCATGCTTCAGGGGAGCCCAGAGCTGGTACCTATTTCGCCCAGCGAATAAGCCTCGCCATTCAGCGAGGAAATAGTGCCAGTATCCTGGGAACCATACCGCATGGCAGTTTTCTTGAGGGTGTATATATATTATAATTAGTTAAGATCTAGGCTATTGTTTTATTTTTATAATAATAAGTATATTTAATTTTATATTTTTATGTTACCTAAGTTACCTAAATGAATAAATTTATTGAATAAATTATTTTTGAATTTGAATTGAAGTCCATAAAATATAAACTAAACGTAATATTCCACTCATTCACTGCCCACAGCCTACGTATTTATCGTATCTGTAACTGACGCTTCCCTTTGAGGTTAAATATATTTTTCTTTGGAGTGAAATACAATTTATTGAATTTAATATTGTAATACAATATTTTACTTTATGTCATAGTTGACTAATGGTGGTAGGTTTTTTAATTACGGAGCAAAGATAGTCTATATATTTTGAGAGGCCCTCAGTCTTTATTATCGTTTTCGTTTTCAATGTGTTCTAGAGTCATAAATGGTGTAACTAACACAACTTTGACGAGCTCGTTGGCGTGTTCGGTAGAACACCTGCCCTGCACATCGATGGGTCATGGGTTCGAATCCCACCCGGAGCACATGCTAATAATTTTCTGTAATGATGTTTTCCCCACGTCTGGTAACTTCGGGCGGGTGGAAGGAATATCTAAATTCCGACAGTTCATAGATGAAAAAGCCGTGAAGTGCATATTGCGCGTTTCGGTTTCAGTCTATACCTAGATTTCCGAATGCTTGAAGTAAAAATAAGGTCGACAGCGCATCATTGACTGATGTTCTGAGGCTGAACCTACCAACAAGTGAACCTCATGCTCGTCTGTCGATATCTGACAAAAATACTTTGTTTTATAAATATATATAGATGCAAAATTATCTTATATCAGTATCTACTTCTAATGAGTTCATTCGCCATCGTCTCTCTGGGATCATAGTTAATGTCAACCCTATTTACCTCACAAAATTACTTGGCTTAAATGTTATGGAATTAGTTAATTACAAGTCAGGCTTGCCAGATATAACGCACCTTTAAAGACAAACCGTTACTGAACGAAACTATTAAATTATACAGCAGAGTCAATATTCATAAGAATCATTTTTTTTTATTAAAACAGTCCAAATATAAGGTAGTTTGAGACAGATTAATAATAATGAGGGCTGCATAATGAGATCTCCAAAATACGGCTTACACCACCTGATTCTGCAAGGGAAAATCGGCGAAAAACGCAGCGTCGCAAAAAGGAGACATTCCTGGCTTAAAAACCTAGAGATTGGTTTCAGATGATCACAACGTCCATATTCCACGCTGCAGTATCAAAAGTGAAAATAGCCATTATGTTGTCGAACCTACGACAAGAGAGATCTTCTAGTTAGAAGAATAAGGATGCATTGATGGTTTGATTCTTTAAAAATTTAGTTTAGTAACGTAATATTGTCTTTTATTAACGCGAGTATCACACATTTAAATAAAATAATGTATACCGGATTAAACCGCGATTTATTGTTTAAATTATTTATCCCGACGTTTCGGATGCTTTTCAGCAACCGTGGTCGCGGGAGACTGTCTCCTGAAAAGCATCCGAAACGTCGGGATAAATAATTTAAACAATAAATCGCGTTTTAATCCGGTATACAGTATTTTATTTAAATAGTTTAGTAACGGTTTGTCTTTGAAGGTGTGATAAGGTATATTGGTCTTCTATCATTTCAGATAATTGATCGCTATAGCTTCTGTAACTTAATTTCAAAGTCCCCTAGTGGGGCATGGAATAGCCCAATTGGGAAGAACAATGGGGCAGACCAATGGGAAAATGATCAGTGAAACAGACACAGAAATGTCTGTGTCTGTTTCACTGCTCATTTTTCTTTACAGACAAGTAGGTCATCAGCCTTCTGTGCCCTGCCCGACCGAAACATTTTTTTAAACTTGTTTTCCCGGGATGCGAACCCAGGTCCTCCGATGCTAAACGCATGCTTACCGCTGAGCCACAGAGGCAGTTTATCCTTTATCTCCATATTTCTAATTATTCACCACAGCATACATCAATGAATATCTTCATCTTATCCCGTCAAAGGGTTTCCTAATCAATCAGATATCCTTGATTGACTCGAGTTGAACCTTTAAGCCGCTATTGTGAACTTAACAATGGATAAATGCTTCAGTTAATAATAAATTGACTAAGCTACAGTAGACAATTGTTTCACACGTCTCTGAAGTGAGGCCGATAAACCCTTTGTATTCTTTTAAACTTTCTTGAATTTTTCTTTGTGGAATTTTGAGATTATTTCTGCAATAGTATTGTAGCTACTTATTATTTCTATACTAATATTATAAAGAGGAAAGATTTGTATTTTTGTATGTAACGATAAAACTTAAAAACTACTGGACCGATTTCAAAAATTCTTTATCAGCGAGTAACATAGGCTTTTTATTATATATATTTTTTAGTATATCTACATTGCACCCGTGCGAAGCCGGGGCGGATCGCTAGTCAATAATATAAAAGCTATCATATTGTATACTACAGAACTGGCAGGATATTTTTACAGACTAATCAAAATTTTATATGGTTTTATATTTTATACGTATTTATTGTACTTTTTTCTAATTATATTTTAAATACACCGTATCCGTTATATTACTTGTTACTTTTAATATCTAGGTTACCTGGTAGAAATCGCCACCAGGCGATAAGGCCGCCACTTGTACATCCTTCGATCAAATGTGTACATCCAATATATTTATGTTAGTATGTAAGTTATTTGTATTTCTTAGTTCTTTTTTTATTGTATATAATAAAGTTTTTTATTATTATTACCAGAGAGTATTGAGGGATGTTTATACTTTAAAAAAACTGACCAAGAGCGAGTCAGACTCACGCATCGAGGGCTCCGTACAAAATTTTAGTTAAGTAAAAATTTTTCCAATAAAAAAAACTATTTGATGATTGCAGACCTGAGTATTTGATATATTATATTGAACTTGATACCTCCATGCGTTCCTGAAAAAAAGGGTTTTGACTGACGGACGGACAATGAAGTGATCCTATAAGGATTCCGTTGTTGGTATGGAGTATGGAACCCTAAATATAATATGAACACTTTCATTGGCTATCTATACTGTCAACATATTTTAAATGTCGAACGTATTACAGGCGGACGAACAGCGAAAGCTTAGTAATGGGTTCTAAACAACAATCAAATTATAGTCGACCTCTCCTCGTCAAATCCAAAGACACAAACTAGTTCTCGATATTAACAGGAAACAGCTAGTACAAACATCTAAATTGACACGGACGTTAATGCATTTTGACGTTTATGGCGTTAGAGGGTCGGCTGTTTTGATGTGGGTTTAGCCACCTGAGCCCTGACGACACTATAACGTAATAACTCCACCGTAATTACCTGTATATATACTTTTACCCAGTGAATTGTAGTGTTGGGTAGTACAGTACTTCAAAAAGAGTTTGTAAGAGTAGCCTCTTTTTCACTCTGAGCCAGTACAATGTCCCACTTCAAATGAGGCGAGGCGTATGAAGCTCGAAGCATAATTTGTACTAGTGAGTACTGAGTATTAATATGACATTTGATGGTTTTTTTATGGTTATTTATCACCCAAATACATCGAGAAAAAACGAGCGCGACATAAAATTTGAAGTGGTACATTTTATAATTTCGAGCCGCTTTTACATTTTGACGTCATGTCCGGGACAAATGTACCGCCTTTTGTATGTCCTACTCAACACTAGTGAATTGGGTCCATAAGCAACCTTTGCTATACATATACTTTTCTAGTTGTCCTACTAGAATGTTGGCCATCGGCCATTTTCCACAATTGATAGCTCACGGCACGCATGCTTATACCTTCTTTGTAATAATTGGTGTCCACTGCAAATCAGTGACATACTAGATATTAAACTAGTAGTAATTTGATTTGCAGTGGATATTCATTATTACAAAAAGCTATAAGCGTGCGTGACGTGAGCTGTCAATTGTGGAAAATGGCGGAGTTCCGAACCTAAATTATTTTTATTGTAATAAAAAAAGTAAACTATAATTACATATAGATAATAGATATACATACATATTTCTATCTCCGATACTAGGCTAGGGCTTTTCTTCCACTTTCATCAATACTTTCATACACGCTCGTCGATGTCGAGTACTTTTGCCTTGGCCCTTTTGAAAGACATCACTAATTTCGTCAAGATCGTAGAACAACGACGGTTCTGATTTTTTACGATTTTAGTTTTATTATATAAAAATATTTAAAAACATGTGAATTCTCAACAGAACAAACAAAAAATTGGAGTATGATAATAACAATCAAATTATTGCCTAGAATACGAAGTACATTCGCTTAGATCGACCATTCTCGACTTTTGGACTCACACTAGATTTTTTTATTGTTAAAAGTTTGGCGTTTTAAAAAACTTTCCGACTTTCCGGTCTCTTCTAGGTATATTCTGAAACATTGGTAGATTAAAAGAAAGGATTTAAGTGCTTTTTGAATTTAAACAAAAATAAGAAATATAAAACAAAAATAATAAGAAAATTATTCCTATAAACATTTTATACATGGCAGAAACATATATCTCTCAGATTATGGAAAACACATCGTAGAAAGCAAATCAGCAGACATCATTTATCCTAGAACTACTGAATCGAACTGAAAATAAAATGATACAATACAATAAAGCTACAACAAATTGTAGTTTTCTATTAGTTTTAGTTAGAAATCATATTTTTAATTCGAAATTTTGATAGTGGATGACCTAGGACCGGTGGTTAAGTCAACGCGCAAACCATTCATCATTGGAGACGGTCAACTAGTAGATACATTATTAAATCATGTAATCTGTACAATATATTGTTTCTAGTACAAAGGACTTGTATTGTTTTAATTAAATAGAACACGTCAAAGATTATAAATAATATTATTATTTGACCTTTGAACTTCTGAATCGTACGTCACCGAACTTTATGAGATATAGACGTTATTTTAAATGATTTCATCACGGTGAGCAACATAATGAATTCCCGAATTATCCCCCCAGAGATAGGGGGCATGGGGCAGACCCATTTTCGTATCTGTTTCACTGATCATTTTTCTTTACAGGGAAGTAGGTGATCAGCCTTCCGTGCCCTGACCGACCGATATATTTTTTAAAAATATTGTTTCCCCGGGATTAGAATCCAGGACCCCCGATGCTAAAACGCGTCGCGTTACCGTTGAGCCACGGAGGCGGTCTACAGCAACAAAGTGTGCGACGAAAAGCGGGACGATTTTCATTATTTTATTGCAGCTCTAAGAGGTAATCAAGTCTACAATATTTTTATTTTTATGTCAGATATCGACAGACGAGCATAAATTTCACTTGATAGTCAGTGTTAACACAACCACAGAACATCAGTCAATGATGCGCTGTCGACCGAATTTTTACTTTTACATTCGGAAATCCATAGACTGAAACCGGAATGCGCAATATGCACTGCACGGCTTTTCCATCGATGAACTGTGGCTCGTTACCCGGTCGGAATTTCAATATTCCTCCCACCCGTTCAATGTCCAAAGTTGCCCGACGTGGGGAAGACATGCTTATAAAAATTATAAACATGTCGTCCCGAACCCACGACCCATCGATGCGCACAACAGGTGTTCTACCAAACGCGCCAACGAGCCCGTGAAAACTTTTACAAGCTCTTTTCAACTGTCAATTTTCCGATTCTAACTCCCGTTTAGGTGGTTTCTCAACCGTAGGAGACGAAACTCTCACCTCACCTAACTTATAATATTATTCAAAACTTACAAGTTAGAGACAATATTTGAATCACAAATAAAATGATCTCGCTCTGTGCATTCGGTAAACTAAACTTCGTATGACCAACAGTACTGAGAACTTTCTACTTAGGAAGTAGCCAAGTCAACAGTAATGGAAAGACAGTAGTTTGATAATTTTCCTTACGGTTTGTTTTAGTTGCCAAGATCTAAGTTAAGTTGCAGTTCTCATCTAGAACTTTCGTTTGATATGGTCCAATTCAAAGAGATCTTGATTTTCGGTTCTTGATTTAAAACCATTTTACATTGAGTAAGGATAGCAAACGAGTAGGTACTAAGAGCACATATTTTAGATGGAAAAATGGTATCAGTCTATGGATTTCCGAATGGTCGAAGTAAAAAGTAGGTCGACAGCGCATCATTGATCGATGTTCTGTGGGTGAGATATCACCTACAAAGTGAACCTCATGCTCGTCTGTCGATATCTATCATTCAGAAACATGTGAAGATTGAAAATTTCGACGAAAAGTCTTGTTCTAGCGTCTATAAATCATTTATATATCCAAATTTTCAATGAGCTTTATTTTTTAATTTTAAGTATACCAAACCATTATATACATATACATACTTAGTTCTTAGATAGTTTCAAGTAGATTACACAATTATAGGCTCACAGAATGCACCATTATAAGAAAAATTTAGTTCAAAATAACATATAGTCGTTAAAATACTAAGCAAATGATATAACTAAAAGTAATATCTACTCCCATAAAAAAGAAACTTACTACTTTGACAATATTATTTCCTGGTCGAAAAGTATGGGGTATGAATTTTAAATCATAAACAAGAAAACCCACTTATAGCTGTCAAGCGAACCAAATCCCTGTCGCAATTAAACCAAGAAGAAAACAATAACATTGTTACAGAAATATTTTTCGTCCACACCGCCATCTTTATGAATACGAATTCGATTTACGAATTCAAGACAGAATGCTCTTGTAATAATATGTATAAGAGCCTATAATAATAAATGCATTGTCGGTCTTTTAAAAATATATTTTAAAAGGCCGACAATGCGTCTGAGACATTTATATTATTGTATTTTAGTTGGTGATTACTCACTAGTTACCATTAGGTAAGTCTGCTCTATAATAAATAAAAGATTGTGGCTACTCAGCATAGAACATTGGAAAACTGTTCCTTTGAATACCTTTATTATGATAAAAAAGTTTATTTATATTCAACTACTTATTAGTTTCCTGCCTATTATTCCAGAGTCATATCTGCTTTAAATTATTATTCTTTGATCACTAAATTCACTGAACTGCGGGAGTTTAGCTGTTTCCTGAAGGAAATGAACAGAACGGTCATCTCATCTTGACACAGACTAGTGGAAATTGCCTCGTTTGTGTTACTCTAACACTGTTGCTAGTTTTAAACTACTGGTGGTGATTAGTTAGTAATACTTTGTGGACTCATTTACAAAGAACTGAAGAAAGATAAATGTTTTTATATTTAATCCTAAAAGTAATTTCAGTCAGTAAACTGACAGATACAATTCTTGACGGACTCGATGGCGCGTTCGGTAGAACACCTGCCGTGCGCATCGATGGGTCGTGGGTTCGAATCTCACCGGGAAGACATGTTTATAATTTTCTATAATCATGTCTTTCCCTATTTAAATTGTCGTATGTGTGTTCTGAGCCATTTTCTTTTTATTTCAGATTGAAGTTTTACCTACGAAGTATTCTGTTATACAACACACTGCTGCTTTGAGACAAAATATCTAATGCTAAGGTGCCTAGCAGTGGTGATAACACCATACAAACCGAAAAGCCCGGCTTACTCTATTAATTTGTTTATAGGGTAGCCGGGCTTTCCGGCTTTTCGGCTTAATGTAATTATATAAATCATATACAACTTATGTGAGTACGTTATTATCAAAAAGTTAATTTAAATTAAATACTGAAAGCGAATAATGTACCAATTTTGATAAGAATTAGCTAAATACTCTAAAATGTGCATTGTAAAAAAGTATTCAATTTAAATGTATTTATGGCTCATAGTTTAGGGTATATTGGATTCCACATAAAAGGTAGATATATGCTGTCGCGGACTTTTATTTAGAACCGTTTAAGACAAACAATCTCAGTATACCTTTTTTTTTAAAGAGGGGGAAGTTTCACCAAACCGGAGGCGAGACGATCTTTTAAGAGCATGGCTCTTCTCGCCCCCCCCTCACCGGCGGGGCTCTTCTATTTGCCGGGAGAGTGTGGGGTTGAGTCACTCGTGACTGTCTGCTAGCCAGACAGCCTGGTGACCCGACCCACTAAACCCCCTCTGGCCCCACTTTTCGCCGTGTTGAGACCGCAGGATAACAGAAGTAAGCGACCGCGGCCTCGGCGATTTGCCACAGAGTAGCACGACATATAGAAAACAAACAAAAGACAAAACAACAAACAACTTAGAATTTAGCGGGAGCGCCAGGAGATGAGCGTCTCCTCTCCTCCCCCCCCCCCCCCCCCTCTTAGCCCTTACCGGTACGCTCTCTCTCCTTTTCCGCAGTCTCCTTCTGTAGCATAACTTGCTCGCAGAAGGAGACTACGGCAGTCCAACATAGTTTATCCCGCACCATGGCTCGGACAACACTAATCTCAGTATACCTACACCATCTTCGTGTTACTCCAACAGTTTAGGCAGCGCATGCCAAGATAGCTTTTTGATGGGCAGGAATTTTTCAGACTTACTTGATACTTATCGTAATATTTTAGCCTATCAGTTATTCTATATTACTGTAAAGTTTCATCAAAATCCGTTCGGTATTTCTTGCGTGAAAGAGAAACAAACATCAATCCATTCATTCTCACAAGATTTCACATTTATAATATTAGTAGTAAATAGTAAAGTAGTAATAGTAAAAACATAGTACGTTAAAGTCGGCAAGCGTTTGGGCATGTAAGTGTATTGGGCATCTTCATTGTAAAGCAATGCTATTTGAATATAAATTAACTGCGTACAGCAACTCAATTCCAAGTAATTAATGTGTAAACAAACCACTTAACATTTCTGAAATTAACTTTAAAACATTCTCCGGCAATGTTTTGATTAAACTCACTTAGTAATTTCGGCCTATTGTCTGAAGAAACGCTCGCAAAATGAAGAAGTAATTCCTATGCTTCCCTTGACTTGTTGTATTTTTTTTGTTTTAATAGTAAATACTTGTGTCAGGATGTTCAGCTCTTCCATAACAAAAGTAATTGTAATTTGTTTATCGTTAAATAAATAAGTTTTATATAAATTTATTTTATTGTAAAATAAATTACAATAAAACTTTAATTAGGTTTTTACATTTTGTTTTTAAAAAAATGTACAATAATATTAACAATCTAGACACTATTAATATATTATTTGATTATTATGAAATTATATTTTAAATAATAATATTAATTTTATTTAGCCAGTGTTAGTGTTTTTGGTATGGTATGTATACACCGAGGATACGAATTATATTGTCAATTTTTTTAAAGAATAACGAGGAATTTTATTTAATGACTTAATTAGTGCACATACATAGCATTTATAAGAGGTTATAAGGGCGCGTGTGCCTTGATCCTAATGATTAATTTGTCAAACGTCAAAAATATTACGCGGCAAATTAAACAACGAAGTTCAATGAACTTGTACAAAAACGTTCTAAAAGAAGTGTTCAGACTTCACAACTCATCAAACATCATTGTGTTTTGATATTAAACCAAAATTGTCCAATCTTTACGAACAATAACTTACATAAATATCCATAATATAGTTGCGGTGAATATTTATCGTAAAATACGTCAATAAAGCTCATATCAACTCAGGACCCAGTCGTTAAATAAGTCGTAACTTTTGAATGACTAAGCAATGGCTGATTGAACACAGGTTTATGTTAGTAAAATGTAAGATAGTAAGTAAGTAAGTAAGTAAATACTTTATTGCACACAAAATAAAAAGTTACAAATATAAAAATCAGCGTTAGAGAGTGTACAGAAGGCGGTCTTATAGCTAAGACAGCTATTTCTTCCAGACAACCCGAGATGGAGGAAATGCTGTATACATAAAAAAATTAAGGCGGTGCAGAACAAGTACAATAATTACAAATTAAAATTAAATTTAAATATTTAAACAAGTTTGTTTGTCAAAACATATTAACGAACAACACTACAAACATAATAATGGAAACATAAAATGAAATAAAAAATAGGCAATTTAAAGCGATAAATAATAATCTTTAACAAGAGAATCAAAACAGGAAATGGTTTGAGCCTTTCTGATTTTCACAGGTAAAGAGTTCCATAAACGAATAGCTTTAACAGTAAAAGAGGAGTCAAAGAACTTAGAGGAGTGAGAAGGCATACAGAGGGAAAGATTAAAAGAGGATCTTAAATCAAGACTGTTGGAGCTGAGAAAGATAAATTTTTCTTTAAGATACCTAGGGGATCTAGGATCAAAGAGCACGCAGTAGAGCAGGTGTAAGATATGGGCATTCCGGCGTAATCGGATAGGGAGCCACTTAAGTTTCTTACGAAAATCTGATATATGATCAAATTTACGTAAGCCGAAGATGAACCGAATGCAGAAGTTTTGAAGTCTTTCCAGCAGATTTAGTTGGATCTCATTAAGGTCAGGATAGCAAGAATCAGCGTAATCCAGGATAGAAAGAAGCAAGGAGTGAGAGAGTAGAATTTTAGTAGGGATAGGTAGAATATTTCTTAACCGCCGAAGAGAAGCTGCCGAAGCAAACACTTTTTTGCGTACCTCGTTGAGTTGGTCTACCCAAGAGAGGTTTTGATCAATGTATACCCCAAGATTCTTAACAGTCTTACTAAAAGGTATGATTATACCATCGACTGTAACATTTGGAAGGTCCGTCCAGTTAATTCTATTAGTATAATGAGAGCTTCCAATTACTATAGTCTGTGTTTTAACAGGATTAACCGTAAGACCGTGCATTATACTCCAGTTAATAATAGATAGTAGTAAGATAGTTACATTCTTTATGTTAGAATATTATTATTATTTTTATTTGCACGCACAAATACTACAAAAATTTATAAAGAAAATATAGCGTATTTAGTGAGCACATGGCCCAAGCTCAGCTGTTGTGCTGAGGGTGTAGACTAGAGTTCCCCAAACTTTTTTGTGTCGTAGACCCCTTGCCATGTTTTTCCGTGTTGGGTAGACCCCCTACTTACCTGATATTGATTTCCTGTAAATTTCTAACTGTAGTGAAGTTTAGTGTTAAAAACTTAAAGTAAAAACACATGTAAATTTACACATTTATTAATTGAATTTAAATTAAAAATTACTTCTTACTTTCTTAGGTACTTTTATAAATAATGTATATGTTTTGATATTATAAGATAGTATGATGTATGTAAATAGGTACTATCAGTGTATGTGTTGAGATCCACTATCATGGACCCCCAAATTTTTTTTCGCTGACGTAGACCCCTTGCAGGTTTTCATAGACCCCTAGAGGTCGATATAGACCACTTTGGGAATCACTGGTGTAGACTGTAGGTGCTGATTTTGACCATACACCGCTGATTTTCAGTCATAGAACTGGGAGTGTACAATATGTACGGTACAATATATGTATAAATATATCGGAGTGAATCGATCTTGTCTTTCTTTTTCTTTAATTTAACAAATCTAATATATAAAATTCTCGTGTCACAGTTTTCGTTGCCATACTCCTCCGAAACGGCTTTACCGATTTTTACCAAATTTTATATGCATATTCAGTGTGTATGAGAATCGGCCAACATCTATTTTTCATTCCCCTAAATGTTAGGGGTAGTCCACCCCAAAATTTTTTTTTTTAATTTTTGGACGATTTTTTTTTGTTTTTATTTTTTTATAATGTGGCATTAAAAAATACATACAACCCCTGCTTTTTTTGTCAAAAAATCTTGACCCGTGCGAAGCCGGGGCGGGTCGCTAGTATACTATATGTTTGTGTGTGTTTATCAAATAAATATTCTTATTCTTACGGGTTAACTTAAAATGGTCATTCATTTTTTCAGGCAACTGAGTGATCCTACTTTGAAGTAATTCTTTTAAATAATGAACATCAGACGTCAAAAAAAGTTTAAATCCTATAGAACCTTTATGGAATTCCAAATCGGGCAGCTGTCATTTTCAGTCTGTCCGTGACCACGCTCGCTGAAAAGCACCCGAAAAAAAGTAAGAAATAAATTGCGTTTTAATTATCTGTAGAATCTTTTCCCTTGACGTAGCGTAATATCTAATTGCGCGTAAAATTAATGAATACCAGTGTAATTAGAGTATTACTTGGGAATTAGAAGCCAATTATGGTAACTGGAAATGGCTAAGTTATACAAATTCTCTTCAAATATTTTGGAACAAGGGTTAATTTTTATGACACCATATTATGTCGAACGACAAGCGTTAGAATTACTTAGTGATGATACATCTACAATCATTAATCACCACAACATTAATCAATGATGCGCAGCGACCTATTTTATGTTAATTTTTGAAGTGTATACTTAATTAAAACTCAAGTCGAATCGCATTTCAAGGTTTTTTCATTTGTGAAAACATCGTTACTAATATTTAAGAGGTGATGTTTGTAAATATTATGATAAATTTTAATTAATATAATTGGATGTATATCCGTTTTAATTGAATTGAATAAATAAATAAATAAATAATAAGTGATGGAGGAAGACATAGAAAATTATAATAATATAAATGTAGTCCAGGTAGAATTCGAACTCACGACCCATCGGAACGCATAGTAGATATCCTACCAACCACATCAACGAGTCCGTCAAAAACGTCGTAATAGTAACAATACATTAGTTACTCTATATTTAAAAAAAAGAAATAGTAATTTCTTCAACGATGTTTCTCTTCGCACTCGGTTGAGAGGAAATCTTCACAATACGTGATAACACTTGATAAATGAAACACAATAACAGCCTTTGCCAGTTTTTTCCACTGTCCCGGCTTTTAGAGATATAAAAACGCAAATAGGGTGACCATTTTCTATTCATATTTTGGGACTTTGGTTATTTAACTATAACAACGTTTAAAACACGATTATATTATTGATCCCGACGTTATGAATGCTTTCCAGGAAACGTGGTCAAGGAGAGATAGAATGGCGACAGCTATCTAATTTGAATTATCACAAAGTTACCATACCATTGTAGCGCGTAGGCCCAATAATACTTTAGTTTACGTAGCGATAAAGCTACGCATGCAGTGGCGTAGCTATCATAGGGCAAAGTGGTGCAGTGCAGGGCCCTGAAGCTGAGAGGGCCCCCTGAGCTTTGGAAAGAGGGGGAGGCAGCTCTTGAAACTAGAATTTTTTTTAAAACAATATTCATCTTTTTCAAGATTTTAAATGAGAATTTATAACGCCGATAGTGTAGTTACTGAAAAAAAAATGTCGGAGGGGATTGCGATTATTTCTTTGCACCGGGGCCCTTGTTCACTTAACTACGCCACTGTACGCATGTGTACGCGTGCTATGTAGATATAAGCTATATATAATAACGTAATTCGTTGTTATTCGACGGTGAGTCGTCCATTAAACACCAAGTTAATAACACTCATTTTAATTTGCGAAACTTTCCGATACATTAATATAACACAGTAGTACCATATCGACAAACCATATATTTCTACGGAGTTGATTTTTGCTGTAATTTTCTATATTATGGCAATATTGATTAACAGTGTCCTTTTTTATTTTAAGCATTCTACGTACTCAGCGAAAAGGACGCCTTAATTTCATTGAATATCCCAAAGTTAGTGTCCCAGTATGTCGCAAATAGTGGTGTCCCTACCACAGATTCATAATATTGTATTTTATTTATTACTCACATGTATTATACTGAGTAGTATGCGGACAAATATAAAGGGATATAAGAGCATGCCAGTAAAGTCTCATTGTGAAGTTAAAACGAGTTTGTATGCTTGAGTAATTATGTAAACTAATGTTATTATATTTCATAACATGTGAGATATTCTTGACTTAAAGTAGTATATTTTATGAGATACACAGAAATGGTCTCGTTGGCGCGTTGGATGGAACCTTCTTTGCGTTCCGATGGGTCGCGGGGTCGAATCTCGCCGGTTCTTACATATTAATGATTTTCAGTCTACGGATATAAGAATAATAGATCGACCACGCATCATTGCTTGTGACTGAGGACCTACCATCAAGAGATCATCACGATTTTTCTGTCGATATCTGACAGAAAAGAGATTAATTGTTTGCCCACGGCTTCGCTTGCATGGAAAAAAATAAGATGATATCCCGGAATAAACACTGAGTATAAAGCTATCTCTGAACCAAATTTCATCAAAATCTGCTCAACGGACTGACCATCCAAGCTTAACAGACATAATTTCTTTTACATTTATATTAGAATGTATGATAAGAAATGACTATATAAGAGGAAGTTTGAGAGTAGCGCCAGTGAATGAAAAATTGTAAGGTAATCGTTTGGCTTGGTACAGACAATATGTTATGAGGAGAGGTGAAGAGCATGAATCTATAAAAGTTTTGAATATGAAAGTGGATGGGTATTAGGGAAGAGTTAAGCCAAAAAAAAATGGATTGACTGTGTGAAGAATGATATCTGTTTGAGAGGTGTAACTAATGATATGGCGAGTGAAACGAGAGAATGGAACAAGAGAACATTTTGCGCCGAAAAAAAGGGAACAGGGCAGGAAGAAGATTAGAATGTATGAACATAATATGTAAGATTACATTGTCTGAATACCCAAAACTACTATGCCATAAATAACATGAAAATTTAATAATACATCGCTATAATTTAACATAATCAAGTGTACTTGGTTGCTCAAGGCTAGCTCAAGTCAGTTTACACGAATTTAGACATCTAGCTTTAATAGAATTAGCATCTACGACTCGGTCGAGGGTTAAATAGGTCACATCCTACTAGTTATGGCAAGAAATATATTATGTACAGATATGTCAGACCTTATATGACGACGCGACGTTGGAACCAGAGTCGTCTAGGACCCGATAGTATGGTTCTGAGAAAATTAAGGCGTTTGGCGTTGTTGTGAGAATTCTATGGGGTTTTTATTATTATTTATTAGTAAAATGAACTCACGATTGTTTTAATAAAAAAGGCATATGTTCAATCAATATGTTTTCTATATCTATACTTATATTATAAAGAGGAAAGATTAGAATTTTTGATTCGGGACCGATTTTAAAAATTATTTCACCAATAGAAAGCTACAGTTATCAGCGAGTAACATAAGCACATTTTTTATGTATAGTACATCCACATTGCACCCGTGTGAAGCCGGGGCGCGTTGCTAGTATTAAATAAAACTAATATTCTTAGTTTATACTTTGTTTTTAGTTAATACTGTGATTCTACAAGGACGAAAGCTCTGACGTGCACTTAGAACAGTGTGGCAATCATGATTTTAGTAATAAACTCTGTTGTGGTAAAATGTTACTTAGATCACTCTGGGTCCAAAGCGACGTCTTATAAGCTTGAGACCCATTTTTCTTGCCTGCCTTGCCTTCAATTAAATTAAAGCAATAAATGACGAATTAATTATTGATCTGATCATTACTACTTTTTTACACTTTGGCTATTGAACGTGTAATAGCGAAATTACGATCGAGTAACGAACCACCATAGATGGAAAAATCGTGAAGTGCATATTGCGCGTTTCGTTTTCAGTCTATGGATTTCCGAATGCTCTGTGTAAAAAGTAGGTCGACAACGCATTAGTATCTTGGGTATTACCTACCATCATGTGAACCTCGTCTGTCGATATCTGACATAAAAAAAAGATTTATTTGAATACTTTTCTTGGTGTAAACAGCACATAATATCCGCAGGTATACAGTTGTTTACATTAATTTCAATGCCAATTATTACGCTTCAATAATTGAATTCAATTTCTGCTCTTGTATGTACAAGAAAATGGCATGATGAAAATGGGCCTTTATTTTAGAGACACTTCATGAAATTCGAAGTTACTTGACTCACTGATAGTGAAATAACGTTACGGTTTTGGGTTTGATTTTAAGTGGAGAAATGAGGAATGTCATTCAGATCGAAACGTTTGTAGATTGCTGCTTTGAAGCAAATATCATGTGCTATGGAAACTCTACATAAGACCTCCTATTAAGTTACCGCAGTGACCTAAAAACCTACATAGACTAGGAGTAGTTTTAGGTTTCTGTTGAGGGGCAAATGCGTCTGTCTAAAATAGAGCTTCTACAAATTAGATTCATTATTAAATAAAATGTGAATTCCCGAGCCCCCTAGCGGGAAATGGGGCACCCATTTCTGTCTGTTTCACTAATAATTTTTCTTTAGAGGCAAGTTAGTGATCAGCCTTCTATGCCCTGCCAACCGAAACATTTTTTTAAATCTTGTTTCCTCGGGATTCGAACTCATCACCTCTAGTGCTAAGTCCATCGCGCTTCCCACTGAGCCACGCGGTCATATTAAATTTAATTATATACTAAATTACTTTTGTACTATCGCAGGCTGAGTGGGGCAAATGCATCCTTTTTATGTTAAATATCGACAGACGAGCATGAAGTTCACTTGATGGTAGGTGATACCTCAGCCACAGAACATCAGGTAATGATGCGTTGTCGACCTACTTTTTACTTCGAGCATTCGGAACTCCATAGACTGAAACCGAAACGCGCCATGTGCACTTCACGGATTTTCCATCTATGTACGGTGGTTCGTTATATTATGTGGTGGTTCGGAATTTCGATACTCCTCCCACCCGATCAATCCCCGAAGTGACTAGATGTGGAGAAAACATGCTTACAAAAAATTATAAACATGTTGTCCCGGTGAGATTCGAACCCACGACCCATAGATGGGCACGGTAGGTGTTCTACCGAAGCCCGTCAAACAATACTTACAGACTAACGTAAATTCACGATAAATATACATCAATGTATAGAACCCGTCACTTAGCATCGAAACGCAATCGCTTATACAATTTCTCGCTACTTTGATCAGCAGGGAGTAATAAGTGAATTGCCTCTCATATCTTCAAAGGCTTTTGCGGCTCCGCGTGTAAGGTATTAAACGGCTCTGTTAATAGCTTAATCTATGCGGCCGGGGTAATTGTGCTTAGCTACGTGTTATGTGGTAATCGTTTCTGACTGCCTTATTTGCTTTGAAACGTTATGTTTAGGTTAAACGTGCTCATTGTTTGTATTAGAGAGTTGGGATTAAAATAATTATATATGACTGTTGCTAGTCGCATAAAATCTATTTTCAAAATTAAAATTATTTTTGGTTTTGTTCAATAAATAGATTAAATATTCGCGCATAAATTAGATGAAAGACATGAAATATAAATTAATTTCTTGTTGAGAAACAGAGCCTTAAAAACAATTAATTTATAAAGATCTTAAGGCTCTATGGTAATATAACCTTGGTAAAAGATATCATCAAGAGGTCAAGAAATACATATAATGTAGCTTTCTATTGGCGAAATAATTTTTGTAATCGGTCCTGTAGTTTTTGAGGTTATTCATAATATACAAAAATACAAATCTTTCCTCTTTAAAATAAAATACTGTATACCTGATGAAAACGCGAATATTATTTATATTGTTTAAATTATTTATCCCGATGATTCGGATGCTTTTCAGCAACCGTGGTCACGAGGAGACAGGATTATAAAAAATTAAACAGTTATTTAATTAAATGTGTGATACTCGCGTTAATAAAAGACAATAATATCTTTCCACTCTATAATATTAGTATAGATATAGATAATAAAGTCATTCCCACCCACAGCCACTCTATATAATACAAGGCAAGAAGTTCGTTTCAGTTCGAAGCAAAGTACTCGTTATATGAAAGTTTAGTAAGGTAAATGATAATGATGTGATAAGACGATTTATTAACAGACAACGTGATAAGAAGAAGTTAAGAGATGTGATAAGATGATTTATTAACTACAGGTTATGTAACGCATTAGTTTCGATAAATAAAAAATTCTAGGTAAGTGTCAAGTATCTAAGTCTATACTATAATCTATACTATTACTATAATGTGGAAAGATTTATATTTTTGTATGTTATGTATAAACTCAAAAACTAAAAATGTTTAATACTTTCACTAAAAGACAGCCACAGTATCAGCGAGCTTTTTGTGTATAGACTAAATTGCAACCGTGTGAATCCGGGGCGCGTTGCTTGAATTGTATATTTAGGATAATAATAATCAATTTATTATGATAATAATAATAATTAATAATTCTTTATTGTAGGTAAAACACCCATAGTTAAAAAGTTACAGATAAAATGAAGCAAGAGCTCAGATAATTAAAAAAACTAATATAGTCATTGTTTTCCATCGCTCTACACTGACGCCCAGTACCTCAAAATGGGATTGCTCACGTACTCTATTTTTGACGTATTAATGCGACTCCAGAATGATGCAACCTGTGATCTTATGATCACAAAGAAATCAGGAACTCTGGCTGTGGCGAACATGCTAGACGCGCTACAATAGCGAGGTAGTTGCATCAGTATGCGGAACGCATCAGTGCAAGTGTAGCGTAACTAATATTATTTCACATTAATTTATGTCAAAGTCCAGACTGCAATAACCCTTATGAAAGCCTATTTGTTACTGAGTGGCTTCAAATATTTGAAGGAAAGTAATATCCTGTTGAATCATAAATCACTTCTTTGCTCATAAATGTGCAATGTTTACACGCGACTGCTATTATGTGTGGCTTAATTGATAAGCTTTGCGTTTTGAAGGAATCTTTAATACTGCTTAATTCCGCGTGATAGATTATCTGTTGTAAGAGAATAATATTTAACAGGATATATACCTCTTGTGCTTCTGAAGTGCTCGTTGGAGCGTTTCGGTAGAACTTGCCGTGCGCATCGATGGGTCGTGGGTTTGAATCCCACCGGAATGACATGATTGAATTTCCAAATTCTCGAAGTAAAAAGTAGGTCGACAGCGCATCATTGACTATTGATATGTGGCTGAGGTATCACCTACGATCAAGTGAACCTCATGCTCGTTTGTCGATATTTAACATTAAAAAACGTACCGTACTGCTTGTCTAGTATGACCATCAAGAGATATCTCGCGGACGAGTGAAGACAAACTAAGATATAAGATATCTCGATATATCTCGACATCGACAACTTTGATAGACAAGATATATCAATCGACAAATATCTCTACATTAGAAGTCGAGTTTTAAGTGTGTCATGTTAGACGCGGAAGACTAAAATCGATCTAATAATCGATTAAAACACGAGAAAACGGTCGACAATATTTTGTCGTGGTTGTCATGCTAGGCCGGCTTGTGCACCTACATACTATATGTTGTGTGTATGAACGGCTTAGTTATGAACGCAACGCTAACTTTTGACTCCAGATCAGAAGGTTACGTCTTCAAATCACGTCGGGGTCAACAATTTACCACGTAGTACCACGTCTTTGATATACATTTATATAACAGTTGTTTTATTACACGCAATATTTTATCACTTAAACCCCGCGTAAAATGGCGCCTGGTACGAGCATTTGACCTGCAGAAACTAATCTGAAACATTTTTATTCGTCAGTTGTTAAAGAAGTTTGGCGTAACGAGACTCTTCCACTAAATTCAATTGAATATCGGTTTTCAATCATTAATTTACACTTGTATTTACGTCACTACGGAGCTACTTGTCTTCGATTCATTTTAGGATATTAAAAATAATAGTATAAAAAAATATGTTTTTTCAGTCGTTAGAATTCATTCCATTAAAAAAATGTTACAATGTAATTGTCATTATTATTTATTCATTTAGGTAACACAATGTACACTTATGAACGTCAATAAAAAATACATAGGTATTAAATGCTTCTAATTTTACATTTACTGCCAGTTCTCAAATCAAGGGCGTAGAGCGGACGAGAAGAATTACTGGCAAGAAACTCGCCGCCACTCTTTTTAATCGCCAAGTTTTTGTTTTACAAATGTTTTGTAAGGAGCTGCAACCATTAATATATACATTATACATATAATATACATTATTTTTTTTTAAATTTAAATACGGAATGCAAGCCTCGTATTTAAACGCAGTCGGAAAGTAACCAAAGTTTTCTAAAGAATCATCAAAAATGGAAAGAAGTAAGTTTGTTGGTTTCCTCTATGTCCCGAATAACATGATAACTATGTATTAAAATGTCGGAAAATTCAGGAACCAATATTCGGATCTCCGCCATCTTCTGCAATGGACAGCTCGCGTCACGCACGCTTACCTATAGTATTAATATTTTACGCTTATTTCTAATAATTGATGTCCAAATCATATGTTAGATATTATATGTATTCATAATAGAAAAGGGAAAATAGCATATTCAAATCTAGAAACTTTATATTTTTATTTTTGAACCAAACATTCTGACAGGACAACGTTTGTTGGGTCCGCTAGTATATATTTCTATACTAATATTATATACAGATGAAAGATTTATTTTTGTATGTTGTACGAATAAACTCAAAAACTAATGGGACGATGTTAAAAATTCATTCACCAATAGAAAGCTACATTCATCAGCGAATAATACAGGCTATTTTTTGTGTACATCTACATTGCACCCGTGCGAAGCCAGGGCGCGTTGCTAGTTAAGAACAAAACTAAATTACGACAAACAATAGATTTACTCAAACTTTCTGTCAGTTTTTGAAATAGTATTTAACGATGGTTTTACAAAACTTTTAACGACCTCTTTTGTTATGAAAGGATTTATCTAAACAAATATTTAGTTATCAAGGTAAAGGTTATAAAAGTTTTTGTAAGTGACATTTAATTGTTTCTCTAAGACTTTGGTTTAAGATTTTTAATTATTTTCTCTGAAAGAAATTTTATACTTTTTACTTGGCGAGAAAACATTGTTACATTAAAAGTAATTAATGATAATAATCACACTTAATATTAACATAACTAACCGCGGAATATTAAAACGATAATCAAAACTTGAGGGCTTCTTAAAATGTTTCTGTCTTACATTTTAGCTTCGTAATGAAAGAGTTAGAGATACTTGTAAGTACACCTCAATGTTGATAAGCGTTCGAGAATTTGGCCATAAGTAATACAAACATTAAAAACACAGATTGAAGTCAACTTTAAGAATACCACAATTAAAATATTCATACAAAATATTCTACTAAAGTGCCAGTATAAATTTGAAATTGTTAACATTTTACACCGAAATTTAACAAAAACATTTTTTAGTATTCGTAACTACAATTTGGCCTACATTTTTTATTTAAAATTGCAAATAATCCGATCATCAATGATCCCGTAGAATATAACATTTTTAAAAGAAAAAATTATAATAGATATTACTACTATAGTAATGAATCCTAACAGTAAAATTTGACGCGAACAGTCCTGTGAATTGACATTTTCCTTACTTCGTAGTTTTTATGTCACGATTGATAAAATCCTTCTCTCATACAGGTGATAAAATATTTCTATTAAAAATGCATATATGTATGTACATAAAGTAGGAGGAATATGTGGAAAATATTATAAAGCTAATATTGAACTTACCAATAAGTTAGCCGCACGATTGTGTGCCTGTGAAAAAAAAATGTATTATTTAACAGCATTATTGAAATATGCCATTTAAAAATGTGCATAATATGCACACAAAGTAGGAGGAATATGTGGAACAATTAATATACCTAATATTGAACTTACCACCTAGTTTGTCATATGATTGTCGACATATTGACTGTGAAAAAGTTTTTGAAGCAACACGATATTTTTCAAATCTTTAATCCAGAAATCTAGACATGTTATTGAGATAACACTTCCAAGTACATAACAGATAGTTATCAATATTGTAATATACGTATATAACTTTAAAAGACATTCCACTCGGTATAAACTATTTTAATCACACCTGACACCAAGTTCATGATCTGTTGATGATCATTGGAACAACGCGTTCAGACAACAACTGCTTTATATTGTATTTCTTTTCAATATTTGAATTTGGAATCCAGAAACTATAGAACAACACCGGACAACGGTGACCCGTGTTGCTCTGTACCAGAAACTAATTACTATACATAATTTAGTTCTATATTTGAATTCAGATTTCAGAAACCTATTATAACTATGAGCAGCCTTTCTTCTCATGGCAGCGCACTGCAGCATACATTATTTGTTTGTTTAGAATATAGTATTAAGTTTATATAGGTACTTTAAGTTGTTAATTATATTTTTTAATATCCTTCTTGTCCATGATGTATGTCCATAGTTACTTTTGTATGTGCGTGTGTTTGGTGTGAATATATATATGTATGTCTATGTCGTATAGATTTAATTCTAATATTTGAATTCAGAAACATATGGCCGTATAGATTTAATTCTATATTTGAATTTTGAATACAGAAACCTATATTGTTTTATGTCATAAGCCTCAGTATCTCTGATTTCATCATCTTTCCCATAAAAAGATAATAAACTTATGTGCCTTGACGAATTAACCGATTATGACTAATAAAACACAGTTAAATTGAGCGTATCTAGCGTATAATAAAAATATTCATGGTTATTGACGTACCGTTGATTGGTTGAGTCTGATTATGTTTGCGTTGGGTGCGTACAAAACATTCATATATGTATATATTTTAAGTAAACAGTTTTTTAAGGTAAATTTTATAAATATTTTTTCCCTGACGTTGGTTGCTTTGAGATTTTTTTAAATCGTGGCATAGGTAATTCATATTTATACATCTACATGCATGCATAATCTCGTGCGTAAATCCATGTATTTTCGAAAAATTAGGTCGACAGCGCATCATTGACTGATGTTCTGTCACCTGACAACTGACACCTTTCAGCCTGCCTGTGACCACGTTTGCATTCGAAATGTCCGCGTGAAAGATATATTAAATAGTAAATCACGTTTTTTATCTATAAAAGCTATTTTATTAAAAATAATTACCTAATTGATAATTTACATACACAATATTTTATGACTTAAATATAATTCAACTTTTTAAAATTTTTAGACGGTCTTTCAAATCGCTTGTCGCTTTGGGGGCGTAAACTTCATAATTATTCATTATTAATATAAAATGTTGGATATAAATATTCCATATCGCTAGAAAATGTACGGAAGTGGCGAGCATTTCCGTCCAAGCGTAGGCCACTCCCATTTCCGTTACTAACATGTAACTATGTGACAATATTATACATTAGAATACTATTTAGCTCTAGGATTTATATTCTGTATTTAATAGTGATAGTGAATTATGTCTATTTTTAGTTGATTAACAGAAGGTATTAATTCGCTTTTTAGTTCAGACTTCTTTGCGACTTTCTCTCCAACATGAGATTTGAAGTTCGTTCTATCAAGCAAAATTATAGTCGATAACTTTTTTTTAATTTCGTAGAAGTAGGCAAAGGCTAATACAGTATTTTATTAAAGTATTTTTTTTTAATTAAATCGGTATTGTGATAAAACGATTCTAGTTTGTGTATATGATAAATGATATATTAAATGGATTATTAGCTTATTTTCCTAAAAAAACTGAGTTCCAAATATAATGTTGGGTCTAATACTACCCGCATAATTTATATTTTCAATATTACTAGATCTATGGATACTAAACAATTTAATAATGTCCTGAAGACCTTTTTTCGATTATAAAATGTCGGTAATTGTTTTTTTTTTATGAGATTAACAATAGTTTGATGAAGTAACATTTAAAGTTTTCGCTATAAATTCGCTACATTTAAAGTCGTCGACAATATAATGATATTAACTACGCGAAAATATTCCCAGATTAAGTTTTACAGTATGTCAAAACTTTATACCGATTTTAGTTTATGACAGTTTTGCTAGGGGCACTTTTTTGAAGTACATACCAAGGACTTTATATATATAAAGTCCTTGGTACATACAGTAACAAAATCTCTAAAAATAAAATTTCCATGTCACAATGTTAGTTACCGTACTCCTCCGAAACGGTTTTACCGATTTTTACCAAATTTTATATGCGTATTCAGTAGGTCTGAGAATCAGCTACTATCTATTTTTCATACCCCTAAGTGATAAGGGTTGTTCACCCTTAGATTTTTTTTTTAATTTTTGGACGAAATTTTTTGTTTTTATTTTTTATAATGTGGCATTAAAAAATACATACAACCCCTGCTTTTTTTGTCAAAAAATCTAGACCAGTGCGAAGTCGGGGCGGGTCGCTAGTAGTCATATATAAGAGCGTGATTTCTCCGATTATACACTTAAGTATACGTCTCAGTAGCTTAGTGGTAAGCATGTTGCGTTTAGCATCGGAATTCTTGGGTTTGAATCTCAGGGAAAAAATGCGAATTTTTTAATTTAAAAAAAAAAAAACGATTCGTTCGGGCAGGCCACAGAAAGCTGATCATCTATTTCTTAATGTACCTTTAAAACAATGACTAGTGAAGACACATTAATGTCAGACACATTGTAACGTACGCAAAAAAATCTTCAAATCTCTAAAAATAAGAATAAAAGATATCGCTTCCCGGCAAATACAATGTCATACATGGATCTCTAGATACTAAAAGAGCACATGTAACATTAGTTTTCAGATATTATCTATGTATGTGTGAATTCGGAACAAGTCTAATGCTTTTAAGTTGCAAAAATAATAAATGAAAGTTTTTGTAAAAAACTATTAACTAAGCAAGATTTTGCGCTTAACTCAATTTGATCCAAAAGTGGACATGTGCTCTTTTATTATTTAGAGATACATGTATTATGACACTTCTTTATTATTATTCTTTATATTTAGAGAATGTTTCCTTTCAGTTCTCCTCGTGTTGTTTCACAACGTCACGTCATCTTCAATAGACGACCTGCCAGTACTAGAGCACTTGGGGTGTAACAAATGTCTTCGTTTGTATGCACCGGTGTGTGGGACTGATCAAAAGACGTACACGAATGCCTGTCGCTTGAACTGTATGAATAGCAAACGTCAGAAAAGCCAGTGGGTATATATTCAGAGGTAATAAAAATATATTTACAATTCCGTTAGTGATATGACTAAAAAAAAACCTATTGAGCAAATGGGCTGTCAGGTCATCTGATTATAAGTAACTAGCGATCTGCCTTGGCGTATTATACACTCAAGATATAAAATATTACTCGCTGATAATGTTTTTTTTTATAGTATAGGGGGCAAACGGGCAGACGGCTCACGTGATGGTAAGTGGTCACCGCCGCCCATAGACATCCGCAACACCAGAGGGCTTGCAGGTGCGTTGCCGGCCTTTAAATTATTATTCATTTTTTAATATTTTTAAAATTTATCGAGTAGTTTTTGAGTTACATCATAATAAACAAACTAATCTCTCTATAATATTAGTATAGATAACTGGTGCTCATAGACGTCAGCAATACCAGAAGACTTCTGGGTGTATTGCTGGCTTTTGTAATTCTTAACTGTTATAAAAATGTTTTAGCATTTCATGTAAATAATATTTTAAAAACGTAGAACCAGATTCACGAAAGGCTTTCTGTTTAGTCAGTAGTATACAATTATACTGCATTTATTGAAGTTAGCAAATAGTATGTGAACAATAAAAAAAATCAGTATACTTATATGTATTTTCCAATGAAAACTTGGCGTTGGAAATTACATTAATATTTATTTAATCTTTAGTGGATTAGTCTGAGTTCAACACACTGGAATCGTTGAACTGAATGAATTACATTTTATTTACAATCTTTACAGAAATTGACAAGAGAAACAGTCTTTTACAGCCTATCATTACATCGTCCTTCGATCCAAATAATATTTCTAGGTAGTTAATACTAGGTTCTTATTAAGTATTGAAGACTAGAAAATACTAGATTTATGTTTAAACTACATCTGATTATAGGGTTCGTAGGATACTTACTACTTAGTGTCTAAAGTTCCTATGGCGAAACATACATACTCAGTAAATTTTCTTATCATTTTTCAGATATGGTCCTTGCATAGAAGTCAGTGTCATCCTCAATGCTCACAATTTTTGAAACTAATATATGTATATATATTTTAAGTAGCATTATAGTTTAAATATAACCAAATAATATTCATTTAGGACTAGTAAAATTGTTATTTGCACTTCAAACATGTCAGTTCATTTAAAACACAATCTGAAGTTAACTTTTGTGGAAATTGCAAAAAAACGAATGTATTACAGTTATATGACATTGCTTATATAAACATACATACATTTTTATATTAGAGGAGGCTAACTTACAGGTATGTCACTTGATGGTAAGCGACTACCGCCATTTTTAGACCCACAAGATGTCTTGAGGACCTTTAAGGTGACACATTTATTATATACGTAAATCACGCCTTTTTCCAATTGGGGTAGGCAGAGATCACGGCATTCAATATGCACTGCTTATAATTTTTGACATACGAGTATTTGCATCACAAACGAGTCACTTCATCTAAAACATTACCTGAAGTTGACTTGAAATTAATATACATTATGTACGTCACGTTGTTCCATAATATAAACACACCTAAGTAAATGAACATAAAAAACTGGGCAAGTACGAGTCAGATTTGCGCATAGAGGGTGCCGTACAAACTTTTAGTTAAGTAAATTTAAAAAAAGCAGAATTTTTTAGCAGCTTTTCTAATGTAAACGAATTAGCTGCTTTTCGTTTACCTCAAAAGCCGTTAAATATAAACTGTTTCATTCAACAATTTTCGAACGCAACGCGCTGAATAGTTCAACGAACATTCAATGCGTAGTCGCTAACTGCAAACTAGGTAATAAAATTAGCTGCTATATTAACAGGTTATCAGTTTGTAATTAGCAGTTACATTTTGTTAACACAAAAACCGTCAACCCACCTCTAGTATTGACAGACTGATAACGAAGTGGTCCTATATAAGGGTTCCGTTTTTCGTACGGAGTACGGAACTCTAATAACAGAGTCCCTGACGTTTTGAGGAAATCCACAAGACTTTAATTTCGTTTGAGAAACAAACAAAGGGAATACCCCATTGTTTTAAATGTAAAATAAGAGATAAAAGGCATTTAAGTCGCTAAGATTGGTTTGCATTAGAATTTGAATGGGTCTATTTTTCTGTCAGTAATTAAAGCTAACTGCTATAAATAACCTTTGTTACTGCAAATTTAGTATGTACTTAGAGGTAAATAATACCTCGTTCTCTAGTATTTTCTTGGAGTTTCTATACATAGTTTATATATTGGGGATATTATGAATATGAATTTTCATGTATCTTAAAAAGTTTTGAATATGAAAGTGAATGGGTTTAGGGGAAGAGGGAGGCCAAAAAACATGGATTGACTGTGTGAAGAATGATATGTGTATAAGATGATATGACAAGTGAAAGAAGAGAATGGAAAAATAGAATATACTGCGCCAATTTCAAATAAAAAAGTGAACAGGGCAGGAAGAAGAATATAGATATGAAATTTCAGATATGGATATAAGTATATCATATCGGTTTCAGATATGGTTACGGATAAGAAAATATTTCGGATTATCGATTAGTTTCGTTACGGTAATTAGATATTATTAAGAAATAGAAAAAATAATGCAAGAGATTTGCGCGGATCCGGAATTATTCGTAACTTTATAGATGTTTCGTTACGGTTTCAGCTACGGTTACGGATAGATCTTTATATCCGATTCCGATTTTAGTGTATATTCTTAACTTGATTATTGTATTCGGTTTTAATTTCATTAAATCTTTCTCACTATAAAATTTAATCATTATTGATTCAGTTGTTTCAAAATTAATTACTAGCATTTGTATTAAGTTTTTCATACCTCAGATAGGTACTCGGAGCTTTTATCCGTACATATTGTTACTATAACTTGAAAAACCCATAAATATTAAAATCTTTGTAACAAGTCCTTTGTTTCCAACGTTTTCAAATAAAAATGAATGAAAAATGAAATGCACAGGTTTCCAGAAAGTAGTTTTATCTAAAATTGGATCGGTTGCAACGACTCAGGGTTTTGTCCAATTCTCTGCCATTACTTTTCGTAGTATTTGGAAACGATATAAATATTTATTTAATAACATAATCTGTGTAATAATTTTTCTTGGACAATATCTGACAATTCTCACTTTAGATACTGCAGAATAGGAACGCTGTGTTCATCTAGAACCATTCTACAACGCTGCGTTTTCCGCCGAATTTCCCTTGCAGAATCAGTTGGTGAAAGCCTTATTGTGGCGTTCTCATTATGTGACCAAAGTAGGTGAGCTTTTCACATATGTGTGGAGGACATTGGTCACTTTATCCCACCAGGAAATTTTCATCATACGGCGATAGATCCACATTTCAAAGGCTTCTAATTTTTAGTGGTATCCACGTTTCGACATCATTTTTTTATGTTTGATATTGACAGACGAGCATGAGGTTCACTTGATCGTAGGTGATGGCCACAGAACATCTGTCAATGATGCGCTGTCGACCTACTAAATTTCAAAATTTTTAAATGGTGGACAACGCATCTGAGACTTTTTAAGTCGCGGATGTCCATGGGCGGTGGTGAATAGGTAACCCACCTGCTCGGTTGTCCGCTCTGTTGTAAAAAAAAACCATTTAGGTACTTAGAGCATTCAGATAGACTGAAATTGAAACGCGCAATATGCATTTCACGGATTTTCCATCTATGAATTGTGGTTCAATACCCAGTCGGAATTTCGATAATGCCCGAAGTTATCAGACGTGAGGAAGACATGTTTACAGAAAATTATAAACATGTCGTCCCGGTGGGATTCGAACCCACGACCCATTGATGCGTACGGCAGGTGCACTAACGAACGCGCCGACGAACCCGTCAAAATATAGCCTCAAAGCAATATCGACCATGCGTAAATAATATCTAAACGTTTCTGTAGAGTTATCAAGAAATCATCAATGATACCCGCCACCTTGAAGACGGCAACGAGATATGGCAGGCGGTAGCTACTCGCCGGAATTGCGGTCGGAACTCGTCACGAGCGTATCGACTAAAACTTTTTTTTTGTGGTAAAAATGTGTTGAAAATGCGATCCTGGGCGGTTTAGAGTCGCGGGGAGAGTGTGGTTCCGTCGTGTATGTTCCGTGGTTTTGAGCCAGTCGACCGAGTTTTATCAGATATAAGCTTTGTATCCATTTGCATTTGCTTAAAATACTCAAGTATTATAGATACTTTATAATACCGTGATAGTAGTTAGTCATAGAGCAACACGGGCCACCGGTGAACCGGAGGGGAGTAGCCATACGCAGGCGTTCCCCTCTGTCAAAGTACAAGTCCAAATGGTCCTATGCGTACAATAAAACTAGTTGTAGCCGCACTTTTCACTAGACTAAATCCAGATGCGCGACTGAATCGACCTCCTAAAAAAATGCCGAATTGTTTGTGTTTCTTGTTGCCAAAAAATATCTGCCACGTAAAATTTACAAAAAGATAGCGTTACCTTTCATATGTAGGTATTTTTTAATCATATTATTACTATTTACTTCTTTAAAACTTAAAATATTACAATATTATCGGTCGTGTTGTTTCGGATTTTTTTACCAACACAGTCGCTCGACAGATCCGCGTATTGTATGAGCCCTCATACAATACACGGATCTGTCGAGCGACTAATCCGAGTTTATTTCCGAGAAGTCGCTGTCACCGAGCAATAGTGTTGTTGTCGGATTGTTTTAAGTTATCGAAAAAAAATGGCAAAGGAGTCTTCTATACAGAGACAGTTTTGAGATTAAATTTTCTGATTCAAATATTATATTGTGATAATATACATTGTTAAAATATAATATAATACTTACGCGCGTTAGCACATTTATTAAAATCACTTAGTGTAAACTTCAACCATAATGTTTTTTTTATTTCCTAAAAATCCAAAGGATATGGAAAATTGTGGGCCCAAATTTAATAATTGCGATATGATCTAAAAAATGACATATTTTTAATCTTATCATATAAAAAATCAACTCAATTCTCAATCTGGGAGAGGAGAAATATGAGAAATATAGTTTTCCTGAGATTCTCGATTAATTGAATCGATTACACAATCACAAAAAAAAACTTTGGACAAGGTAATTAACTCAAAAGTAATTAAATGCACTTTAAATACAATATATTGCATATAATTACTGTTATGTTATTAAATAAAATATAAATTATTAATTAAAGAAAATGAATATGCATGATTATCCATTAAAATCGATCTTTTATTTTAGTCTGTCGTTGGCATGCCGCATGACAGTTGTTTACTCTGTGCTAATTCGTTTCATGTTTTCTACGTTTTGAGTCTGAGTGCTTTTCCGATAAATTGTCGTCATTTAGGAATTGTTACGATTTGACAACTACAAATATCATTGATCACAGATTTATGATATATATGTCAGTTATTGATTGTAACATAACCTTACTTTTACTCAGTGGCGGGACTACCATACAAGCCCAAAAGCCCGTCTTGCCGATTTTAACATAATATGTGTTTATATATTTATATAGCTTATATAATTACGTTATCGTTTGTCAAATTATTTCTAAGATTTTATTATGTACCAACTCATGGTCCACTCTCCGTGACCTGCTACGTGCGCATTACCCGACAAGTTCATTTGTATTACGTAATAAATTAACTCCATCTTTAAAATAAATAAATTAAGTCGAACTTATAAAACTAATTTTCCAAACCCAGTTCTTGAAATTATCGATACTGCGTATCGACAGTTGTTGCAACTACGGCTAAAAGGACTTGTCAGTGTAGTTGCGCCATTTAATTATACTGTTATGACACGGAATGTTTAAATGTGTGTGTGAAATTGTTAGTGTATTTTTTAATTGTCACGGTGTGAGTTTCGTAGTGACAGACGATTGCTTGTGTGTGCGAACTTGAGTACGCACACATAGCGCAGGTTTCCCCCCGCATAAAATGACAGATTGTTTGGTATCGGTAACGAACGCTATGGCTACTCCCCTCCGGTTCGCCGGTGGCCCGTGTTGCTCTATTTAGTTAGTACATACTTAGATAGTCTTCAAGTACTTGAATGACTTTGACTTTTGTTGAGCAATAAAATATTGTTATACATATTAGTATAGGCACATATTATACAGTTAATTTATTACAGATATATTATAATTAATTTTATTCAAAATATGCAATTAAGACTATCTAAGTATGTACTAGCTACTATCACGTTATTATAAAGTATCTACTTGAGTATTTTGTGTTTGTATGTTTCGTGGGGTCGCGTTCTGTCCTAACCTACAACTCCTGATAATGTGATAAGCTGTATCGCAGTGATGCCAATTCCTACAAATTTTTCCCCCTAAAACCAATTTCAAATACACCTAAATATCGATTAAGAACCCTTAAAGTTTTTGTTGTACACTCTGTTTGAGAGGTAATTTCAAATATGAATTAAATAAAAATATATTCAAGTAGTATTAAATAGCTGTTGTATTTATGTGGGTACATTTTACACATTTACATACATTAGTTAATGACCTAATAATATTTATGATGATAACAATGAAATTTGGGGGTTGAAGCTTAATTTTTTTTAATGTCAGATACCGACAAACGAGCATGAGGTTCACTTGATTGTAGGTGATACCTCAGCCACAGAACATCAGTCAATGATGTGCTATCGACCTAATTTTTACTTCAAGCATTCCGAAATACATAGACTGAAACCGAAACGCGCAATATGCACTTCACGGTTTTTCCATTTATGAACGGTGGTTCGTTATCCGGTTGGAATTTAGATATTCCTCCCACCCGATCAATGCCCGTAGTTACCAGACGTGGGGAAAAGATGCTTACAGAAAATTATAAACATGTTGTCCCGGTGGGATTCGAACCGCACGGCAGGTGTTCTACCGAACGCGCCAACGAGCCCGTCAAAATTGTATAGACTCGTGCGTTTTTTCTAAAAAAATCTTGAATAAAGTACCCCCTAACAACCCCCCTTGATTCCCCTAAATTTGGGGAAAAAACCCCCAAGTTGGCATCACTGCTGTATCGTCAATTAATTAAAAAAAACAAAGATGTCTGCTCAGTTTCAGCTATTACTTTTCCCCTATGTAATTAAGTAAAAGTCGAGTGCAGTTCTTGTAAGAACTTTTAGTTTTAATGAAACCCTCGAAGGTATAAGAAAACTGGGAAAATCTGAGAAAAACGTGTGGGAAGTTTACACGAGGGTAGAATGACAATGAGTTCCAGTTAGCAATATAGTCTTCACAGTATGTGGTGTTTACACGACTGCCCTAATGAAAAGGAGGATAATGTTTTAAACATTTTAAGTAAGTCTGTGTAACTGTTTCAAACAGGCTCGTTGGCGCGTTTAGTTGAATACATATCTTGCATTCCGATGGGTGGTGCCATGTTGGGTTCGCCGTTTCAACGAGCATTCTGCATATAGCTTGGACTTATTAGTGTGCTACTGTATGACAATGCAAATAAACTTGCTAACAGTATCAATATATCGGTGTTACTTGGATCAAAGGCTCAATGTCTCATGATTTACCAAATAAATAAATTCAAATTCAAAAATCATTTATTCATTAGGTAACACAATGTACACTTATGAACTTCAATAAAAAAATACATATTAAATGCTTCTAATTTAACATTTACTGCCAGTTCTCAAATCAAGGGCGCAGACGCGCAACGGACGGAAGAACTGGCAATAAACTCTCCGCCACATTTTTTAATCGCCAAGTTTTTTGTTTTAAATGTTTGTAATTACTTAAAGATTGCATGTTCCACATGTTACCTTTAAGTAATTAACTATAATAATAAAAAATATATATGAGCGAGAAAAAAAATAAAAATAAAAAACAAAGATTTGTCCTCTATCAACAGTAGGCATGGTGAACTAGGAGCACGCACTTACATTCTCGTGGGAACAACGTATGACGCATGGCCAGCCATCGGCCCCCTCGCCATATTTTAGGGAGAGATACAACCCGATGCATGCACGCCGCCACAAGCAATGTAAGCGAGCATGACGATCCGAGAAATGTGAACTTGGCTGCATAAGAAAATAATAATAACAAAGTTCCAAATTCGGAAACTATTGGAAATTGATATTAAGAACTAATTAACTTCAGACTTTGAAACAGATGTTTGAAATTGTACTAGAAATTCAAAATTGTTCCTCTTTTAAAATGAATACTTAAAAATTATCTGGATTTTTTTAAATATTTGAATAACTACTGTAGAAAACCCGAACCGTTTATACTGTATGGTATGTTTAAGGTACTGGCTGAAAACCAACATGTTGACTTTTTCTCTAACAGAAACGATCTGTCATTTTAATGATAAAGATATTAACTTTAACTATTACCAAATATGATAGTTACTCTGTTGAAAGTCAAAACCGCAAATAATAGCAAGTTGAAGAAAATAAAATAATAAATATATTTTGGATATAATAATAAAAAGCTTTAATTTATTTTCTACCTCTCTTACTCAGATATTTTGAATTAATCAGTAGGTACATGAAGCTTGTATGTGTAAATATTATAATCTGAATTAATAACAAATTAAACTGATGGCAAGTCAATTAAATGTTAAACAATACTGTTGGTTTAGGATCGTTTGTGTTCAAAATATCTAATCGGAAATATTATTCCAATCATTGGTAAAGTTTCATGTTTAATCAACGTTATGAACCGACGAAGCGTTGCCTTTTGTGTTTATATAAAGCACTGGAGAATTTTTCTGCTTAAACGAGAAAAAGAGAAAGTTTTATAAGGAAAATATTTCTACGATCGACGAATTATTTAAATATAATGTATTAGACAAAAGAAAAAACGTATAAATTAATTATTAATTTAGGTTTTCTAGACATAGACATAGACATCTCTATTCACAGATGGAAACATTGTGCACATTGCGCGTTTCGGTCTGTGGATTTCCGAATGCTCAAAGTAAACAGTACATCGACAGCACATCATTGACTGATGTTCTGTGGCTGAGGTGGTGATACCATCAAGTGAACCTTTTGCTCGTCTGTCGATATCAAATCGGTCTAGTAGTTTTTGAGTTAAATCGTAACAAACAAACAAATATGTCCTCTTTATAATATTAGTATAGATTGGCCAATTTTTAGGTGCTTTTTTTATAGTAGAGGCGGCAAACGGTGTCTTATCTGATGGTAAGCGACCGTCATCCTTGAACATCATCAGAGGTCTTGAGGATGTGTTTCCGGAAAATAAGAAGATTTAGATATCAACTTACTGTTTTAAAAAGAAAATAGCCTATGTTACTCGCTGATAATGTAGCTTTCTATTGGTGAAAAAAAAAAACATTAAAATCGGTCTAGTAGTTTTTGAGTCATCGTAAACAAACAAATCTTCCCTCTATATAATAGTATAGAATAGATAAATCGTTATTGTACCTACTCGAATTCGATTTTGTTTTAAAACCATACAAAATGTTTTTTAAAGAATTGCTTATTTTGCTAAGTCTCGTCGGTGACAATAATACATTCCGTCGTCATATCTTATATAAGCGGCTTTTGTAAGCATTATCAATAAAATCCGTCTGAGTGTCTCGGCTCTTCTCTTCAGACCGCATTGAAATTATTGTTCGTTTTAAGACATCACAGAATATCGTGTAGTGTAAAAACTTAGTAAATGTTCAATCATCAAATCTTACGTGTTTCATCGACTTGTTTGTCGTCTGAAGACTTAGACGAGTGTGTACGTTAAGTAGAAGAATAAAGTAATCGACACGTTTGATTTAGTTTAACGAACTTGAACTTAGTCGTTATCAGTTTATTCAATAACTCTAACGAAAGTCGAAACGTAAACGGTTCGGAGCGACTGACGGTCTTAATTTTATATAGGATGCCATCGCGGAACAATGCAATATTTATTGATACACTTCAGAGTATTTAAAACAAGTGCAGTTTACAAAAAAAATATCCGTATATTGCAGATGGACACTTATGCTGTCATGGTCATTTATAGTTTTACGGTCTTAGTTATAAACGTAGTATAAGCTTGATATAGTTAAAATATGTTTTGTCCCGTTCCATTGAATACAAAAAAACTACAGAACAAAAGAATAAAATCATATTTTAACCATATCAAGCTTATACTACGTTTATAAGTAAGACCGTTAATATTTTATTTACTTAAATCACAGTGATAAAGGTCGTGGTTGTACGGAAGTGGATTGTAAATTAGATCCGCAGTAAGAAACACCTTCAGATTTATTTGTTTAAATATATAATAATTATTTTGTTGATTTTTTAAGTTAAAATTTAATAATAATGTATCCAGAGTTGTATGTAATCAAATTATAAGCCACTTTTCCACTCCCGAGAAACGTTTGAGTGCGCATGGAGGTAACGTAAAAATTTTTTTTGGAGATCCCATAGGCCTTCGAATCGGTTCGAATCTCGCCGGAACGATATATTTATAATTACTGTAAATATGGTCACTTCGGGCATTGCACATTGCGCGTTTTTCAAATTCAAATCATTTATTAATTTAGGTAACACAATGTACACTTATGAACGTCAATAAACAAAAAAAATAATGCTTCTAATTTTATATTTACTGCCATTTCTCAAATCAAGTTTCAGTCTGTCTATGGATTTCCGAATGCTTGAAGTTAAAAAGTAGGTCAACAGCACATCATTGACGTTTTGTGTCTAAGGTATCACCTACCATCAAGTAAACTGCTCGCCTGTCGACATCTAACATAAAAAAAAAATATTGACCTCAATAAATCATTTTGAAGTACCAGGATAACATAGGCGCACAGGAATCTGGCAAAGCCGTCACCTTTACGAGAAGTTGTTATATTCGCTACAGAAAGCCCAAGCCAGTCGTAAAGGCACCTCGCTTATAATTTCACGAGATGAACAACCTTCTGAATTTATGCGGAATACGTTATGTAAAAAGGATGGAAGGTACGTTATTTATATTAAACTTTAAAGTAGCGCGCGCCTCGAGCTAAATTTTTGTTGTGAAATTTGCATTCCACGGAAGACTAAATGAATATTTGAGTATTTTACTTTTTTTTTTAATTATACAGCTTTGGGGAGATTTATATTACGATTTCCAGCTAATGCGGAAAATTAGCGAACTTAATGTTTTCAAATAGGTATTTGTCAAATATTAGTCTTGCTTGTAAAGGAACTTTGAAATTGCAATAAAAGTCCGGTTCGGTTAAAAAAAATGCAATGAAAAAACGAAAGCACAGGTTTCATTAAGAAATCCGCTGAGACTTTCATGGCTGAGTTACAGTCTTGCCAATCACTTCCACAGTGAACTGCTTGCTCCACTTTCAACCACGTTCTCATATAAGACTAGGTGAAATAGTGGTCAAACGCTGATCTAATTAAAAAAAAAACTATAGAAAAGGCAAACATCAAGATTACATATAGAAAAAAAACGAATATGAGACGATTAGGACGTTTTTTATACGTGGAAGAATACAGGTTCGGTATTCGTTCCATTTGGAAATTGAATAAAACAATAGCGCAGTATGTAAATTCTCCTCTCTACTACGGAACAAATTATAAAAATAAACATAAGACAACGTCTCAGACCATCTCAATGAAATAACATTCTTGTTTGAACACGGAATTTAAAATTCAAATTTAACGAAATGGTATGAAAACATAAAGGAATTGTATACTAATGATGGCGGCACGCGGTTTCGCCATTAAAATAAGGAGATAAAATTACTGCAGTGTGCCACAGTTTGTTAACGACAGTGGGGAAATGTATTGTTGGTTGTGTTTAGGCTGTGACCGCTACCACAGTTCATTTCTTGTATTGCGCTGTTTTAGTTGACATAATGACCACCGGATTTAAAAATGGATTTTAAAGTAAGTTTGTTTATATTGTTTTAATTTAAAACATAAAGATTAAAGGTGTTACACAGTAACGTAGATTTGATTATTTATGATATAGCTGGATTTTTATTATACTTATTATAAAATTTTATTTGCGTTATTTTATTACATGCATCTATCGAATGAAAAATCAAAATCCGCTATTTTATCCTCTTTTCTGAAATTATTGTTCTATATAAAGTTGTTAATTCATCTGTTTCGATACTAATATAAAAAAAATCGATAAAATTTTACAAGGTTTGGAGGTTTTTAGGCCAATTTCCTTATATTATAAACACTAGCGATCCGCCCCGGCTTTGTACGGGTGCAATATAGATGTCATATAAAAAATGTTAAATATTGGTGAAAGAATTTTTTAAATCGGTCGAGTAGTCTTTGAGTTAAATCGTTAGAAACTAACATAAATCTTTCCTCTATAATATTAGTATAGACTAGTACAGATTAATATATTTTACGTCCGGCAAACAATACTGAGACATCCGGTAGGTATTTCTTTGATTATGAGGAGGGTAGATACATATAAGAGTAATCTTTCCTACTGTTCATTCCGTGGACTTTCATAATGGGTAGTGTCATTAGGCGTGGTGATTAGAAGCATCGTGATAAGAATCGTGAGTTAGCAATGCGAGGAATAATAAAGATTCCTTAACAGTCGGATAAGGCTATTCTTCATCGCTATAATATGTTATTAGCAATAATGTAGGTTCGAGATTCTGTAGGGATTTTATGCCTTCAAATTTTTTTTATGTTAGATATCGACAGACGAGCATGAGGTTCACTTGATGGTAGGTGATACCTGTCACAGAATACCAGTCAATGATGCGCTGTCGACTTACTTTTTACTTCGAGCATTCGAAAAACCAAACACTGAAACCGAAACGCGCGATGCACTTCACGGTATTTCTATTTATGAACTATTTATGAACGGTGGTTCGTTAACCGGTCGGAATTTCGATATTCCTCCCATCCGACCAATATCCGAAGTTTCCAGACGTGGCGAAAACATACTTACAGAAAATTATAAACATGTCCTGGTGGGATTAGAACCCACGACCCATCGATGCGCACGGCAGGTGTTCTACCGAGCGCGCCAACGAGCCCGTCGTATAATAAGTATAAACTGTACAGGCAAAAATGACAAGTCAAATACATGGTCACTTTGCCACTGGGATAGTGAGCTTTTTAAAACTAGTACATAAGAAGTATCAAAGACAATAGATCGAAGTCAAGTTAACCCTTGAGTGCATTTTCATTTTACACCGTATAAAGTACAATCTAAGAACAACGAATCCCAACGGCGAGCCAAGTTTATCGAGTGCCGCAATTACTTCTTGGAAATAAATGACACATTGGATTTCCTATTGTATTTCTTGCTGGCTCGTTCGTATTGTGTGGAAAATAAATAACAATATTGAGTTATAAACACTGAAATGTACTTAATATTTTAAGTGTTAATATTTGATTTAACTTGAGTTCCTATGCGTTAGAATATACCTATTATTAAGATATTAAAGTATTATATAAAACTTACAAAGCACTAACTTAAGCTTACTTACTTACAAAGCTAAAAAATATTTCTAATGTTAAATGATAATTTTAGGGACCTGAGTTCTTATGTGTTAAAATATATAATTATTAGTAACACACCCCAGCTTCGCACGGGTGCAGTTTAGATGTACCATTAAACTATGTTAGTCGCTGATAATGTAGCTTTTAATCGGTGAAAGAATTTTTAAAATCGGTCCAGTAGTTTTTGAGTTAAATCTTAACAACCAAAGAAAAAAATTTTTCCTCTTTATAATATTAGTATAGATATCGACATCTACAATCAGTACGAAGAAATCAGTAATCCTAAATCGCGCTATCTAAGTGTTTCCGAGCGTTGAGATACAACATCTCGATATCAACCACTGGGGCCTTTAGGGCCGGCCAGTCAGTGGTTCGACAGGTCAAGGATCCATCCTTTAGCTTGGCGGAAGAGCACACTTTCTCTTCTTCACAACTGTAAAAGTATTATATCAAACTTAACTCACAATTATAACTCTTGCTCATACTCTTCTCCATTCAAATGCTTAACTAAGTTCATAGAAATATTTATAGATTTCATAAGCCCATGCAACAAAACTTTATAAATATAAAGTTTTCTCATGACACTCATACCTTAGCAAGTTTTAGCTTCGCGATAAAACGATTTTTTTTGTCGAGAAGCAAAAACTTGGAACTCAAAGTTGAGACTGCGGACTTTTTCTTTCAAACATTTATTTCATTGCTTAGGAAGAGGTAGGTTTAAATTGTTTATTTTTATTTTATCTTATTAATATTCGAAAAATTTATAGCTACACAGAAAATATTAAGTTAAAGAATATATAAATAGATGGCCATTTAAAATTTACGGTGAAATTTCTATATCACAAAACTCTCTTCCGGTTCGTCATGTGTACATCTTTTTTGAAAAACGCCCGTAAACGTTATATTGCGAATAAAATATTTAAAATATCACATACGTTTGTGATAGGCAGATACGTTTATTTTTTCACAAAAAAAATATAAAAAATATGGTTATCCATTTTACTTTAAAGTTTTTACAGTGGTTTAGGAAAAAAATTCAATTAATTTGCATAAAGTAAAAAAATGATCTCGAAAGTAAATAATACCTACTACGTTATATGTCATCTTTAAAATGAGTTCTACATATTTATGCTCCCATCCTCGCATCTCCCATCTCCCATCCTCCAATCCTCCCATCTCCCATCCTCCCACGTCCCATCCTCTAACCTCCCTTCTCCCATCCTCCCACGTTCCATCCTCCGATATCCCATCCTTCCACGTCCCATCCTCCCACGTCACATCCTCCCATATCCCATCCTCCCATGTCTTATCCTCCCATATCCCATCCTTCCACGTCCCATCCTCCCACGTCCCATCATCTAACCTCCCTTTTCCCATCCTCCCACGTTCCATCCTCCCATATCCCATCCTCCCACCTCCCATCCTCCCATCTCTGATCCTCCCACGTCCCATCCTCCCACGTCTCATCCTCCCATATTCCATCCTCCCATCTCCCATCCTCCCATCTCCCATCCTCCCATCCTCGCATCTCCCATCTCCCATCATCCAATCCTCCCTTCTCCCATCCTCACACGTTCCATCCTCCCATCCTCGCACGTTCCATCCTCCGATATCCCATCCTTCCACGTCCCATCCTCCCACGTCACATCCTCCCATATCTCATCCTCCCATGTCTTATCCTCCCATATCCCATCCTTCCACGTCCCATCCTCCCACGTCCCATTCTCCCATCCTCCCACGTCTCATCCTCCCATCTCCCATCCTCCCACGTCCCATTCTCCCATCCTCCCACGTCTCATCCTCCCATCTCCCATCCTCCCACGTCTCATCCTCCCATCTCCCACCCTCCCACGACCCATCTTCCCACATCCCATCTCCCATTCTCCCATATCCCATCCTCCCACGTCCCATCCTCCCATCCTCCAATCCTCCCATCTCCCATCTTCCCACGTCCCATCCTCCCACATACCATCCTCCCATCTCCCATCCTCCCACGTCCCATTCTCCCATCCTCCCACGTCTCATCCTCCCATCTCCCACCCTCCCACGACTCATCTTCCCACATCCCATCTCCCATTCTCCCATATCCCATCCTCCCACGTCCCATCCTCCCATCTCCCAACCTCCCACGTCCCATCCTCCCACATCCCATCCTCCCACAACCCATCCTCCCATCCCCCATCCTCCCACGTCCCATTCTCCCATCCTCCCACGTCTCATCCTCCCATCTCCCATCCTCCCACGTCCCATTCTCCCATCCTCCCACGTCTCATCCTCCCATCTCCCATCCTCCCACGTCCCATTCTCCCATCCTCCCACGTCTCATCCTCCCATCTCCCATCCTCCCACGACTCATCTTCCCACATCCCATCTCCCATTCTCCCATATCCCATCCTCCCACGTCCCATCCTCCCATCTCCCATCCTCCCACGTCCCATCCTCCCACATCCCATCCTCCCACATCCAACAACATAACAATATTGAGTTATAAACACTGAAATGTACTTAATATTTTAAGTGTTAATATTTGATTTAACTTGAGTTCCTATGCGTTAGAATATACCTATTATTAAGATATTAAAGTATTAAATAAAACTTACAAAGCACTAACTTAAGCTTACTTACTTACAAAGCTAAAAAATATTTCTAATGTTAAACGATAATTTTAGGGACCTGACTTCCTATGTGTTAAAATATATAATTATTAGTAACACACCCCAGCTTCGCACGGGTGCAGTTTAGATGTACCATTAAACTATGTTAGTCGCTGATAATGTAGCTTTTAATCGGTGAAAGAATTTTTAAAATCGGTCCAGTAGTTTTTGAGTTAAATCTTAACAACCAAAGAAAAAAATTTTTCCTCTTTATAATATTAGTATAGATATCGACATCTACAATCAGTACAAAGAAATCAGTAATCCTAAATCGCGCTATCTAAGTGTTTCCGAGCGTTGAGATACAACATCTCGATAGCAACCACTGGGGCCTTTAGGGCCGGCCAGTCAGTGGTTCGACAGGTCAAGGATCCATCCTTTAGCTTGGCGGAAGAGCACACTTTCTCTTCTTCACAACTGTAAAAGTATTATATCAAACTTAACTCACAATTATAACTCTTTTAAATAAAATACTGTATACCGGATTAAAACGCGATTTATTATTTATATTGTTTAAATTATTTATCCCGACGTTTCGGATGCTTTGCAGCAACCGTGGTCGCGGGGAGACAGAAATAAATAATTTAAATGTGTGATACTCGCGTTAATAAAAGACAATATTAATTATAACTCTTGCTCATACTCTTCTCCACTAAAATGCTTAACTAAGTTCATAGAAATATTTATAGATTTCATAAGCCCATACAACAAAACTTTATAAATATAAAGTTTTCTCATGACACTCCTACCTAGGCAAGTTTTAGCTTCGCGATAAAACGATTTTTTTTTGTCGCGAAGCTAAAACTTGCAACTCAAAGTTGAGACTGCGGACTTTTTCTTTCAAACATTTATTTCATTGCTTAGGAAGAGGTAGGTTTAAATTGTTTATTTTTATTTTATCTAAATAAAAAATATGGTTATCCATTTTACTTTAAAGTTTTAACAGTGGTTTAGGAAAAAACTTCAATTAATTTGCATAAAGTAAAAAAAATGATCTCGAAAGTAAATAATACCTACTACGTTAAATGTCATCTTTAAAATGATTTCTACATATTTATGATCCCATCCTCGCATCTCCCATCTCCCATCCTCCAATCCTCCCATCTCCCATCCTCCCACGTCCCATCCTCTAACCTCCCTTCTCCCATCCTCCCACGTTCCATCCTCCCATATCCCATCCTCCTACGTCCCATCCTCCCATGTCTCATCCTCCCATATCCCATCCTCCCATCTCCCATCCTCCCATCTCCCATCCGCCCACGTCCCATCCTCTTACGTCCCATCCTCCCATCTCCCAACTCCCATCCTCTAATCCTCCCATATCCCATCCTCCCATCCCCTATCCTCGCATCTCCCACGTCCCATCCTCCCATATCCCATCCTCCCATATCCCATCCTCCCACATCCCATCCTCCCATCCTCCCATCTCCCATCCTCGCATCTCCCATCCTCCCACATTCCATCCTCCCACGTCCCATCCTCCCATCTCCCATCCTCCCATCCCCCATCCTCGCATCTCCCACGTCCCATCCTCCCATATCCCATCCTCGCATCTCCCATCTCCCATCCTCCAATCCTCCCATCTCCCATCCTCCCACGTCCCATCCTCTAACCTCCCTTCTCCCATCCTCCCACGTCCCATCCTCCCATGTCTCATCCTCCCATATCCCATCCTCCCATCTCCCATCCTCCCATCTCCCATCCGCCCACGTCCCATCCTCTTACGTCCCATCCTCCCATCCTCCCATCTCCCATCCTCCCATCCCCCATCCTCGCATCTCCCACGTCCCATCCTCCCATATCCCATCCTCCCATATCCCATATCCCATCCTCCCATCTCCCATCCTCCCATCTCCCATCCTCCCACGTCCCATCCTCCCACATCCCATCCTCCCATCCTCCCATCTCCCATCCTCGCATCTCCCATCCTCCCACATGCCATCCTCCCACGTCCCATCCTCCCATCTCCCATCTCCCATCCTCCCATCCCCCATCCTCGCATCTCCCACGTCCCATCCTCCCATATCCCATCCTCCCATATCCCATATCCCATCCTCCCATCTCCCATCCTCCCATCTCCCATCCTCCCACGTCCCATCCTCCCATCTCCCATCCTCCCATCCTCACATCTCCCATTGTCCAATCCTCCCATCCTCCCACGTCCCATCCTCCCACGTCCCATCCTCCCACGTCACATCCTCCCACGTCCCATCCTCCCATCTCCCATCCTCCCATCTCCCATCCTCCCATCTCCTATTACACTAAATTATATTATATTCCTTAGTAATCAAAGTAATAGAATTTATTGCATTATTGTTAAAAATTCTAAATATGTTAGGGTTTCGTGGCCACTAGTTTTTTCAATTTGTTTGCTATTAAAATGATTTAAATGATATATGTCTCTTTTAAAATATGTACTCCAGCTCATAGGAAGCGATTGGTATCAAAGTTTACATTTTTATAATTTTGTGGGTTGACACTGTATTGCATAACAGCGTCCAGTTAAGCTATGTAGGTTATTTTTCTAAGAGTTAAGTCTGGTATGAGATACGACCGACGTATAATGCTTTATGTCATATTGTAATAATGCAAAATATTTCAACGTTGTTTTTTTAAACTCTATGTAGTTGATGAGTTTTTACTAAATAGACATATTAATAAGTATTTATTTAAGTGTAGAAACATTGTAGTAGGTAGTACAAGTATGGTTTATGATTATTTATTTTCTCTAAAAGAAATATGTACATTTCACTGAAAGAGAAAACATTGTTTAAACTTAAAAGTAATAATAACAAGCACACTTTATAATATATTACTTACATAGCTAAAAGACGAGAAAAAGCCAACATACACTAAAAATACACACTAAGAACACCACAGTTTAATTTTACTTATAAACAACTTAAAAATACATCTAAAATTAACTTTTGTTTTTGATTTCTTTAAAATGTCGGTATTTCTATCTCACTATTGGCCCTATTGGCTTTGACAGCCTAACGTGGACGAGCACTTTGGCTCAGTTTTGAAATTTCGGAGTTTTTCTACGACATTCCTAAAGGCGTCTCCTGCGGATCACGAACTTCGGCTGGGGTGCCGTAGAAGGGGAAAGAGCCTTAAGGGATGGACGATAGACTGACCATTCATTGATGGTTGATTAATTTTAAATTAAACATATTTCATTGGTTTTTTTTATTGGAAACACGTTTTATATATGTATTATTTTATAGCATGAAAAATTCAAATACTTTACAGCAGGGGTCGGCAACCTTTTGCTATAGCAGGGCCACATATGTTGCCAGAGTATCAGTGCGGGCCGCACTTATTTTTATATTTATATGTTCGGGTATGTATTTTTAATATTTGAAATAAAACGCATATATATTAATACAATCATGTCTATTTTAATTGAATTACTATACTAACATAAAAGTAAGAACTAGTGAGATTTTTGCGGCTGCATTTGACTTGCAAGTTTTTTAACGTCTGCTTTCATTTTAGTAGTAGACACGCGTAGAATCGCGTCCAAATGTTCATCCGTTAACCGCGAACAATTCTTATTTTTGCGGTAGTTGAGAATTGAAAAAGTCTGCTCACACAAATATGTACTACCAAACATAGTTATTATCTGCTGAGCAAACTTTTTCAATTCTTTGAAGTTTTCAGAACTCAAACCTCCGTAGAACAGTATCAAGTCAGTGCTTTCCTTAAATGCCGTTTTAAGTGTGCTATTACTTTGCAAATCTACTATGTTCATTTGCAAATTGCTTGGTACCTCACTAATATCAATTGCAAAAGGGTTTTGGAATATTTCCAGGTTAAGGGAGCTCTTTTTAAAGTCGGTGAATCGATTTACAAACTCAGTTTGTAGTTGTGTTAACACGTTTCTCATTGTAATATTTTGCCACACAAAATTATCTCCAGCTTCTTCCACGGCTTTCTTGCAATTAGGAAAATGGTCAAGCTTTTTTTCATCAATATGCTCGATAAACAGTTTCAGTTTCATCTCAAATGACTTAACATCTGAATACATATCGCAAATCAATTTATTTTTTCCCTGCAAGCGTTTGTTGAGCTGATTCAGTTCCTTAGTCAAATCAGTCAAAAAACCAAGATCGATAATCCACTGTTTGTTAGTAAGCTCTTCGACTGGCTTTCCTTTCATCTCCATGAAGTTGCCAATTTCTTTCCTCAAATCAAAAAACCGTTCCAAAACGGCACCTCGACTGAGCCACCTCACTTCACAGTAGTAAACCACGTCACCATGATCAGCTTCCAGATCTTCCAAAAACTTTTGGAACTGACGGTGTGTCAGCCCATTTCTTCTTATAAAATTAACAGTGGATGTTACAGTATCCATTATTTCTTTCCAGGATATAACCTTGGAGCACAATGCCTCTTGATGGACAATACAGTGAAAAATCAATGGCACAGTAGATCCAGAATCTTTCACTTTGCTGATGATTCTCCCAACAACACCTTTGTTTTGACCGCTCATGTTCTTGCCTCCATCGGTAGTGACACTTGTTAACTTTTCCCAGCTTAACTGCAATGAATCCAGAGCTTGTTCCACATGGTGAAATAAATCTTCTCCCGTAGTTGTACCTTTCAAACTGCACATTTTCACAAGCTCTTCGTAAACAGTAAAGTTTTCGTCAATGCCGCGTACAAATATGAGTAGCTGTGCTGTATCCGACACGTCCGTACTTTCATCCATCGCTAAAGAGAAGCAGTCAAAAGACTGCGCCTTATCCCTGAGTTGTTCACACAAATTAGCACCCAAGTCTTCAGTACGTCGGGTGCAAGTTCTCGCAGAGAGACTAAGACTTTCAAACATTTTTTTTTGCTCTGGGCATATTTCTTCTGCGATAGCTAAGACACACTCTTTTACTAATTCACTATCGGTAAACGGACGTCCACTTTTTGCTAGAATCTCTGCTACCCTGTAACTGGCACGAACATTCGATTCGCTGTTGTCTGCCACAACCTTAAATATGTTTTGTTGATTTTGTAATGACGATTTCAAAGTGGAAATTTTCCTTTGTCGTATTTCTCCTTCAAGACAGTCAAATTTAGCTTTGTGCTCAGTGTCGTAATGTCGCTTCAGGTTATATTCCTTTACTACAGAAATACTCTTTTGACAAATCAAGCATAACGGTTTTCCTTTAAACTCGATAAAAAAGTATAATTCTGTCCATAATTTGTTAAAAACTCTTTTTTCTTCTTCTATCTTCCTTTTTCTTGAAGCCATGTTTATATAAATATTCTGTAACAATAATGAAAAAAATTAAATTCGTTGTAAAATTATATGTTCCAGTTAGCACCTACAAATTCAACTCCACATTCAAAAAATAATTAAAACATGACATACTCGTAACTGACTTCATGTCATGTAACTACTATCCACGTCCTTATAACATTTACCCATCAATCTGAAGGTTCACATAAACAATCAGTAAATAAAATAATACAAATTGCTCGCGAGTGCATACAACGTACTTACCTCATACGTCGTGCGTGAGAAGCTATCATCGAAGGGAAGAAAGGTGAAACGAAACGCGTAGCCAGCAACCAGATGAGACGTGAGTTTCCGGCGAATTTCCACAACCGAATGAGGCGATAGCTGCGCGCGGCTGTGATTTTAACTAAAGTCGGTCGCTTTGAATTTTTTCGCCGCCGCACACCTGCGTCTAATCAAAGACTGCCGCCGCCTATTGTCTCAAAGGAGCCGCCCGCCACCGACGGCCAGGTGCAGCGTATAAACGCAAAAAAAATTGCCAAGAATTGAATAAGTACAGCAAATATTTATTTTCGGTAGAAACAATACATAACATAACAGTTCTTAAAAAATGAAATAGGTACATTTTTATCACCCCGCGTGGGAGCGAGCTTTCAAGAATACTCTCATGGCCCAGCAGCATGGCCGTATAAATTCTAGTGATTCTAGTAATATGGCCTATTGCTTTGGTATTTTTTTCTTAAGGACCTGAGGCTTGCGGGCCGCAACGAGATAGAGCACGGGCCGCATGCGGCCCGCGGGCCGCCGGTTGCCGACCCCTGCTTTACAGGAACCGTTTCAATTTAACATCAGACACAAAAAACAGAAATTTACTTATTAACTATGATAAAGTTTTGATTTCTTTCCAGAGAAGAGACTGATTTTATTCCTCTGGAAAAGTTTATCAATAGGAAAATTTTCAACCTTCGCCACTGGTATTTTTGAATGACGAATTTTTTAAGAGGTATTCTGTATTTATCTTGAAAAAGAGGGTGGGAGGATGAGAGGATGTCAGCTGGGAGGGTGGGAGGATGGGAAGATGGCACCTGGGAGGGTGGGAGGATGGGAGATGGGAGGATGGGACATGGGAGGATGGGACGTGGGAGGATGGGAGATGGGAGGATTGGAGGATGGGAGATGGGAGATGGGAAGATGGGAGATGGGAGATGGGAGGATGGGACGTGGGAGGATGGGAGATGGGAGGATGGGACGTGGGAGGATGGGGGATGGGAGGATGGGAGATGGGAGGATGGGACGTGGGAGGATGGGGGATGGGAGGATGGGAGATGGGAGGATTGGATGTGGGAGGTTGTAGATGGGAGGATGGGATGTGGGAGGATGGAAGATGGGAGGATGGGACGTGGGAGGATGGGAGATGGGAGGATTGGAGGATAAGACGTGGGAGGATGGGACGTGGGAGGATGGGAGGATGGGACGTGGGAGGATGGGGGATGGGAGGATGGGAGATGGGAGGATTGGATGTGGGAGGTTGTAGATGGGAGGATGGGAGGTTAGAGGATGGGACGTGGGAGGATGGGAGGTTGGGAGGATGGGAGATGGGATGTGGGAGGATGGGAGATGGGTGGATGGGACGTGGGAGGATGGGGGATGGGAGGATGGGAGATGCGAGGATGGGAGATGGGAGGATTGGAGATGGGAGATGGGAGGAATGGAGGACGGGATATGGGAGGATGAGACGTGGGAGGATGGGACGTGGGAGGATGGGAGTTGGGAGGATTGGAGATGGGAGGATGGGAGATGGGAGGAATGGAGGATGGGATATGGGAGGATGAGACGTGGGAGGATGGGACGTGGGAGGATGGGAGATGGGAGGATGGGGGATGGGAGGATGGGACGATGGGACGATGGGATGTGAGAGGATGGGAGATGGGAGGGACATGGGAGGTTAGAGGATGGGACGTGGGAGGATGGGAGGTTGGGAGGATGGGAGATGGGATGTGGGAGGATGGGAGATGGGTGGATGGGACGTGGGAGGATGGGGGATGGGAGGATGGGAGATGGGACGATGGGATGTGGGAGGATGGGAGATGGGAGGATGGGACGTGGGAGGATGGGGGATTAGTGTGTGTTTTTAGTGTATGTTGGCTTTTTCTCGTCTTTTAGCTATGTAAGTAATATATTATAAAGTGTGCTTGTTATTATTACTTTTAAGTTTAAACAATGTTTTCTCGTTAAGTTAAATGTACATATTTCTTTTAGAGAAAAGAAATAATCATAAACCATAGACACCATACAAAAAAATCATCTAATGGTTGGTTAACTTACATTTGTACTTTTACTATACAATTTTTCTACACTTAAATAAATACTTATTATTATGTCTATTGACGGATAGTTTATTGCCAGTTCTTCTCTTCCGTTCTACGGCCTTGATTTGACAACTGGCGATAAATGTAAAATTAGAAGCATTTAATGTGTATTTTTTATTGTCGTTCAAAAGTGAACATTGCGTTACCTAAATGAATAAATGATTTTTGAATTTGTACAATATATTATGTCAACGTGTGTCTTAGTATGTAAGTAAAAAAAAAAGTAAGAACAAAGTTAGTTATAATCATGTAGTCAGAGAGTTACGAACCAATTTCAACATCACAAAAACTTCAAACTCAATTTTCTCAAAATGGCAACCATGTGGGCTGACCCTGTATTGCATACTATCGTCCAACTGTAGTCGTAATTTCGCTAACATTACATAATAGCCCTTGAGTTGCAGTGGATGCTACAACGCAGACGCCTTTGTGTTAACCTTTTTCATTAATTACACCAAGTTTTGTTGTGGGCCTGTGGAAACAAGGGATGTCAATGTTTTATTTGTTTCAAGTTGGAATATAATTACTTGAGACGGGATTAAAAGCAAGATTAAGACTAAATATTACTTCTCTGCAAAGCGAAGTTAAGGACATAGGGAATGATAAATAAATGTAAAGTATTTTGTGAAGTAGTGTAATAATATAGAGTTAATTGGCAACTTATGTACACGTACACCATCCAAAGTTTAAATAAATTCTTATGTTTTTCAATAAATAATTAGTTTGTGGCAAAGTCGGGTATATACAAAAAATGTATGGAGCCTATGTTACTCCCTGATAATGTAGCTTTCTATTTTTGAAAGAAATTTTAAATTTTCAGTAGACCCAGAGTTTAAATAGATAGATAGATATCTATTAAAAGCTCAAATCGATAGATAGATATCTATTAAAAGCTCAAATCGATAGATAGATATCTATTAAAAGCTATTCGCTTGCGTCGGAATTCCCATATACTTATTCTTCTCTATCGTGTCCTATTTGATCCTAAAACTCCTATATTTCTCAAGGAAAGCTTTTCAGCCTTAAGTTCTCACCAACTAAATCTTCGTTCTGTCCATAATCTATTGCTTTGTACACCTATTCATAAAACTTCTTTCTTTAACAATTAATTTACTGTGCAAGCTGTTAATTCTCTTCCCACTGAAATCAGAAAGTCCCAAGCTCTTCAATCTTTCAAAACTACGCTCTTTAAGTATTATTTATCACTGTGACAAATTTATTACATTTTTTCTGGTATTCACTAATTATCTACTGTATGCTAAAATTATATGTATATTTATTTCTAATTAAGTTATTTTTGATTTTTTGTGGTGTGCAATAAAGATATATTTCATTTCATTCATTTCATAGATAGACATTTATTAACAGCAAACAAACGCACATTCAAAAATAACAACTATGGACAAACAATATATGCGGCGGTGCGCTGCTATCAAAAGGAAGGCTACTCAGTTTAAGTTAGGGAGTTTTCCTCTAACACAGACTTTCAGTAGCTTCCTGGCTGAACGGTGTGTCCTGTCTATATTATTATTAGATAAGAGAACCAGATTACTTCCTACAACATTTCAGTAGATCCAGAGATTACTCCCTACAACCTCTACTACTAACAATTTTGTTTTCACCATTATTTCCTGGGAATCATAACTTTGGTGCTAGGAGTATCGCACTTGCTACTGAATCAGGGGGCGCGGCGGTTGCTAAATGCCTGTTCTGTTTAACACCTAAGGTCGCGTGGTTCGGATCTCGGGGAAACAAGATAAGAAAATAAATAGCACAGAAGATTGATACTACTTGTCTGTTACGAAAAATGATCAGTGAAACAAAAATGGATCTGTCTCATGCCCCACTAGGGGACTCGGGAATTCACTTTCAAAGGCATTTTTTGCCAGATGACATTGACTTTGTTGTATTGTAGAGGAGTGTGAAGCAGTGTAGTGAAAAAATACATTAAATTATAACATATATAAGGATATTTTTATATGATTTTTTTCAACTCGGAAAATTGCTGGAAAATATTTGTGGCATGTATACTGCCTCTATCTTAAAAAGGATTAGCAATTATAATTGAAAGAATGAAAATATATGCACTTGTCACTTAAGATCCTTCGTTTCGACCATCTTCCTGAAGATGTTTCGTCTTCTGAATTTTTAGTAGTCGCTACTGTTACTAATAATTCACCGCATAATTATCATTTGCAGAATGAGATTTGGAAAATTAGAAGACGCGGAATGATCTTCAAAATTTCCTACATTTTAGTATTGCGCTAATCGTTTTCTAATCATACATTGAGCTTCACAGTTAAAACATCTTTACAGTTGATCGATGCAAAATAAATACACCCAATACATATTTATGAGGGAATATGTAATGAGGTGGTCTAGTTGGCGGTTCTCCAAGTACAGTGTTACTGACATTCCAATTTTCTTACACTCTGGACTTGATATGACCTGTTTTATTTATTATGGTTTTGATTTGAAAACAATTTATAATATTCATACTAAGATTTTTTACAGAGGGTACATGTTTAGAAAAGAATATAATACCTGGGATGCCAGAGATTCGATTCTACGACCCATTAGAACGCAAAGGTACATGTATTACCTACCTAAGGCATCAAATAGCCCGTTTTATATTTTATTTGTTCGCTAATATAAAATATCAATTGCTGACGTAATTGTTCACATTGCGTCATAGTCTATGACGCAATTAACAAGTGTTACAACTAGATTTGAGCCTAAATTTTAGTATAGATATTTAATTCTATCTCATGAAGTCCGTTTTGCTAATGTTCATATACCTACATGACATTTTGTGTGTAATGTTTAGCGTGAGCTCCTGAGATTGCGCACACTCAAAAAAATGTACGTATATAATATATATGTATGTGCAGTATTCATAGCCAAACGGACTTAGGGAAATAGAATATTTATAGTTATCATAATGGTCGTACACACGAAATGGGAAAAGTTCATTCAATCAATAATATGTAGATTTGGTCTAAACCGGAACGAGCGACAAGTTAAATCCACTCGCCAATCCGATTCAATTGTACAATTTTAGATAGCCTCAAATAAGTGAACTTTAACATTTCCTAACATTTTTAGAAAAACGCGGTTCAAGTCAAAACATATTTTTCAATTGAATTTATATAGAAAAAATCGATTGATGTGTCAGAACAAGAATATTATATTTTTACAGGATCGTTGGCGCGTGTCGTGCGCATCGATGGGTTGTGGGTTCGAATCCCACTAGGACCACATGTTTATAATTTTCTGTAAGAATGTTTTCCCCACGTCTGGTAACTTCAAGCATTGATCGGGTGGGAGGAATATCGAAATTCCGGCCGGGTAATGAACCACCGTTCATAGATGGAAAAACCGTGAAGTGCACATTGCGCGTTTCGGTTTGCTTGAAGTAAAAAAAATGGGTCGACAGCGCATCATTGACTGATGTTCTGTGGCTGAGGTGTCACTTACCATCAAGTGAACCTTATGCTCGTCTGTCGATATCTAACATAATTCAAACATTTATATCACATATTAAATTAAAATAGCAAAAATATCTGGCCATGTGGAAGGTCAATTTTTGTCGCCGGAGCGCCGATTTTCAGTGTGTTTGATTCAAGCTTGAGACACGTCTTGGAATAGAGAAATAAAAGTCTAACGCAAAGAATCAAATTTATTAGGTCACCATTTTGAATTATACTGCCGATGTAACTTCTCATTTGTGATACGTATACAAAGTTTCTTGTATTTTTTATATCACTATTTGGTTGGACTTATCGTCAGGGATCTGCAAATAGGCGCTAGGCAAAGTCCCCCGCTTCAAAATAATAAATTTAATCCCGCGACAATTCCCGACAAATCCCAGCAAAAATTCTAAGACTTAGCGAAGATTTCTTACGCGTCCCCTAAATCCTTGAGTGGACTGACGGATAATGTGAAAAAATCCGGCAAACGGCCAAATTGGGTGACGATCTTTAAAGAGATGCAAATGGCTCGGAAAACGGCCATAATTGAATGAACGAGTCTATTGTGAATCTTTGTTATCTAGAATCGTTTTTTTTTTAATACTTATAAAGATAATTTTTAGAACTAATGAATACGGATGAAATTATAGCTATAACTACAAGTAAGGAAAACATTTCGATGGGTCCTAAGAACAAAATCGTATCTGCAAATAAACGATTTCACAGAAACGATTTTGTTCTTGGGATCCGTCGATTTTATTTCTTCTGATATTCCAACGACATATAATTAGTATTGTATGTCAATGACTGTTATGTTTAATTAGCAAGAGTTTATTAATATTGATTTCTTTTGCTGACCAAGTATTTTATAAAAGTGAATTCTCGAGTCCTCTAGTGAGGCATGGGGCAGACCCATTTCTGTGTGTTTCACTGTTCATTTATGTTACAGGCAAATATGTAGGTGATCAGCCTTCTGTGTCCTACCTGACCAAAATATTTTTTTTTATCTTGTTTCGCCGGAATCGAACCCAGGACCTCCGGTGCTGCCACTGAGCCACGGAGGCGGTCAAGTATTTTATAATAAAGTTAATAAATATAACTAAAAAATAAAAATGTTTACTATTTGAAATTTAAAAAAGAACTGTTATCCCTAAAGTCATCATCAATGAAATGCAGTCCATTTTAGTGGCGTCACGGATGATTTAAATAATTAACAGCTTATTCAAACCAAATCACAATCAGTTTGAAATGTTATGGATTTAACAATTTATCTCTGTAAAACAAATATTGAGAAATGATTTTAACATTTATCTTCAAATTTGTCCCGTGGAAACCCTTTATTGAATATTAAAACCAACCAGTATTATAAAAGCCCGAACTTGTGGCGTGATGGTTACGGAAAAGCGGGATAGAGTTTGTCCTTCGTGGGACATTTTGGATTAAAAATCGCGACGTCCCGCATAAATCGGGACGTCAGGTAAAGCTGGTTAGTGTACATTTTAGCATGCGTTGATCCCGCGCGATAACTCCAAATGTATTAGCTCAACAATAGTTGTGGGGGCAGAAAGTATATCTATACTAATATTATAAATAACGATTTAACACACAAACTACTGGACCGATTTTTATTTTTTTTTCATCATTAGAATGCTACATTATCAACGAGTAACATAGGCTATATGTTATATACATCAACGTTGCATCCGTGCGAAGCCGAGGTGGATCGCTAGTAATTAATAATTAAGAATTGCGAAACGCTCAAACAAAAGATTTGAATTTGAAAAATTTGAAAATCATATAACTCCGGGAAGCGTAATTCGAAGTATTAATGTACATATATTGTTTCAGCAAATCTTTTAGATAATAATTGAATAGAATTCATCAGAATTGTTATAGGTATAACATCTATACAAACTAAACACTGTTAATATATGCACCCCATTGTGGAAAAGGCCACTGAACTCGGCATTATGTGACGAAGTATTGGCTAATTCACCACGCAGTTTTTCAGCTATAGCCAAGTAACCACGGATTACACTTACAACATATTTAATGGTAAGTATTATTTTACTAAGTTAATTAAAAATATACAACTATTATCAAAAAATATAATATTATAATATATATAGCGATCAGTCTGCCCTTGACCACGGTTGCTGAAAAGAAAACACTCTACCACTCTCACCAGTTTCATAAATATTTTTCGTTTCCCTTCTTTCATCCATTCTTTCTACGTGCCCAAACCAACTCAACATACCTTTCTCAATTCTCAACACTACGAAATAAAGTATAAACATTATTTCGTCCTTATAAATTATTTTATTTAAATACCGCGAGTATCAGAATAAGAATAGATTTATTAGGCACAAAACAAACAAACAATGAGAAGAAATAAAATATAAAATCAGTAAAACATATGAAAGAAAAATTTGTTTGCTAGCTACCTAAATGGTGAGGTTACTCAGCTTGTATGTAGCTATATCAACATACTGGCCGTAGCGCTGGTTTTCAGAACCTCACCAATGTTGAGGCATCAGCTAAAAATGACAAAAGCTACAGTAAAACTTAACCTATTTCCTATGTGATAACAGTTATTAAAAACATTAAATAAAAAAAATAATAAAGAAAAAACGTAATTTGCCCAAAATTAAACCAGTAACGTGTGACTGCAGTGACTATATGTGTAGTTGTGAGTGTGCATGTTGTGTGTGTGTGTATGTATATTTGTTATGTGGAGTTCACAATCATATAATGTATACAACGCAACTAAGCTTCTCCTATAAATTCTTTTAGCAGTATTTCCTTTTTTCTATATATATGTATATTTATTTAAAAAAAAAATATTTGACATTGGCTGACGTAGAGGTGGTGGAAGGTTGTTCCAACACTTAGTTGCGTTGTATATAAAACTGCCCCTAAAGGCAGTTGTGTGAAATTTTGGCACTGACATTATATGTGGAGGCTCTTGTGAAGTGCGAGCTTTAAATTTAAATTAAAATAAAAGACAATAGATATTATGTGTAATAATACGGACTGGAAAACGCCAATAAAATACAGTTTATCCTGATATTATTGATAATGGTTCCAGATTTATTTTCTGAAACCAACGGGCAGGACAATGTCTGCCGGGTCCATACTATGTAATAAAAAATGACACAATCCTCTCGGATGACACAAAGTTACCTAAACAAAAGGGTCTTTAGATATTAAGTTCGCCTTTTGTCTCCTGTCTAGTAAGGTTAAAAAAAATAAAAGAAAAAGTTGCATCAAGCAGTGGTAAGGGACCGTATTCGCCACGTCAGCATAAAGAAAATTGCGGAAAACGCATTTTCGCTTCGGTGACTAAAACAAATGACCTTATTATCTCCCGGGTTTCAGAAAATAACGGCCGTGCTCCTATTTTTATGGATATTTAAACAGTCGGGCCAAAAATGTGTGTTATATGCTGCGGTTAGGCCAATTTTGATAAAATACGAGTATAAGCGTATATTTTTTTTAAATAAAACAAAGATGGAAAAACTGTGAAGTGCATGTTATGCGTTTCGGTTTCAGTCTATGAATTTCTGAATTTCTCGAAGTAAAAAGCAGGTCGATAGCGCATCATTCACTGATGTTTTGTTCGTTGGCTGGGGCCTACCATCAAGTGACCTTCATGCTCGTCTGTCGATATCTAACATATAAAAGTAGAGCTTTATATTATGTAGTACCTAATCGTGTCTTAGGTTAAATCTAAAAGTTACAAGTATGTATTTTTTTACTGTTGTATAATATATTTTTGGAGGCGTTTTAAATGATATTTTTTTGAACTTAACAAAAGTAGAATTTCAAATTTGGAATCTTTTCTCAAGATATAATGTGGAAAACGATTATCAAAATTACTAAAACATAAAACATTTTGAAGTATGTGAATTAAGTATTTAGAATTAGTATTAACCCTTTTTTTCATGAAAAGGAACGTACAGACGTGGGCTACGATGATGAGGCTATTTTTTTAAGATCCATGTCATATTGGGTCCGGAAAGACAGACGCAAGGAGAGAATTACACTCCTTAATCGGGACCTAGCACAAACAACTTGCGTAAAAGTATTCGTATCGTCGAACTATCATTTGTATGAAATTTCAAATGATTTCTCGTAGAACTGACAGATGGACGATTCGAAAACTTTTTCGACAGTCGTTCGTGCTAGGCCCTCTGTACGGTCGGCGGTGACTTACACCTCTGACGTGACAACAGATTTACAAGGTGGATCATATTGTATCACACTATGCATACAATTGTCGATTACTTTATCCTTTCCAACAGAGCATTTAACTTGTGTAGTAAAATTTTCTGTTATATTCTGTTATTTCTGTCCGAAAGGAATAATAAAATAAAATATTTATTTCGTATTTATTAAAAACTAGTAAGGTGCGCCGGTATAAATGCACTATACACTATGTTACACATATAGCCTATGTTACTCGCTGATAATGTAACTTTCTATTGATCTAAAGAATTTTTAAAATCGGTCCAGTAATATTTAAGGATATTCATAACATAAAAAAATATAAATCTTTCCTCTTTATAATATTAGTATAGATTAATACTAATATTATATATATGATAAGGTTAACGTTACCGTTATACTGAGCGTATGACGATCCTGACAGTTTGATCTCATCCATTAAAGTGATATTTGAAATACCTTATCTTAACTTCTCAATTTTTATAAGTTAATATTCTTGTATACAGAAACTAGTTCATTGACAGTTTTTTTTAATATTTCAATATTAGTAGGTATACTTTTTGACAGTTTTTTTTTAATTTTCAGAAAATATACAGCGCACAGTTTAGCAACAGAACTATTATGGTTCATGCAATCTGAGCACATACGCAGTTAGTGGGTGCTACGTGACATAAGGCATTTCGAAAGCTATTTGCCACTTGTGATTGCATCGTTTCACAAACTTTACTAATTTATGTATTATGGTTGACTCGTTTAGCTGGATAGAAGTTGGTTAATTTTTGGATTATGCGTATTTATTAGAATCACTCACAGAAAATATATGACATACCAAAAGTAAATAAATACTGGACTATATTATAAGAGAATAGATAAGAAAAAATGTCAATTAGTCAGTTTAAGTAAGTTTTTAAAGGGAGAACAGACTTGATGACGACAAGATGGCTATTTTTTGAAAGATACGCAATGGGTGCAATGTAAATAGATGTACTACACCCAAAAAAATGCCTATGCTATTCGCTGATAATGTAATTCTAATTAAATGTTTTCTACTTCATGAGTTTCACTTATTTTCTCATATACTCACACAGAGATAAAAAAAGTTGAATGTCACTTCAGGAGCGACATTATTTTAAACTCGAGTGGCGTACTTTGAATCCCTCGCATCTAGTTAAATACATTTTGTTTCTATTTTTTTTTTATAATATAGGGGGCAAACGAGCCTGCGGCTCACCTGATGGAAAGTGAACACCGCCGCCCATGAACATCTGCAACATCAGAGGACTTGCAGTTGCGTTGCCGGCCTTAAACTTCGCTCACAACTATTAAATAATATATTTTTTACCACTTTTTTACTATTTTTACCACCACATAATTATAACAATGGCTTTTAATATATACAGCTTTTACAATAGCTATAAAAAAGCTTTGATATAAATCGATCACAAATCCACAGTCGTTCTGAAGTTACAAATGCGGGGAGCATTCATAAAGTTTGTATCGCGTCAGCAATCGGTTTGAGATCCGCTATTATGAAGCGTTTCCATTGTCGTCACGTATGACAAAAACTTGTTCTTTTAATAGAAAACGGGTGTTAGGAACAGCGCTCATTGGATTTGCGAGATTACGGTTTAAGATTTTTTTACAGAGGGGCAAGCTGCTTATTGCCTAGGGCGAGAAGATAGAACCTCGCATGAAGGTTTCCCTTCTCGCCCACCTCCCAGCGGGTCGTGCAATGCTGGGAGACAGTGGCGGGACTACCATAAAAGCCCAAAAGCCCATCTTTCTGATTTTAACATAATACGTGTTTATATATTTATATAATGACGTAATAGTATAAGTTATATATGACTCATTACATTATTATATTTCTTTTTAATGCATTAATAAGGTAAAACAGGCGTTTGGGCTTGTATGGTGGTCCCGCCACTGCTGGGAGAGTGTGGGGTTAAAGTCTATCTGTCCAGGCTGCCTGCTAGTCAGAGAGCCTAGTGACCCCTACCCACTAACCCCCTCTTGACCCACAGTTTTCGTCATCGTGGGGCAACTGGATAATTATTTACCGCGGCACGGTTTAAGAATTAATTTATCCGAAAAGAATTACAAAAATTCACTTACTGAGAATATACTATACCTAGTATGCACTAATATTATAAAGGTTAAAGATTTGTTTGTTACACTTTAACTCAAAAACTATTTGACTGATTAATAAACTTCCATACAATGATAAACATCATCAACATAAATAACTTTTAAATAATGACACAAAATTAAGTATTGGTATCCTTAGTTTGTACACAAACGATGTACTTTACAAGATTAATTACTATTATATTAAGGGTTATATTTGAGTAAAAATCAAATTGTTAAAATAAAACAAAGGTATCTACAGAACTATTCAGCATCCACATCCGGTCACCGGAAAGAGTTTACAGTAAGATAATTTTGTTCAAATTTTAATGTTTATACTTTGCCAGCAGTGGTCTCGAATGTACTGATTTTTCGGTAGTTTTAATAAAGTAATTAGTCTGTAAAATAAAATTCCTAGTTTAAAATAAAGAGAATTGATCAAATTTTTTGTTTCATTTACCGATTTTTGATCCAAATATATTGATTTTACTTGGCAATCCTAATGATTACGCATTTGACTTTATAAGTTAGATAAGTTTTGAGTTCCTTCTCCGTCACTGGCAATAATACGAATGTTCTAGGCTGTCACTGTAAGTTTTAAAACTCAAACAATAAGAGATAGCTGGGAAGAGTATCGATGAGCGTCCTGGGACGCTCATAGTAATGAATTGGGTACTCAGTTAACGTTTCGACGGGCTCCTTGGCACGTTTGGTAGAACCTACTTTTAACATCGATGGATCGCGGCTTCGAAACCCGCTGGGACGACATATTTATAATTTTCTATAAGCATGTCTTCCTCATGTCTGGTCACTTCGGGCATTATACTTGTGGGAGGTATTTCGAAATTCCGAACGGGTAACGTTTCGGTCTGTCTATAGATTTCCGAATACTGGAAGTAAAAAGATCGACAGCGCATCATTGCCTGATGTTCTGTGGCTGGGTTATCCCCTAGCATCAAGTGAACAGATCAAAAGTCATCAACATCCTCGATCAGATCGGGGACGTTCTGCAAAAGGGCCATATCAAAAGTACTCGTAACCGTCGAGTGTGTATGAAAGCATTGATGAAAGTAGAAGAAGCGAAAGTGGTATGTAAGGATCGGAGCATATGGAATTCGGTGATCTCTGCCTACCCCAATGGGAAAGAGGCGTGATGTATATGTATGTATGTATGTATCAAGTGAACCTCATGCTCGTCTGTCGATATCTAACATAAAAAAAGAGAGAGCGTCCCCCATGCTCTGTCATTGGCAAGGAGTAGAGGGAGCGTCCCAAGACGCACCCAGTGGCTTGGTAGAGTATCGATGAGTGTCTCGGGACGGTATCATGAATGGAACCGTGGGTTAAAGTTTATTTAATTATATTCCATTTTTGAAAATAAAAATTGTAGTTTAGTGTCCGTCAAGGATTCTTAGAATCCATTATATTAATGAAACGGCAACCCTTGAAGAGGGCACAGTTTAACGCTTTCATTCTGATTGTAGTTTTTATTGCGTTCCAACATTTTGTGGTACTCACTCTAACTAAGCGGAAATTAAAATAGCGATTTATTGCAAAATCTCTGAACTCCTGTTAAATGTAAAAGCGAAAGTTATCCTATTTGTTGTAACTTAATAATTGTCATAATGAATTCGATATATTGTCTTCAATACATAGAAAAGTAAATAAGCGAGCTCCCTTCTACATGAAGCATGAGGCAGACACATTTCTATGTTTGTTTCGAAGATCATTTTTCTTTACATGCAAGTAGATGATCACGTGGCTACTACGGAACCACGAAGGCGGTCACATATATTCCTTATTGTTATTTTGTAAGTAAAGCCACAGCAGATATACTCCTCTTTACACGCCTTTTTCTATCAATCGTTATTAATTAATTCATTCATTATGTGCAAGAGAGTAAGAAAAGGAAAAACGGATAATGCAAAAGTTAGTAAAAAAATATAAAGACAAATTAACTACAATATATTTATTATTACAAAGAAAATATTCGAATGGAAGGAAAAAATAAACGAAACGCATAATGACAAGTGATTAGAATTTCGGCGAATAGGCTATATTTATATTCAGAAATAATTAGGGATTCCTTCTAAAACTTCCTCAAGTTTCATTATCAACGAGTAACATTGCTTTTTGTATATAGTACATCTGCATTACATCCGTGCGAAGCCGGGACATGTTACTAGTCGTACATACAACCTATGAAGTAAGTGTTTCTGGATATTGAAGTGCGATTAGAATTTGTAATGGTTGCACATAGGATTTTATTTCTAATTTTCATTTTATGAAACTGTTAATAGAATCAAATCTAAACCTAATATCGGGGCAAATCCCTACACTATGCTTCTCATGCTATATTCCCATTTATAGTAGAAAATTATAGGTTTCCAATACTTCGTTAGAATTCAAGGCACGTCGAATGGGGCAAAAGTTTAACTAGTTGTGGCTTCCTACGCGATTTGGCAGTTTGCTTTATTTGATACTATAGCCATTGACAAAATACATAGTGATAAAATATTTTCACATGTTACTTTTATTTGTAACTAGTGGACCCCGCAGACGTTGTTCTGCCACAATTTTGGCTTCGATTATAATATTCTAAATCGATATAATCGATATAATTATTCTAAAATTTGAATATGCCCACTTTTTTATATAATTGTCTAATATGTCACTGATTTGCAGTGGACATCTGTTATTCTAAAAAAGCTAAGAATGCATGACGTGAGCTGTCAGGATGGCGGAGTTCCGAACCTAATTTATTTTATAATTAATTTTCTGCATATATTTTTTTCCTGACTTTTTCCAATATTTTAATAGCTATTATCTTATTCGGGATATAGACGAATCCAACAAAAAGAGATCATTGCAATCAGTGCAACCGTTCTTGAGTTATAAATGGTGTAACTAACACAACTTTCTTTTATATATATAGATAGAGGATCCAACAGACGTTGTTCTGCTAGAATGTTGGCTTCAAACATAAAAAATAATATTTCTAGACTAGCTGATGCCAGCGACTTCGTTCGCGTGCGTTTCATCTTAAGCTGAGATTTTGAGCAAGGTTTCTTCATATGATATATTCATATCCACTATTCAATTTCAAAATGTTATTGACATTTGATAATTCGAAAAAGTTCGCCGCGAGTCAGTTTGCATTGCAATTTGTTGATATGGTGCCTTTAAAATGATGATAACTTTTCTTTCCCACAACCGATTTCGATGAAACATCTTTATATATTTGTGTAAATTCATGAAAAACAAAAAATAATAAAAAAACTGGGTTTATTCTATTTCTCTTCTTACATCCCCCTGACTCGGTTTTTAGCATTTTTATTCTACGTACAGACATTTGACCTCTACAGTTATATTATATGTATATTTATAGATTTGAAAATGCCATTTCCCCACTTCTATTAGGTATATAATCGTAAAAGCTATAATCGCATATTTATATATTATGTTTTTTTTTTCAAATAAATATTTCTCGAAAAAAATCTCTCCAACATAAACTTAAAGTTTGAATTTTAAAAATATCAGAGTATGGAAAAAATCTTTAAGAAATGTCTGCTCTTTGAAATAATCAGATTCAATTTGAATGTCACTATTGCAAGTCTATCTAACGTCGATTCAGCCGGTTATCCGTTTCTCTACGACATGACTGATGTTTTCCGGATGTTTCTCTTGTCCGGTTTTCAATGTTTCTGATCGGGAATCACTACCGGCTTAATTTATATGAAAATAATGGTATTTTTTTGAGATTGGACGTTGTTGTTATGTTGAAGAGAAAATCACTTTAGCTTTTAATAACTTTAGATTGTTGGCTGTTAAGAAACATTTTGCGTTCCAAAAAGTCGCGGCTTCGTATCCCACCGGGTTTGAAATGAAATTATTTTTATTAACAGCCGATAACAAAATACAACAAAAATTAAACAACTTAAGTCTTATTCATCTATTATATATTTATAAAAAAAAAGTTGTGTTAGTTATACCGTTTATAACTCAAGAACGGCTGTACCGATTTTAACGATATCTTATTTGTTGGATTCATCTATGTCCGGAATAAGACATAGGCTATTAAAATATTGGAAAAAATCAGGAAAAAAATATATGCATAAAATTAATTATTAAATAAATTAGATTCGGAACTCCGCCATCTTGACAGCTCACGTCATGCATTCTTAGCTTTTTTGGAATAACAGATGTCCACTGCAAATCAGTGACATATTAGACAATTATAGTGGGTAAATGGGCATATTCAAATTTAAGAATAATTATATAATTTCGAAGCCAAAATTGTGGCAGAACGACGTCTGCGGGGTCCACTAGTATTTAATAAATTTACAAATATATAATATATAAAATGTGCATATTACGAATAAGGATGTCAAACTGGGACTCTACTCCCTTTTAGTCTGAATAAATTAAGCTTAAAAAGTAAAGCCAAATATCTATCTATAGCTCCCTTTTTAGTTAAAAAAAGTAAGTCTCAAAAGTAAAGCCACCTACTTATCCGTAACCCCTTATTATTAAAAAAAACCAAGGAGTTTGTGAGGAGCTGCAACTATTAAACCATGCTCCATATGACATCTTGAAGTAATTAATTATAATTATAAAAAAAATAAACGAATAAAAACAAAAGTTTATCCTCTATCCGCAGTAGGCATGGTGAAATAGGAGCACGCACTTACATTATCGCGGGAACAACACGCTAACACATAGTTGAAATAACTAATATCACCGCATACACGAATTCAAGTCCGACCAGTCACCACAAGTAGCACCCGTTCACGAGTACGACGCATGGCCAGCCATCGGCCCCCTCGCCAAATTGTAGGGAAAGGGATAACCCGACGCATGGACGCCAATTGAACGATCGCTATCGTCATAATAGTGTAAGCATGCGTTTATACCCAACACGGATTAGTCCCATACATGATTTGGCCACAAACCAAAATTTAACTCCCAGTATTCACCACAATACAAACTAAACTCGGAAAGTTACATGATATGCCTCGATTTGCCTAATTAATATCCGCATTTCAATGCTGTTTGTGGTCATGATGGTGTAAATTCCTGAGTGAAAACGGTAACAGTTGAGTTTTATGGTTTATTGTTTTTATTGTAGAAAACAACTGCGAAATATGCGAAAAATGCTCCATTTTAAGTACAACTGCCTATTAAGGTATAACAATTATAGTAGGATTGTAATTTTGGACCTTGTAAACATTTTAACCATCCACAAAACATCACTCAAACTTAATAAAAATCATCAAAATCAATGCAGCGGTTTAAGAGGGGTTCAGTGTCATTCACACGTATAGATAAATTATATATAAAGATTTATAACTACAAAGCCTTATAAACTACACCAGTAAGAGCCTCTTTCACTATCTACAAGTAGTTTCAAGTAGTTCCATTCTTTATTCTGTCATGTAGAAGCACCACTTTGCTTATTTTCTTACACGTTTTTATAGTCTAGTCAACAAGTTCAAAAACGTGTTAAATAGAAATAAAGCTCCTAAAAATATGTGCCATAGCTCATTCGATTCGGAATGACGTCTAGAAAAATGTTTTTTAAGGGTATATTAGCACATAAAAAATTGCAATTGTTATTAACAAAATAAGATTTAAAAAAAAAAGGTATTTAGTTTTTCGTTAATAACTTTTAAAATAATGATATTTAAGAAATTTTGAAAAAAGATCCTGAAAGAGGAGGAAATTTCCAATAAAAAAGTCCTGTCTCCCGGAACTCTATCTCTATTATTTATAAAAAAAAATTAACGCTGGAAATAGGGCTCCGCTTGGGCGTTACAGCATAGGCGCGCCGTCTAAAAAGCCAGTATATCACCTAAAATATTTTTTTTAAAATATTAAACAACAATTTAAAATTTTGAATAAATTATGGTATAATATAGACACTTGAACGAAAAAAAACATCGGTGAAAAAAAATTTTTTTGACGATTTTTCAAAAAGTTACACCATTGTTAATTAACTAGTTTTTTTCCAATCTCTGTTTTTATAAATTACGGCATAAAAGTTTAAATAATTAGTCTATAAATTTTTCGCTTCATGGAGCTCTTCTTATTTAGATACTTAATAAAGTTATGCAAAAAAATTTATTAAAGTTTATTATTTTGTTAATTATATATTTTTTAAATTAACTAAAAATGAAATTTCTAAAAAATGTTATCAAAAAAAATTTTTTTTGGTAATATCTTATTATTGCTGTTTTTGCATCTAATATAGGTATTAATTTACATTGGAAAAAAAAAATATACGTCATTTGTTAAGAAAATGTTTATAAACAAATAGACTATTTTGGGATTAAAAAAAAAATTACTATCTTATTGCATAGGTAAAATGATTATTCTAAAAAAAAATTTTTTTTCTTAAATAATTTTTTTTATTGTTTATAATCGTTTTTTTATATTTCAACTGTTTAAATAAATTTAGTTTAATAAGTTAAAATTTATAATTAATAAAGATAGAGTTCCGGGAGTCAGGACTTTTTTATTGGAAATTTCCTCCTCTTTCAGGATTCAAAATTTCTTAAATATTATTATTTTAAAAGTTATTAACGAAAAACTAAATACCTTTTTTTTTAAATCTTATTTTGTTAATAACAATTGCAATTTTTTATGTGCTAATATACCCTTAAAAAACATTTTTCTAGACGTCATTTCGAATCGAATGAGCTATGACACATATTTTTAGGAGCTTTATTTCTATTTAACACGTTTTTGAACTTGTTGACTAGACTATTATTATTATTTTAACCAATAACATTAGAATCTAATGTAAACTTTGCCATCTTTTTTTTAACGTACATAGAACAATCATTTGACTGTGTTTCACCTGGTGGTAAGTGATCGTTCCCTAATAAATGCCTATTCATATTTGCCTTGAAGAGACCTAGATTGTATGTTGGTGGGAATACTGATGCCGGCAGTGAATTCCAGTCCTTACATGTTCTCAAGATGAAGAAGGTCGAGAAACGTTTCGTTCAAGTACGCAAAATATCTACAACGTAAGGATGGAAACCCAACCGGCGCCTGGTGGAACGGTGGTGGAAGGGCGATGCTGGTATTAGGTTGTGCAGTTCTTCAGCGCACTCACCAAAATATATCCTATAAAATACCGACAATCTAGCAACTGCTCTGCGATGATCGAGGCTTTGAAATTTTGCTGAAATAAGGTTTTCGTCAGCAATGAGCCTTTTAGCTAGTTTCTCGATAGAATCTAAGGCATTCCGTTGGTATTATACAGCTTCAGCCCACAGATGAGAACAGTACTCCACACACGATCGAACTTGAGCTTGATACAAATTCAGAAGCTGTTCCGGGGTGAAGTACTGTCTCACTTTTGCTAGTATTCCAAGCTTTTTTGCTGAAACACCCGCCTTAGATTCAAGGAAGGTCTTGAATTTAAATAAAATACTGTATACCGGATTAAAACGCGATTTATTATTTAAATTATTTATCCCGACGTTTCGGATGCTTTTCAGCAACCTTGCAGCAAGGTTGCTGAAAAGCATCCGAAACGTCGGGATAAATAATTTAAATAATAAATCGCTTTTTAATCCGGTATACAGTATTTTATTTAAATGTGTGATACTCGCGTTAATAAAAGACAATATTAAGGTCTTGAATACTCTACTATAATTATAAATGCGACTCAAATACTCGGAAAATTGCAAAGTTAAAACCAAATATTATTTAACAATGAAAAGAAAAAAAATATATTTTAAAACTTTAATCTCTGTACAACCACGAATGACAACGGCAGAATTTCGCGCGCGATATTTGACAACTGACAGTGAGTTTGAAGTATAATTGAACGAATGAATTCACGATAAATCAAAAGTTATTCACTAAACCCGAAAGTTGTTCCTCAAGGCAAATTGTTTGATCTTGTTCGTCAAATTGACAGAGATTACTCGCAACTCTTTCTCGCCAATTAGCATTAAAGGTAGCTAAACGAGGCTTTACTTATAGATCACTAGCAACGCGCCCAGGCTTCGTAGATAGCCTATGTTACCCGCTGATAATGTTTGCTTTCTATTGGTGAAATAATTTAAGAATTAAAATCGGTCCAGTAGTTTTTGAGTTTATTATATTACTAGAGACCCGCCCCGGCTTCTATGTATGTATTTTTTAATGCCACATAATAAAATAAAATAAATTATTAAAAAAAAAAATTTTTTGGGGTGAACACCCCTAATCACTTAGGGTTTTGTTTGAGATAGTAGCCGATTCCCAGACTTACTGAATATGCACAAAAATTTTCATAAGAATCGGTCGAGCTGTTTCGGAGGAGTATGGGAACGAACATTGTGATTTGTGACACGAGAATTTTATATATTAGAGTTTGACATACAAAAATACAAAAATTAAAAAATACCAATCATTCCTCTTTATAATATTAGTAAAGATATAGAATTGTATTTTTCAGGACACATAGCGTGTGTGGGGGTGGGGAGAGAGCTACAGAAATAGTGTGCTCATCAGAGATAGGAAGTGATAGATATTCTTAATTTTTCTCAAAAAATCGGGTCCAATCAAAGCAATAATAAACACAATTGTATAAATTGAAGCAAATTAACATTTTATTAAGTAATAAAAGGGCGAATTGAATGATAAAGCGAAAATTCAGCATCCGTTCAATAGAACTCCTAATATCATTTATTCTTATTGAAAAAATGAAAATCGTTGTACAAACGAACCGTCTTATTGAGTCGTTTACTTCTTAGTTATTGTAGGTTGCTTCTTGTAGCGGAAAAATATATTGCGAACGAATTCCGTGTTATGTTATTGAACATATTCAAATTCAAAAATCATTAATTATTCATTTAGGTAACACAATGTACACTCGTAATACTATACGTACAGGTAACACAATAATGAACGACAATAAAAAATACATATTAAATGCTTCTAATTTTCATTTACCGCCAGTTCTCAAATCAAGGGCGTAGAACGGAAGAGAAGAACTGGCAATAAACTCTCCGCCACTCTTTTTAATGCCCAAGTTTTTGTTTTACAAAATATTTGTAAGGCGCTGCAACCATTACACCATGTTCCACATTACATCTTTAAGTAATTAACTATAATAATAAATAAGAAAAAAAAAACAAAGATTAGTCCTCTATCAGCAATAGGCATGGTGAAATAGGAGCACGCACTTACATTCTCGAATCTCATGGACAACACTGAATATCAAATTCTTTATTGTCTTTTATTAACGCGAGTATCACACATTTAAATAAAATACTTTATAACGCGATTTATTATTTATATTATTTATCCCGAAGTTTCGGATACTTTTCAGCAACCGTGGTCTCGGGCAGACTGAAAATATAATGAAATAAGAGGACATTTAGTCAATATTGCCACAATATAGAAAATTACAGTAAATATCAACTCCGTAGGAATAGATGGCGTTAATATAGCAAATTTGTGACAGGTCGGTGAATAATATAAATAAATAGCAATCCGACCCGGCTTCGCACGGGTGCAATGTATCAGATCATGATATTAAATTCGGTCGAGTAGTTTTATATGGGTAATTTTCCCCGCTTTTGCAACATTTTTCACTGATGCTTCGCTCCTATTGGTCGCAGCGTGATGTTATATAGCCTAAAGCCTTCCTCGATAATTGGACAATCCAACACAATTTTTTTCAATTCGAAACAGTAGTTCCTGAGAATATTCAAACAAACATACTCTTCAGCTTTATAATATTAGTATAGATAAATCGCAAATATAAAAATGGAGTTAAAAGGTATTTTTAAAAGATAATATAATCGCTTCCATTAAGACCATACTTAACCTTCTCTTAATTCAATTCATTTCGCTAAGGGCGTCAAATATAAAGTAATCATCAAGATTGCGTTCTTCAATTTCCCGTAATCAACTAACAAGAAGTAAATATATCACGTAATATTTATTTGAAACGAAAATAGTAATCAAAACTTGCTTTCATAGATTTGTTCAAATGAAGAAACGTGTCCAATTTAAGGAGTTGTAATTTGCTATATACCTACTCGTAGATGCTCGATAGTAGAGATCTTTTGAATTTTGGTCATATTGTGTTAACCTCGTGTCCAACGTACTTTATAAAGTAAAGTAGACCTAAAAGCTATGAATATATTTCTTTTTAGTTTTTTTTTTTTAATGTCAGATATCGACAGACGAGCATGAGGTTCACTTGATGGTAGGTGATACCTCAGCCACAGAACATCAGTCAATGATGCGCTGTCGACCTACTTTTTACTTCGAGCATTTGGAAATCCATAGACTGAAACCGAAACGTGCAATATGCACTTCACGGTTTTTCCATCTATGAACGGAATTTAGATATTCCTCCCACCCGATCAATGCCCGGAGTTACCAGACGTGGGAAAAACATGCTTAGAGAAAATTTTAAACATGTGGTCCCGGTGGGATTCGAACCCACAACCCATCGATGCGCACGGCAGGTGTTCTACCGAACGCGCCAACGAGCCTGTCAAAAATATCTTATCCCCTTATTTTTATGTTTAAGATGTAGAGACACTTTAATTCATATAAGTTCTTTTTTGAGTGTGTTTATAGTCCCTACTTCCTGGATTGTTTAGTTTCAGAATTGGACGGTAGATGGCGCTGCGATAGGCTTTCAGGTTTTTTTCTGAAGCCAACGGGCAGGACAATGCCTGCCGGGTCCTGCCTAGCGATCCACCCCGGCTTTACACGGGTGCAATGTAGATGTACTTTACACGTATATGTACGTACTGTACGGTACAAAAATGATAAATATGTATATGTTACTCGCTTATGATGAGATTTGTTACAATATGGTAGACATCACGTCCTAAACATTTCATGTAAAGTGTAACATATTGTAATAACGCTAAACTATTTATTTCACTGCTCGATGCTTTGGTAGGGTTGGCACTAACTTTGAAACAACAGTGCCAACTTGATGATATACCAAAATATTCTTAATTTATGATATCAACTACCAAAGTCTTGAACTAATCATGTAATTTTGATAGAATCATTGTCGCGTGTAGTAGATTAGTACATCTGTCTTGTATTCCATTTTTTTTATGTCAGATATCGATAGACGAACATGCGGTTCACTTGATGGTAGGTGACACCTCAGCCACAGAACATCAGTCAATGATGCGCTGTCGACCTAATTTTTACTTCAAGTTATAGGTTCGAATTCTAACGGGTTGGAACTATTTATCAAAATTCTGACCGGGTAAAGAACAAAAAAACCTTGTGCGTGTCGGTTTTTGTCTTCAATTTCTGATCAGCTATTTTACTTTTAGTCGTGAATTACATATATGTAGCAAGTAGTATATTTATTTTTTAGTTGGAGTTTACTAATATTATAAATAGGAAAGATTTTTTGTTTATTACGATTTAACTCAAAAACTACTTACCAAAAAACAATTATTTCACCAATAGAATGTACATTATAATTTTTTTATGTATAGTAAATTTACATTGCACCCGCGCGAAGCCGAGTCGAATCGCTAGTTGTAAATATAGGCTCTATTCGTTGCTTCCTTTTATGTTTTGAAATTGTTCCACACATTTTCATGCTCGAAGTTTTCAAATTCAAAATCATTTATTCATTTAGGTAACATAATGTACACTTATGAACGTCAATAAGAAATACATATTAAATGCTTCTAATTTTACATTTACCGCCAGTTCTCAAATCAAAGGCGTAGAACGGAAGAGAAGAACTGGCAAGAAAAACGATGTTAAAAAAATAAAACGGCGGACATGGATTCCACGACCCATGAATGCATGGCGTATGAGTGCACCAAACAACCTATATGGGATACTCCGATATTTTATCAATAAAAAAAATCACACATTTAGTAACCCTAGTTTCGCGAAAACAATTTCCTTAACTTAGTTTCACGTTTTATTCTCGTTTCAGAACGTTCATAATATTTTTTGGTTTGTAAAATGTAAACGCATATTGCGTTTATGCTTTTTGATGTGTGTTGCCAAACCTAAAGTACTTAAGCTGTATTCAGAGAGCTCTTAAACTAAATGTCAACAATTTATTCGTTCATATTACACTGAATTTCCTTTTTACAATGCTTGTTTTAATAATACATTGTATTCGGTTTGTGTGTCCTTGGTCAGCGCGTTTCACTCTATTTCTCCCAGAGAATCAGCTTCGCCATTCAGCGAGGCAATAGTGCTCCTATACTGAGAACCATGTCTATAGTTGTTAAAAACCCGTTAGCTAACGTTATTTAACCAAATCTTTGGTTAATAACCCATGAAATGTTATTAACGATAAATTCCGACTGCTATCTATAAAGTGGGTATTTTATGCTTTTTAAACGACTGCCCCAAAAAAGGAGTGTCATATTTTGAAGCTTTAATTAATGTGAGTTTCTTTAAACAAATAATTCGTTGGAATCCTTATAGGTACAAGATTACATATTTTGGTAGGACAATCGTGTTAAACATTGGAGTTATAAAAGTTATTTGTCATTTAACATAAGCATAAAATGCTAAAATGTTACATTGTATTGTAATCTTTGTATATTTAAAACAAGAATTATGTTGGTGATTCCTACTCAAAATTAAACGACAACTTCTCAATCACATAATCATATATAGATTAAAACAAAGTCATGTTATTCATAACTCAAGAACGGCTGCTCCGATTTGAATGATATCTTATTTGTTGAATTCGTCTATGTCCCGAATAACTATCAAAATATAGGAAAATTTTAGGTATTTTTTTTGTAGTCAATTTATTTTAAAATAAATTATGTTCGAAACTCCGCCATCTTCCGCAATTGACAGCTCACGTCACGCACGTTTATAGCTTATTTGTAATAATCGATGTCCACTGCAAATCAGTGACATTATACATAGAAGTGGTAAAATAACATATTTAAATCTAGAAATATCTAGATATTATATTATTGTTTTTATTTTTGAAGCCAACATTCTGGCAGGAAAAATCAATTAAAATGTATGTCATGTAAACAAACAAGTGACATATTCTATCACTGAAACATCAGATCAACCCGTCATCCCCAAAAAAGTGATCAAAGTCAAGTAAAGTCCGCTTAATGAAAGCGTAAAGGCCTAATTAAACCTTTTACGATACGGACCGGTTAATCCTCTGTCAATGTCAAACGAACACACCAGCACGGTGTAGGGATTTATCAAGTCATACGTAACCCTTACTGACATGCGTACTATATAAACGCGGTTGTTTAGAAATAAACCTAGTGTATAGAATAAAACCTATTGACGGGGTTGTTGGCGCGTTCGGTATAACACCTGCCGTGCGCATCGAGCCGTGGGTTCGAAACCCACCGGGGCGACAAATTTTCTGTAAGCATGTCTTCCTCACGTCTGGTAACTTCGGGCAATGAACGGGTGGGAGGAATATCGAAATTCCGACCGGGTAATGTTCATAGCTGGAAAAACCGTGAAGTGAATATTGCGCGTTTTGGTCTCAGTCTATGGATTTCCGAATGCTCGATGTAGAAAATTGGGTCGACAGCGTATCATTGTCTGATGTTCTGTGGCTGAGGTATCACCTACCATCAAGTGAACCTCATGCTCGTCTATAACTAACATAAAAAAATGACCTATTTTATCATATAAGAATGAATTTTACCTTTGAATAAGTGAAGTCCCGAGTCCCCTAGTGTTCATGGGGCAGACATATTTCTGTGTCTGTTATATTGATCATTTTTCTTCACAGGCAATTATGTGATCAGCCTTCTGTGACCTGCCCAACATAATAATATAGCATTATTAAGACAAACATATCCAGTAAAAGTATTATATTATTACTAACACTAGTTTGTAAGCTTGCAAATTGTACTAACAAATATGGATGTATCTGAAATAAAAAAAAAAAAAAAAAAAAAAAAGGCGATAACGCTAAGAAGCGATTCCTTCGAAACAACTTTTGTAGAGCAGGTAATATGCTCAGTCTTATGTAAACAGTTAGGTATATTATTAAACCAACCTAAAGTATATCTTAAACATTCCATAAGTACCTACTTATTTAAATAATACACCAAATTCTCACCTTAAATTCATCTATACTAATATTATAACAAGGAAAGATTTGTTTGTTTGTTTATTACGATTTAATTCAAAAACTACTCGACCGATTTAAAAAAAATATTTCATCAATAGAAAGCTACATTATCAGCGAGTAACATAGGTTTTGTGTATAGTGTAAGACATCTACATTGTACCCGTGTGAAGCCGGGGCTTGTTACTATCATATTATAAATATTTTTGTTCAAATGAATATAGAAATAACTCTTCTTATAATATTAATTAAATAATTAATCTTAAAAAGTACTTTTTGTATTGAAGTTTACTTTTCTTACTATGTTCAAACTTAATCTATACTAATATTATAAATAGGAAAGTTTTGTATTTTTGTATGTTATGAATAAACTCAAAAACTACTGGACCGATTTTAATTAAATTAAAATTCTTTCACCAGTAGAATTATCAGCGAGTAACATAGGCTATTTTTTGTATCTACATTGCACCCCTGTGAAGCCGGGCGCGTTGCTAGTATTAGTAAAAACTTAAAATGTAGTAGGTACAATATCTTATTTTTTTTTTTATTTTATTTTTTTTTTTCCTTTAATTTCATTTATACATATGTATAAATACTGTTTACACACGTACAAGTCATTTATACATCTCGGCGAAACTGCGGTGATGTGGCTAAAAGTACTTGGCATTTGCCGTAAAATGCTAATTTTCGTTGGTTAAAATAAATTACTTTGAATGACTTAAGATATATTTTTGCTTAGCGTAATTGTTTGATTCTATAAACGAAACCAGTCACGTATTTTGAAAGTTATCAGTTATAGGAAATGGTTTCCAATTAGCATTAAACAGGTTGGATGAATAACGAAAAACTTCGAGAATGAATTACAGTTTATAGTTGATGGAAAATTTGTGAATCAATTAGTATCTGTCTAGAAATATAGTCTACAGCTGACCCGTTCCCACTTCGCAGGGCGAAATAGCTCTCAGACAGCAGGATTTTTTCCGACTTACTTGACACTTATCTTTGTAATTTGACCAATAATTATAGTTATGATTCTTATGTATAAACACTAATACCTACATTTCATCAAAATCCGTTAAGTAGTTTTTGCGAGAAACATCGTGCGAAGCCGGGGCGTGTTACTACATAGTTATCAATAAAAAAAGTTGATATCTAAGTTAAAATGAAACGCAAAATATAACGATCATTCACATCTGCTGTAGCAGCTTATTTGAGGACATGTGATAATCAAAAATTATATCAAGCAGTTGCGCTACCGCCATACCAGCCAAAAAGCCCGGCTTTAATGGCCCCGTTGGCGCGTTCCGTAGATCACCTGCCGTGCGCATCGATGGGTCGTATGTTCGAATCCCACCGGGAGCACATGCTTATAATTTTCTGTAAGCATGTTTTCCCCACGTCTGGTAAATTTTAATTAAATTAGAAATAGTCATATATTATTGTAATAGATTTAAGTGGTGTTGTCTCTGAATAAATTTTCTATCTATCTATCTATCTATCTATAAATTCGGGCATTGATTGGGTGGGAGGAATATCTAAATTCCGACCGTGTAACGAACCACCATTCATAGATGGAAAAACCGTGAAGTGCATATTGCGCGTTTCGGTTTCAGTCTATGGATTTCCGAATGCTCGAAGTAAAAATTAGGTCGACAGCGCATCATTGACTGATGTTCTGAGTTATCACCTACAATCAAGTGAACCTCATGCTTGTCTGTCGATATCTGACATAAAAAAAAAATACAGGGAAGGGTTCGGGCAGGGCACAGAAGGTAACCTACTTGCAAGTAGAGGAAAATGATCAGTGAGACGGACAGAAAAATGTATCTTTCCCATGCTCCACATGTGGACTTATGAATTCCTTTTATTACACTAATGTTTTATTACACTATTATAATTAAATACAATTCTTAAATATATCCAGAGAGTGTTAATTTAGCAAGAACTTGAAAGTCACCATAACGCGTGTTGTGAATTTAAAGTTAGAAACGACTTAGTATTCTGGGCAAACATGGCGCACTAATTAAGTATAAAACTAAATCTTTACTTTGCTTAAGATAATAGTAATAAAGCTCACCGTACATAATATACTTTATTATTTGTTTCATTAAAAAGGTGCCATTTTATACGTATCTACTTAGGAATTTGGAAAACTACTCTGTGGACATAGCTGTCGCCAGCGGTTTATGCGAACCGGTTCAACTTGAAAATCTTCAAGAATATTGTCTTTTATTGACGCGTGTATCACACATTTAAATAAAATACTGTATAACTGATTAAAACGCGATTTATTATTTATGCCGACGTTACGGATGCTTTCAGCAACCATGGTAGCGCAATACTAATTTAAATATTTAAGCGAAATAAAATAATTAAATTTTGAAAGCGGTGGGACCACCATACAATTTTATATATAAGTTATGTATGAATTATATAAGTACGTTAAGGGCATTATTTGTTTTTTGTGGTTGCATTAATAGGGCAAGTCGGGCTTTTGGGCTTGTGTGGTGGTCCCGCCACTAAAGAAACGCACCTGCATGCCTTTTGGTGTTGCTGTGTCTATAGGTGGCAGTGATCAAGAATAGACAAACTAACCTAAAAATTCGAACAACTTAAAACAAGGCATTTTGTGGATATTTATCAGCGATCAAATTCATTACATTAGCGTACGTTATATACACAGGAAAATTCTATAGTGATCTGTCATACTTGCAAGTAAATATATCTAAAAAGCTTCAGAAACTAAGAGAAGCTAACGATTTTCAAATTTCATGCAATATTGTTGCCATATTTAAACTACGAAAAGGAAAATAAAATAAACGTTAAGTCAGTTTAAAACATGTTAACATTGTTACGGTTAACCCGAGCTCTTGTTGCCACACGTAAAAACTAATTTTGCGACAATTTAAAAACAATTGCCAGCACCTAAAACACATTTAATTTTGAATTTAATTCCCAAGCGACAGTAAAGAACTTTAATCCTACATTGTGCTAGAAAAAGTTTTATATGTTTAGTTAAAAACGTTTCCATTTTTGACATTGTTGCCTTAAATAAAAGTGGATTATTTTATTCAATCTTGCTACGTATGTGCTACGGAGTAGCTACGGAACTGCTACGTTAAGTGAGCTCAGCTACGAGTACGTGGCCTTTATAAACTTTGTCTTGAAGTAGCTACTCAATGTTTTGTCTTTTTCTCTCTCTGCTGTTGTAAATTAATACGACAAGGGCAGAATACTGAACAACAAAATACGTATATATTTTATAATGACATTATTTGCTAAGTCCAAGTCGATATTACAATAATAGCAAAGAATTTCAATCTCAAATGCATAGAAAGTTACGTCAAAAGCCTATGTCGTTATATAAGATTCTTTATTTATCATTCTATAACCTTAACACTGTTTTAAAATATCACAATTCTTCTTTTAAGCGTATTCTGTTCTACATCTACGTTCCGTACTTTAATAATTTGATACAAACGAATAAGTATTCATTTACAAAACTATTTTGAAACTTTTGATAATGCAGTGTCGGCGACTTACTTAAATAATGTTAGATAAGATTTAATTGTAATATAATCGCATATTTAAAGTTATTATAATTTACGTAAAATATTACATAAGATGTAATTTGATATTTAAAGTCATTAATTTACGTAAAATATCGCATAAGATGTAATTGGATATTTAAAGTTGATATTTTACTGCATAAGACGTAATTCATATTTAATTTCACTAAAAATGTAAAAATCGTTTTGATATTTATAAAACTTAGTATTTTAATTATTTAAATATGTTTACTGTAAATAAATTATAATTTGTGACTTTATTCACCATAGAGAAGCAGTGAAATCTGTGTAAAATTGTCAGTAAATAATTTTTCCTGCTTACTATGTAACAGATATGTGGTAATAATATATATCATTCGAAAGGGCTTACAATGAGCAATCTAAATATGTAAGAAACATATATGTAACTATTATATATAAAAAGGAAAATAAATAAAAAGGTCGCTTCCGAAGTGAAAATCGGCGCGAAATTAGCGCAAAATCGATACGCCTTCTGCAGTTCTCGTCGCGGTATACCAACGAAAACAGATACCCCGCGAATATTCTCGTAGTAATTACAGTCAGTTCCAGTCAGTTCGATACAGTCAGTTCCAGTCAGTTCGATACAGTCAGCACAGTCAGTTCAACAGTCAGACAGTTTTCCCTGAAGAAGCGACCGTATTCAGAATCAAGAATCTTTTAATACTCCCAGTCTCCCAGTTTCCCAGTATCCAAGTTTCCCAAAGTACCTAGTTTCCCTCATTTTCCTAACCCCATACCAACCTCCTTTCCGACGTGTACTCACCGCTCTCTTACTATCGTCCAGCCGAGTGTGCCGTCCTGTGATCGCTTTGCGTGATCAATCTTTCTATTTTACGCACATAACAGGGTGCGTGGGCGAGCGTTCCAGCGCACAAGCCCGAGGCAAAACGCTCGTTAAATTAATAATTGGCTGAGACGACCGACAGTATTGAGAAACGTGTACTGGTCCTACCCTACTGTAGCGTCTTAGCCATAAGGCGGTCCAGGAACAATTTTTTAATTTTAAATTTCTACTTTAAATCTTCAATTTACCTTTTCCTGAGCCAAGACCGCCACAGTTGTTGGTCCTTCGAATAGCCGAATCCTGTACGAAGAAGATGCCGGTCACCAGATCGCAAAAGGACGCACCATTGAGACATACGGACGACGAAAGTGAAAACAGCTCTACCCAAGCGACAAGCGGTGACTTCACATCGGAACAAACATCGGGAGCTACCAGCACTACGACATCGGGAGAAACTCGAACTACTCGAACTACTGTCACCACCGCGACCACTGCCAACCAGGAACCAGGAAGAAACGCAATGACCCTGGTACCAGCGGGTTCAACCCGGCATGCGAGGTCAACACGAACAACGGATACGTCAGCGCGCAGACGCGAGTTGGAAGCAAGGGAGGAATTGGCTCGCCTGGAGTTCGAACAGGCTCAGGCAGCAGCTCGTCTAGCCCGCGTCAGATTAGAGATGGCGCAGTACGAGGACACTGACTCCGTTGAAGAAGAGAATCCGGAAGAAAGAAATTCTCATGTAAGAAACTGGATTGAATCTTCGGTATTAGAAGAAAAGATTCAAGATGTTGAACCGGAAGTCAAGCAGACTTGTCATGTGGAAAAGGAATCATCGAAGATAGAAGTGCGAGTGCTGGCGGACGCGTTGTTTTCGGCAAAGTCAACCCCCGCGCCGCAGCCGAAGTACATACACGAGCTTCCTATCTTCGAAGGGAATACCAACGAGTGGCTGGCTTTCCGCGTTGTATACGAAGATACAGCTTCGGTGTTCAACGACACACAAAACATGGCGCGCCTGAGGAAGGCGATCAAAGGGAACGCGAGAGAATCAATCAAGAGTCTACTTTACTCGGATGCTTCGCCGCAAGAAGTGATCAACGCTCTCCGCAGAAGATACGGAAGACCAGACGCACTGGTATTGGCGGAGTTGGAAAAAGTAAAGGCGCTTCCCAGAATATCAGAAGACCCGCGAGACATCTGCGTGTTCGCGAGTCAAATAAACAACAGCGTAGCAGCAATCAAAGGCCTTAAGAAGCAACAATATTTACATTCGCCGGAATTAATGAAGCAAATTATCAACAAGATGCCTTCAATCTTGAAGTTTCGATGGTACGACTACACCGCGGTCAAGGAAGAAGATTCATTCTCAGATCTGACCCTCATCAGCGAGTTCCTGAATAGAGAAGCCGACAAGTGCGGAGCCTTCGCATCGATGGAAGACTCCAGACCCTCTTTCCGGAACAGTGGGACTACGAGAAGACCTCTCAGACAAGCCACCCACAGTATCAGCGCCGACGAGGAGAGGAAGAAGACCTGCCCGCAGTGCGACGGAGATCACTCTTTGACAGAATGTCAGTCGTTCCTGAAAGCTTCAACGCAAGAGCGATGGAATACAGTAAAGAAAAGTCACGTCTGTTTCAAGTGCCTGCAAGGACGCCATCGAAAAGAATCATGCCGAAAACCACCATGCAAGCATTGTAAAAGATGGCACCACCCACTGCTTCACGTCACACCTCAACCCAACTCAACTCATGCTGCAATGGAGGTGGACAAGGAGACCACGTGTGAGAAGACTAACGAAGTTGCGATTGTGAACATTGCGCATACGGCACGCGCTCTGTTGAAAATGATTCGAGTGGAAGTCTACGGACCAAAGGGCTCCAAGAAGATAATAGCACTCATGGATGAAGGGTCGACAGTCACCTTATTGGATTCATCGATCGCAGATCACATCGGAACCACCGGAGTCACACAAGAACTGGTCATCGAAACAGTAGGGGGTAACCATATCAAGAAAGAAGATTCTATGATGCTGAACCTCACCGTGAAGGGCATACATCAGACGAAGAGGAAGAATCTTCAGAACGTCCGCACGATAGACAACCTTCGGCTGACCCCACAGTACCTGGATAAAAGGAGACTTGAAGACTGCCGTCACTTACGAAAACTCTCGGAAGTCTTATACTACGAAGCAGAGCCGCCCCAATTACTCATCGGTCAAGACAATTGGGACTTCATCATCTCTTTGGAAACAAGAAGAGGCAAGCCAGGACAACCAGTGGCATCAAGAACCAAGCTCGGTTGGGTGCTACATGGAACTGACTCCAACGTCACGAGACCAGTACACTTCATAAACACCTGTCTACATACAAGCGTCATCGAAGATCAGATTCATCAGATGGTGAAAGAACACTTCTCTATCGAGTCAATGGGAGTTCAACAACTAAGACCATCCACCGACGCAGAAGGCACAGCACTGGCGCTATTGGAGAAGACATGCCGAAGAAGAGATGACGGCCGGTTCGAGATTGGTCTACTGTGGAAAAACGAAGAGATAGTCATGCCGGAGAGTTACACTGCAGCCGAAAGAAGACTAAAAGGCATCGAACGCAAGATAGATAAAGATCAGCGATTGAAGTCTGAATACAATCGGCAGATACAGAACCTTCTCGACAATAAGTATGCAGAAGAAGCACCGGCGAAGAGTTCATCTCATCGCAAGTGGTACTTACCCCACTTCCCAGTCGTACACCCGTTGAAGAAGAAGATTCGAATCGTTTTTGACGCTGCAGCGAAGTCTAACCAGAAATGTCTGAACGACGTACTACTACCCGGACCCGATCTCCTACAATCATTGTTCGGCGTTTTACTACGATTCAGACAAGGACCCATAGCGGTAGCCGCAGACATCAAGGAGATGTTTCTACAAGTGAAGATACGAGATGAAGACAGGGACAGTCTCCGTTTCCTGTGGCGCGGAGATAGAAGAGACACCCCTCCGAAGGAATATCGAATGACATCAGTCATATTCGGCGCAGCGTCTTCCCCCTGTACTGCGATCTACGTAAAGAACAGAAACGCTCAAGAGTTTGAAAAGGAATATCCAGAAGCGGCAGCAGCCATCGAGAGAAATCATTACATGGATGATTACTTGCACAGCTTCCACGATCCAGACAGCTGCGAAAAGATAATCAAGCAGGTGGACAATATTCATCGAAGAGCCGGCTTCGAACTGAGGGGATGGGCATCGAATCGACCAGGACTCCTGAAGGAAATGAAGAGCGATTCTCCAGAGAAGACAGAGGTCAACCTGGCTGAATCTGAAGAGAAGACTCTGGGACTGCGTTGGTTCACCACCCAAGATGAAGTCGGATTCCGCGCCAATCTAAGAAATACACCGGAGGAGATTTCTCAAGGCTTCAAGACACCCACGAAGAGAGAAGTCACCAGTGCCATCATGTCAACCTTCGATCCCTTGGGCCTCATCTCTCCAATCCTGATTCAAGGGAAGAAACTACTTCAACGGATATGGAAGAGCGGCATAGGCTGGGATGAAGAAATCGAAGAGCAAGACTTTGAATGCTGGACGGCATACCTGGATAACCAGAAGATACTGCAAGATCTACGTCTACAACGATGCATAGCACCTTCAAGCACCGAGGGGGAGCTTCACACCTTCACATACGCAAGCGAGACAGCATACGCAGCGGCCGTGTATTGGAGAACGCGGAACGAAGAGACTGGAGACTACCAAGTCAGCCTCGTCGCGGCTAAGGCCAGAGTAACACCACTGAAACCTGTGTCGATGCCCCGTCTCGAACTGCAAGCAGCGCTCCTCGGCAGCAGACTGGCACACTCCGTGGAAAAAGAACTAGATTTGAAGGCAACACTCAAGACGTATTGGACGGATTCCAGCGTGGTATTATCATGGATAAAGACCGACCCCAGAACATTCAAGACGTTCGTGGCACACCGGCTCGCAGAGATTGAAGAACTGACAAGACCCCAAGAGTGGCGCTGGGTACCTACAGCGCAGAACCCCGCTGACGACGCTACTCGCGACCTACCGCGAGAATTTAACGAGTCTCATCGCTGGTTCACGGGTCCTGACTTCTTGCGAAGAAGAGAAGAGTATTGGCCAACTCCAAGAAGCTTCAAGAAAGAAGATACCGATGAAGAAAAGTCCACAGAAAAGGTTCATCATGTGTCAAGTAAAGAACACGCGACGCCCTCTCCAGAGAGATTTTCCACGTGGAGAAAACTATTGAGAACAACGGCACGCGTCTTACAATTCATAGAGTTGTGTAAACGAAAAGACACAGTCAGCGCTTGTAAGAAAAAGGATCTACCGTGGAAACCATACAACAAGAAAATTCCTAAGGAAATTCGAAAACAGCGTCTCACTACACAGAAGAAATATTTCAAACCCATCGGTGAAGAGATATTGCTACGAGCGGAAAGACTGCTGATACTAAGAAGTCAACACGAGAGCTTCAGCAAAGAAATACAGAGTTTGCAGAAAGGAAACAGCTTAGAAAGAAGCAGCAAACTAAAGAAGCTCGACGTGAAGCTAGAAGACGGAATACTGAGACTACGTGGTAGGATCAACGCCATAAGGGGAGTCTCAAGCGACTATCTACAACCGATAGTGTTGGACGGAAGAAACCGCATCGCCGAGCTCGTCATTGAAGACCACCACAGACGGTTCAATCACGGAAACCACGCCACCGTCATGAACGAGATAAGACAAAGATTCTGGATAGTGGGGCTAAGATCAACACTTAGAAAAGTCCAACACCGATGTCAACAATGCAGAGTGAAGAAATCCGCGCCTTCGGATCTACCTACGGGCGACCTGCCGGCGGAACGACTACGCCACGGCGCTCACCCCTTTACCTGCACTGGAGTGGATTACTTCGGACCCATGATCATCACGGTAGCCAGAAGAAACGAGAAGCGATGGGGGGCACTATTCACATGTCTCACCATGCGGGCGGTTCACCTCGAGCTAGTCCCTACGCTCTCCACAGACTCCATGGTTAGGCAAAGTATCGAGATAATAAAATACTTAAAGAATCAAAATCAATATATTTGTAATTACTGTGTTAATTGCACAAGGATGTAATGAAGAATGATTAAGCAAAAATACAATAATAGATAAAATACGATTTCACGTTCTTGCTACAAAAAAACTCGCAGGCGCTTTGCATCTTCAACATGCCCCCAGACGTTGAAGGCTGTGCGTTCAACCGACTTATACAGTATCAGAGACAGGTAGAGGACAAATTCGCGCAAAGGACCTCCTTATAATTCCATTTGTCGTTTTTATATCTGCAACGCGAACAACATCATCTGGACCGGGAAAAAGTGCTACAATGCGACCCAGTTTCCACTTCAGCGGTGGCAAATTATCCTCTTTCACCAGGACTAAAGAATTAATTTTCAATGGTGTCGCTGGAGTTTGCCATTTAGTGCGTTTTTGAAGTTCAGCAACATATTCTTTACTCCATCGTGTCCAGAAATGTTGACGAAGTTGTTCGACTCGTTGATATCTCGTGATTTGTGTCTCTTTACGGCCTTGATAGTCTTCAGTAGGAATGGCTGTCAGCGGTCGTCCAATTAAAAAATGTCCTGGGGTCAGTGGAGTCAAATCGTCTGGATGCGATGATATGGGAGTGAGTGGTCGAGAATTTAAAATGGCTTCAATTTGGGTTAACGTAGTATACAATTCTTCATATGTTAAATGACAATTCCCTAGCACTCTTATTAAATGATATTTAGTCGATTTTACAGCGGCTTCCCAAATGCCGCCAAAATGTGGTGAATACGCCGGAATGAAGTGAAAATTTATACCGTCATTTGCAATATCACTTGACAATGAGTCAGAGTTTTGCTTTAGGAAGTTGGCTAGATCATTATAAGCTCCAACAAATGTAGTTCCGTTGTCGGAATACAAATGGCATGGTTTTCCACGGCGGGAAATGAATCTGCGTAGGGCAAGAATATAGTTATGACTTGTCAAGTCACCTACCAATTCTAAATGTATGGCCTTTGTAGTGAAGCATACAAAAATTGCTATGTAGACCTTGACTATGCGAGAACCACGGCCCTGACGACTTGCAGAAGCAATAGGGCCCGCATAGTCAACGCCAACGGTTTCAAACGGATAACCACCAGGAGCGAGACGACGCTGTGGTAAATCACCCATAATAGGAGCTTCAACCTTTCCCTTCATTCGCGTGCACCTAATGCAACGACGGTAAGTAGCCTTTGCCAAATTACGGCCACCGATAGGCCAGTAAACTTCTCTGATTGAGGCTAACAATAACTGTGGGCCGGCATGCATAAGTTTCGTATGTTCATGTTTAAATAATAATTGTGTAAATCGATGTGTGGACTGTAGTAATAAAGGGTGTTTTTTATCATACGAAAATTCTGAGTTTCCAATACGGCCGCCAACCCGCATTAAATTATGTTTATCTAAAAATACGTTAAATTTTAATAAAGCACTCTTAACAGGTAAATTATTCTTTTGCAGTAATATATCATATTCGGGAAAAGATTCTTTCTGAGCTGTGCGTATAATAATGTTTAATGAATTATTTAATTCAGTTTCCGTGAGAAAATTAGTTGTAACGCATCGTCCTTTACAATTGTCAATAAACCGTAATAAATATGCAATAGTACGCCTAAGTTTATTAAAATTTGAAAATCGATCGAAGTTGATAAAATCAGAAGGATCTTTCATTTTAACGAAACACGAAGTTTCAGGACGTGTTTCAGGTAGTGGTTCGGAACGTACTAATACAGATGGCCAGTCACTATGAGGCTTCTGTAGAAAACTTGGCCCTGACCACCAAATGTCAAGAGGCTCGATTTCGTCAACCCTGACTCCGCGTGATACATAATCTGCCGGGTTATGCTCAGTAGGAACATGTCGCCATTCGCAATCACCGGTCTTTTCTAGAATATCACCGACACGATTTCTTACAAACGTATTTAACTTACTAGGTAACATCTTAAGCCAACCTAATACGATAGATGAGTCAGTCCAAAAAACAGTATTTGCTACCTTAACTCTTAATGAACTGCAAACCTTTTCATAAAGCCTAGCAGCTACTTGAGCACCACAAAGCTCCAGTCTTGGGATTGTAGTGGGTTTAATAGGAGCTACCCTACTCTTAGCAAATAGTAACCGTACTAATATTCTACCATATTTATCAATACTACGGACGTACAGACATGCGCCGTAAGCCTTTTCCGACGCATCGGAAAAAACGTGAATTTCTAATCGCACATATGAATCTAACAATACACGACGTGGCACACGTAAATTGTTTAAAACATTTAAATCTTTTATTGTATCCAACCAGGTTTCTTGAATCTCCGTAGTCAGGGGATCATCCCATGATAAATTTTGTAACCACAAACGTTGCAAAATAATTTTAAATTTAATTACGACTGGAGATACAAGACCTAGTGGATCAAATATTTGGGAAATTACAGAGAGAATGTCACGTTTTGAATTTCCCTTTATTGTTATTGAGGAACCGATCGGAAAATATAGCTCATCAGATTCAGGTAGCCATCCCAAGCCTAAAGTTTTACTTGGTTCATTACCCCCAATATTTAAATCATGAGTGGATTTAGTGGACTCTGACACTAACTGAGGCTCATTAGACTTCCACTTTCTTAATGGCAAGCCAGCAGAAGCAAGAACGGCTGTCACTTTCCTACGGATATCCTGCACTACATTCAAATCATCCCCACCACTCAAGAGATCATCGACGTAAAAGTCATGAAGGATTATTTCCGATATTTTATCGTCCTTACATTCAAGTCCTAACTGCTTAAGGCATCTGGTAGCGAGGTAGGGTGCACTCGCTGTACCATAAGTGACTGTGTTTAATTCAAATACCTTGAGTGGTTGTGTTGGATTGTCACGCCATATGATACGTTGTAAGTATCTATCATCAGGATGTACCAGTATTTGTCGATACATCTTTTCTACGTCGGCTAGAATAACATATTTGTGTTGTCTAAACCTCAAAAGAATGGATAAAAGATCATCCTGTACTATTGGTCCTACCATTTGAATGCTGTTCAAGCTAACATTATTGCTCGTGGTGGAAGAACTTGCATTGAAGACAGCCCTCAATTTGGTCGTCGTGCTACTTTCACGTAGCACGCCATGATGTGGAATATAATGTGCATTACTATCAAACTTAAGTTCACATTCTGTCATATGATTTAGAATCTGATACTCCGACATAAACTCACGATACATTTCATATAGTTTCGGTTGTTTAAGAAGCCTACGTTCCAATGACAAAAAACACTGTTTAGCTCGCTGAAATGAATCACCTAAAATGGTAGGATTTTCCTTTAATGGTATTCTTACACAGAAACGACCGTCTGCTAAGCGAGTAGTGTTCTTTAAAAAATGCTCTTCACATAACTTCTGTTCCGATGAATAATTAGAATAATATGAATTATTTACTTCTTCTAAATTCCAAAACCGTGCGAGTTGACTTTGTACTTCTTGATTTGAAATGTCATCATTAGTTGGATTATTGTGAACGTAATTACACTGAATAGGTTTAGGTAGATAAGATGAAAAAAATGTATTATTCATCGGACCGGAAATTATCCACCCTAACCTAGTATCGCAAAGAGTAGGCTTATCATTACCTAAATTAATTCTTTGTGATCCTATAATATCCCAAAATACATCAGCACCTAATATTATATCTACTGCCGCAGGCTTGTAGAAATGAGGATCTGCTAGACAAATGTGAGTAGGTATATTAAGATTTGAGATGTTAACTGTACGACTCGGTACATTATCCGTTAAATTAGGCAAAACAAAACAATTAACATTACGCAAAAACGTTTCATCTAATGATTTAAAACGTAAGTGACATATTTTGTCTATATGCGTAATTGCATTATTGATACCCTGGACAGATTGATCTATATTATTATAAGGCAGATTTAACAGACGGAACATCTTTTCCGACATTAGGCTGGATGTGCTACCGGAATCCAAAACAGCGCGAGCGATATGCTCACGATTGTTAGAATCATATAACTTAACTAGCGCAGTAGATAATATAACGTCTCCGCGACGACAGCTTACTTTGAGACTCACGGACGACACGCTCGTTGATAATGTTAAGTTATTTGGATCGCTGGTGGAGGGAGTCGCACTGAAATTATCAGAGCGCTCACTATGCACAACCGGCTTCTGCTTATCTGTAACGTGGACTAAAACAGAATGTTTACGCTTACAGATTTTACACCCTTGTTTTTTGCAATTATTTGAAAAATGGGATTTTGAAAAACAATTGAAACAAACTTTAAACGAAGGTAATAATTGCAGCCGCGCTTCATTACTTAACGCTAAAAACTGAGGACAAGTACTCAGCTTATGCTCGCCGCTGCATTTAGGACACGAGTCCTTTGAAGATATATTATTATGATTTGATTTATCATTACTTTGTGTTGTAACCATAGCCCTTAATTTCGAAGATTTACTGTTATTATAATTAGTGTTATTTTGGTGTGACTGACGTGAAAATTCTATTGTTTCAAGAAGATTGATGCGTATTCGCAGGAAGTCCAGGAAATTTTGAAGCTCAATACGTATCTCACTATTCACACGACCTTTATACTCTTCCCATTCACGATAAGTTTTACTATCTAACTTATGAGTCATGATGTAAATAAGAAGAGTATCCCAATGTTTTGTGGGTTCTCCCAATGAATCTAAAGCACGGAGATTTTTATTTAATTGGTCCATAATGATTTTTAAACTAGAAGCCGTCTCTCGCGTGACTGATTCGATGCCAAATAATGCAGCAACGTGATGTTGTACCAACAAACGTTTATCATCGAAACGATCACACAGCAGCTTCCATGCTACATTATAATTACTCGACGAGAAATCTATAGATGATACAACCACAGCAGCCGACGCTTCTAATGATGATCTTAAATAATGGAATTTATTGACGTCATCAATGCTATCATTATTGTGAATAAGACTCGTAAATGTGTCTCTAAATTCAAGCCATGTATTAAATAAACCACTGAATTTTGGAATTTGAATGGTAGGCAATTTGACTGGATTTTGCTTGCCACTGTGTGACCCACAGTCAGAAACAGAAGGAACTCGAGGTTTCTTACAATTTGCAAGAAGATCTTGCGCTTTGCTTAATATTTTATAATACCTACTTTCGAAATCCTCGCGTTCAGTTAATTGCTGTTCTATATTATCACAGATACACTCCAGACGCGTTTGAGTTTCATCATATAGAGAATAAAATGAGTCCAACTTCCCAATGCGCAACTCCAACTCACCCACATCTCTTTCTTCGGGCAAAGTACTTTCAAAAGACTTTAAATATCCGATAAAAATTGTTATTCGGCCTTTATAGCTGCTACGTTTTTTGGTTAGATCAGAGATCTCCTTTAATAAATCATTTCTCTCAGACATTTGGGAAACAGCTGCAAAATCCTGGAATTGATACAGAAAAAACTTAAACAACTATAATCAGTTCACAACCAAACAAATAGACAAAAAAACTTATTGAATGTTTGTAAAATATTACAAGCTTGTGTATTTCCCAATGTAAAATTTAGTACATTAATAACAAAAATCAGCAAAAAAAGAAAAAATTAACTTATAAAAGAAATGCTTTAGAAAACTGAAAATTACAAAATCAAAATGTTTAATATATCAAGTAACTAATAAGTTATAATCAAACTTGCAAATTTTAAAAATAAAATGCAAATTTCAACAAACCAATAATCAAATTAACTTCTAATTCTTTTAGATATTATAAAATTCCATAAAATGTTTAAGTAAATAAATTTAAAATAATATAATAAAATTTACAAAGTTTATTATATTAGGATAATCAAACAAATGTTTAAGATATAGATAATTAACTTCCTATAAAAATCAGTCAATATACAATTTGACTTTCTTTTAAAATGATTAAATACAATTCGGACTCAATAAAGTATGGAAATAACATAATTTAATTTTAATCTGAGTATTAATTTGTATAACTTAACAATATTTAAATATTTAATTTTTTCAACTAGATTTCAATTTTAAATTGTATTAAAATTCTATACACTGGTAACTATAAATATAAAATAACAATATAATTAATAATAAAGGGCTAATGCACAAATACAGACTTTATCTCGACACACTCCTTATTCTTAAGTCCTTTGTCCAGCTATTTGACCTCCACAAATAACCTTCACTGATGACCTTCACTGATATCCTTTCTTATCTTCCGATTTATAATATTATATTCGCTGATTTCACATAAATACTTTAATCCGGTGAGAAGCTGACCAATGGTTAGGCAAAGTATCGAGATAATAAAATACTTAAAGAATCAAAATCAATATATTTGTAATTACTGTGTTAATTGCACAAGGATGTAATGAAGAATGATTAAGCAAAAATACAATAATAGATAAAATACGATTTCACGTTCTTGCTACAAAAAAACTCGCAGGCGCTTTGCATCTTCAACACTCCATGATGATGGCATTACGAAGATTCGCATCAAGACGCGGAATGCCCAAAGTAATCTACAGCGACAACGGTACCAACTTCGTGGGGGCCAGCAAGGAACTACGGGAAGCTCTCGACACCATGAAGAACGAAGACCTGATCATGGAAGCGGAGAAGATCGGCGTGCTCTGGAAATTCATCCCTCCGGGAGCACCGAACATGGGCGGCGCCTGGGAGCGTCTGGTGCGATCAGTCAAAACCGCACTGGACGCTACACTACGCGAGCGACACCCACGCGAAGAGGTTCTGCACACACTTCTCCTGGAGGCAGAACACATGATCAACTCACGACCGATCACCAATCCAGCTGACAACCCAGAAGAAGAAGCGCTCACTCCAAACCACTTCCTCATCGGGCGTTCCTGCGGCGCGGCGAGGCTTGGAAGCTTCGCAGATCAAGAGCTCGTGGGACGGGACACGTGGAAGACGACGCAACGGCTGGCAGACCACTTCTGGAGGAGGTGGTTGAAGGAGTACTTACCCACCTTGCTCCCCAGAAGAATCAGCGGACAACCCAAAGACACACATAAATTGAAGAAGGACGACATCGTGTTCATCGTGGACTCTTCCCTGCCACGCTGCACCTGGCCTCGAGGACGAATCCTGCACACCTACCCTGGACCGGATGGACGAGTGAGAATCGTCGACGTGCAAACAAGAGGAGGCGTGCTGAGACGACCGGCGACCAGGATCGTGCTGCTGGTGCCTGCAGAGTCGCCGAGTCAAGAGGATGGTGCTTCGCACGAGGGGGAGAATGTCGGCGACTTACTTAAATAATGTTAGATAAGATTTAATTGTAATATAATCGCATATTTAAAGTTATTATAATTTACGTAAAATATTACATAAGATGTAATTTGATATTTAAAGTCATTAATTTACGTAAAATATCGCATAAGATGTAATTGGATATTTAAAGTTGATATTTTACTGCATAAGACGTAATTCATATTTAATTTCACTAAAAATGTAAAAATCGTTTTGATATTTATAAAACTTAGTATTTTAATTATTTAAATATGTTTACTGTAAATAAATTATAATTTGTGACTTTATTCACCATAGAGAAGCAGTGAAATCTGTGTAAAATTGTCAGTAAATAATTTTTCCTGCTTACTATGTAACAGATATGTGGTAATAATATATATCATTCGAAAGGGCTTACAATGAGCAATCTAAATATGTAAGAAACATATATGTAACTATTATATATAAAAAGGAAAATAAATAAAAAGGTCGCTTCCGAAGTGAAAATCGGCGCGAAATTAGCGCAAAATCGATACGCCTTCTGCAGTTCTCGTCGCGGTATACCAACGAAAACAGATACCCCGCGAATATTCTCGTAGTAATTACAGTCAGTTCCAGTCAGTTCGATACAGTCAGTTCCAGTCAGTTCGATACAGTCAGCACAGTCAGTTCAACAGTCAGACAGTTTTCCCTGAAGAAGCGACCGTATTCAGAATCAAGAATCTTTTAATACTCCCAGTCTCCCAGTTTCCCAGTATCCAAGCTTCCCAAAGTACCTAGTTTCCCTCATTTTCCTAACCCCATACCAACCTCCTTTCCGACGTGTACTCACCGCTCTCTTACTATCGTCCAGCCGAGTGTGCCGTCCTGTGATCGCTTTGCGTGATCAATCTTTCTATTTTACGCACATAACAGGGTGCGTGGGCGAGCGTTCCAGCGCACAAGCCCGAGGCAAAACGCTCGTTAAATTAATAATTGGCTGAGACGACCGACAGTATTGAGAAACGTGTACTGGTCCTACCCTACTGTAGCGTCTTAGCCATAAGGCGGTCCAGGAACAATTTTTTAATTTTAAATTTCTACTTTAAATCTTCAATTTACCTTTTCCTGAGCCAAGACCGCCACATGCAGTCTATTTTTGTTGGTGAATGTACATTATAAAATTAGAATAATTATACTATACATATAATAATACTAGCATAATATAAAACTTCGCGGTGTTATAGATGATTATAATAATGTATTTTTACAAAACAAGAACTTCAATCATTCTTCTTAACCCTTTTTTGGCCTTCACCTGAAAACCTAACCACCTGAAGAGGCCTAAAATGTGAAAATAGGCAGATTGAATCTTTAATTGAATCTTAGTATCGTTGTTACTATTATTTTGGCGGACTTAAAACTTTTGATAGAACACCTGCCATGCGCATCGATAGATCGTGAGATCGAATCCCGCCGGGATGACATGGTTACAATTTTCTTTAAGCATGTCTTCCCCACGTCTAGCCATTTTGAGCAATAAACCGGTGGAAAGATTATCGAAATTACGAAGTAAAGAACCACCGTTCATAGATGGAAAAACTGCACTTTGCGCGCGTTTCGGTCTCAGTCTATGGATTCCCGAATGCTCAAAGTAAAATTAAGTCGACAGCGCATCATTGACTGATATTCTGTCGCTGTGGTATCATCTACTACCAATTGAACCTTATACATGTCTGTCGGTATTAATGATAAAAAACATCATTAGGCCATGGAGGACGATAACAAAATATATTTGCTAAGATATAAGACACAGACACTGAAAACAAAACACGGTATATAAAACGCTTCCTAAGTCTTCCTAATACCCTATTAGGTATGCCGAGTCCCTTACCTGGCTATTTTAAATAAACGAGGTTCTCACTAAAAGCTTCATTACGTAATGCTACATATTTTATCTTTTGGAGATTTGAACTAGTGTTTAGAATATTTTGTCGAATCGGTTTATTTTTTTTCAAGAATCCAGAAAACTAAAGTTCATAATATGATCTTTTATTAACGCGAGTATCACACATTTAAATAAAATACTACTCTTGCAAGAGAAAGAAGATTATTTCCCAGATTAGTACGTGAGGCTATTGAAATTAAAAAACATCCTACCTTCAATAGAGAAGATGGTTTGAGACTTTCCAACACCTGGGATCCAGTAATTAAAAATCTAAAAGCCCAAATCAAACATACTTAAAAACAAGAGGACACCGTTAGTCAATATTGTCATAATATAAAAAAATACAGTAAATATCAACTCCGTAGGAATAGATGCCATATTAACGCCATAATATGGCAACTTTGTGACATTTCAAAAATCAGACAACTCATCTTTCTGTCTCCCTGTGACCACGGTTGCTGAAAAGCATCCGAAATGTCGGGATAAATAATTTAAACAATATAAATAATAAATCGCATTTTAATCTGGTATACAGTATTTTATTTCAACTAAAGTTCATTTTAGATATAGACAGACAAGCATGAGGTTCACTTGATGGTAGGTCAGTCAATAATGTGCTGTCGACTTACTTTTTACTTTGAGCATTCGGAAATCCATAGTTTGAGACCGACATGGGCAATATGTACTTCACGGTTTTTCTATTAATGAACAGTGGTTCATTACCCGTTTAACGCCCGAAGTGACCAGAAGTGGAGCAGACATGCTTATAGAAAATTATAATCATGTCGTCCCAGCGGGATTCGAACCCGCGATCCATCCGCACGCAAGGTGTTCTACCGAACGCGCCAACGCGTCAAAACAAAACATACTAGTTTTACCCAATAATAACATTTCAAACGTACTTGCTATCTAAATTAAAATAAACAAAAGAATGTGATAGATATGCTCAGACATGTGTTAACGAAGTGAGCTTTATCATGATGGCCTTTTGTTTAAACGGGTAGCATCTGCCCACACCGTAGCAGAACCTAATTATACGTTATAATTAAAAATGGCCGCCTCAACAAAAGCACAGATAAATCCCAAGTTTGAATAGTAAGGTTTAAGACATTTTCTCAAAAAAGAATACATAAATTCACTTACATGAGAATTAAAAGTTATTAAATAACAAACCTTTTTAAAGCTTGACTTAGACAACTTCAGTATAATATACAGTACAAATTATAAACTTTTACGTATCACATTCACTAGTCACTACATAAATATTCAAAATGCAATCTCAAAGATACTTTGTTACAATCGCCAAGTCGAGCAAAAAGCGGCACGGCCGTACTATCCTTTTCTCGAAGTAGTTCGGGCCATTTCGGCCAAAATCTTTGATGTTTAAAATAAAAAGATTGACTTGGCAATCGCACTAAACAATCTAATTTAATATAATATGTGTTAGTTGTGATACACATTGTGTTTTTAATAAAATCAAAAAGATACATTGTGTTTTCATGCGATAGCCGAGTCAATCTATTTATTTTAAACATCAAAGATTTTTAATATTGATATTGATATGATCACTATAAGATGTTGTTAGGTTAGCTAATTACGTAATAACTTAAGACAGAAGGATCCTTCAGTAGAGACTGAATAAATTGACCGACTTGGTATTATATGGATCTCACAACTTTTTACGATAGAAGAACTGAGTTGCAAGACTTGGCTTTTTTTACATTTATGTTTTTGATGACATTATTTATTATAGTACAATTATTATACAATACAATTATTTATCTAGTAAGGAAATGAAATTAATGAATGAAATGAAAGATTTTTATTGGGCATCCACACAAGAAATTATTAACAAAAATAGGGAAAAAAACTTAAATTAAAATTTTATAAATTAAACAACAATAGCTGTGTGACCGCTCAAAGGGTAGTCACTCAGCTTCAGCTGATAGACAGTACTCGTTTTCAGTCACCCCCTTGTGACTCGTGGAGCATCTATACTATATAGTAAACACTATTCAAACTTTGGTTTTGAAAAAATAGATGTGTGTAAATGTGCTTTTTATTTATATATTTTTTATTTTAATTACAGTTTTTCACTCAAAAAAAAATATGGACGTATTTTATTTGATAACATATAGATACTTTATTATTATTTCTTTATTTTATGCAGAGTGAGTGAGATACACTCCAGACCTAAAAGGGCATCGCTGAAAATCAGTGCTGTGACATAGCCGCGGCTGTGTCACAGATAATACTGAGTCGGTGACCCATTTCCTGCACTGCACAGGAACTCTATTATTAAGTTAATTAATAGTTATATTGTATTTTATTCACGCGAGTATCAAACATTTAAATAAAATACTGTAAATTGATATTTACTGTAATTTTCTATATTATAACAATATTGATCAACTCCGTACGAATAGATGGCGTTAATATTACATTTCAAAAATCAGACAGCTGTCATTTTTCAGTCTCCCCGCGACCACGGTTGCTGAAAAGCATCCGAAACGTCGGGATAAATAATTTAAACAATATAAATAATAAATCGCTTTTTAATTCGGTATACAGTATTTTATTTAATTAATAGTTTAATTACGCTGTATTGTTTTGTTTTTTGTACCTTTATTTCATTTTTATTGAAATAAATGTTTTTTCTTCTTCTTCTATTCAAACTATATTTTTATTACAGACGGGTTGGTTTTCATTGAATACGACTGTAAATACATGCATTAAAAATATTGACGTAATATGAATATAATCTTACTATCATTAAACTGAATATCTGAACCGGATACTCGCTCGTTGTATGCAGTTAGCTGCGAATATAATGTCTAAATAATAATCTCAGAGGTGTTGTCGATTTTAATAGCCTTCGTGTTCATTTTACCTCAACCTCCTCTCCATTTAACTCTAATTTCACTCCACAGAATGCATTCTCGACTTTATACTAGAAGTTATAAGACTGGATTTCAAGCAAAAGTACGTTTCAAAGAACATTTGATTTCAGCATAAATGTCAGATTTCAGTCATAATAATTAATTTCAGTGAACCGTAGTTTGGAGCGAAGTCTCATAATGTTGTTCTTTGAGATAATGTGGGATTTACTCATATATGTACATGTTTACTAGCTGACCCGGCAAACGTTGATTTGCCATGTAAATAATTTCTAAAAAGCAGGGGTTGGTGATAAAAAAGCAAAAATTTAGGGTTTTATGTATTTTTAACGCCACATTATAAAAAAATAAAAACAAAAATGTCGTCCAAAAATTAAAATAAAAATTTTTAAAGGGTGAACAACCCTTAGGGGTATGAAAAATAGATAGTAGCTGATTCTCAGACCTACTGAATAAGCATATAAAATTTGGTAAAAATCGGTAAAGCCGTTTCGGAGGAGTACGGTAACTAACATTGTGTCATGGAAATTTTATATATAAGATAATAAAAAACAACTAAATATCGTTGATTGGCATAGAATCTGTCTTTCGGTCCCTAATCACCCTCACCTAGAAACGCACTCGAGACACTGCAATTAGATTAAAGGATACAATAGATGTCGCTCAAGAGACTGCTGATGGGTTGGAGAAAGGTGTAAGATAATGCGATTTTAGTGGAGTTTGAAGGAAGACTAACAATTTGTTTTTTTTTATTTAATGTCCCTGAAAACCAGTGTTAGCTGACTCCTTTCTCAAGGTACTACTGCCACACATCTCCTTCTAATAAATTTGTTATTTTTTTCTTTTTATTCAGCTGTAATATTTTATAATTTGTTTAGTATGTAAATTTTTGTGTGGACCTTCAAATAAAAACATTCCATTTCATTTAAATTCTATACGATGGAACAAATGTACGCAAATATAAAAATGTGGATATCTAGCTTTAGATGTTGGAAATGCAAGTTGAATTGTTTGTCGCAATAGTTCAAGCGATGATTTTATACATATATTTGTGTGACCATTTTGTTTTGAATTTGAACCTGCCGTGCGCATCGATGGGTCGTGGGTTCGAATCCCACCGGGACAACATGCTTCTTGTTTTTTGTATGCATGTTTTCCCCACGTCTGGTAACTTCGGGCATTGATCGGGTGGGAGGAATATCTAAATTCCGACCGGGTAACGAACCACCGTTCATAGATGGAAAAACCATGAAGTGCATATTGCGCGTTTCGGTTTCAGTCTATTGATTTCCGAATGCTTGAAGTAAAAATTAGGTCGACAGCGCATCATTGACTGATGTTTAGTGGCTGAGGTATCACCTACCATCAAGTGAACCTCATGCTCGTCTATATATATATACTACATCAAATATAATACAATTTGTCGTTCTAACGACAAATTGTATTATATTTGTATGTTCTTAGAATAAAAAATTGTAATCTAAAAGTTAATTTCTTCTTTAATGTAAAATAAGTATAATTAGTTTTGCAGGTGAACTTTCGCAGAAAATATCTAATCTCCATATGATCGTTTTAGTTCATGACTTGATCCAAAGAGAGCTCTTGAATGCGAACTCCGTGACCAATTAGGTCAAGTGAGCAACCCAACGCTAAGACTCGGGCTAATTTACTTGAAATTATCTTGGCCTACAAGCTATTGGTGTAAAAGTTAAATAATTGAACTTTTAACATACTTTCTAAAAACTAGGTTATTAATTCAAAAGCATAGAAAAGAAATATTTTTTTTTATTACAGACGGGTTTTTCAAGAGAATCTTTTAGGTTGAAAAATTCAAGGTTTAGTACTACATATAAGCGGCTGTTCTTCCATTTTTCTATACTAATATTAGAAATATTTGTTTGTTACGATTTTACTCAAAAACAACTAGACCGATTTTATTTTTAATTCTTTCACCAATAGAAAGCTATATTATCAGCGAGTTACATAGGCTATTTTTTTGTATAGTTCGTCTACATTGCACCCGTGTAAAGCCGGGGCGTGTTACTATTATTAATATGTTTGTTTATTTATCTTCTTTTATGCAAAAGCACAGAAATAGATTGACTCAATTTTATACATAGGCTGTTTATCACGCGAACATTTTCGCGGGTAAAGCATAGGAAGTTATGGTCATTTTAGAATACAAAATTCAGCATTTATAATACATCAAGGGTACCTACTAGGTTGCTCTTGAAAAATCATTATAATTTAAGGATATCGCCACACTACACTGTTTAATTAAGGCGAGTTTAAGATATTTTAAATATTATTATCTATATCCATCCATTCTTCAAAATATCTAAAGAATTATTAATGGTATTGACAAACGGACGGACAGACAAACAGACAGATGGACATCCGTATGTAAGAAAAACGGAACTCCTATAGGATTATCAGAGAAATGGTTCGTTTCAGCAATAAAATGATTATTTATCTAAGTTATTAATACATTGGGTGACAAAAGGCGTAGTGTGGAGAAGGGTTTAGGTGATTTTCACTCGATACAATCTTCGTGAAATGCAAATTGCGCTTGGAAGTCGAGAACACGCTGCCACCGCCTGAACTGAAATCAAGTTTAATACTTGTTATGTTTTTGTTATAACTTATAACCGTATTTAAGTTGTAACATTTTTAACTTAACGAGTTACAGCGATTGGAGGTGTTTTATTTCTGACATTTTTGTAACTTTCTATATAGTCACTGGAAAGGCAAAATTACTAGAGTCAATTTGTCATAAATAGAGAAATACAATATTTCATTTGCAAAGGTAGAACATAATTTTACCAAAGTTTTTATTTTAAAATAAATAAATCAGTTTAAAAATATAAGAGATATGATTTTTTAAAAGTAACTTTTTATCCCCATTTCCCAAAATTATCAATTTGTCACTTTAGCAGTTTTGCCTTTGTACTGATGATATATATTTCTCCCTATCTAGTCACTTAAATTAGCAGAAACAATGATTCACTTTTTAAACCAGAGGAATACCTTCCAACAGCAAACAACAATAATCACCACTTTTGAACATTTTTTTAAAATTCTTACGATAAGTGTTTCGGAAATGAGATACGAATTTTTCTGCGCGCAAAAGTTTTGAGACATAATAATTTGCTAAGAAGTTGTTATGAAATATAAAGCGAGGTGTTCAGAAATATAATATTACATTAACTTCTATTTCTTAACTTCGTTGTTTTGAGTTTGTGAAGACGTGAAGATTTATATGCAATGTTAGTAATGTTCATAATTAATTAATATTGGTAGCGCCAAATACATAAATTAATTTAAATAATATAAATTCATTCCCATTTCCATTCCAATATTTTTTACCTTGTAACACCGCAACCGCCGCTGTAGCAACACTGAAGACTACGGCGCCATATTGTTTTTCGCTTCCTGTTCGAACCTCCGCACGAGCAACACTACGTGTTCTCTATAAATTAATTAAAGCCCGACGATTAAGTCGTTTATAATCAAACAAAGGGCGCGCGCCCCCGCGAGTGTGGAAATAAGCGAAAGTGACAGTGCAAGGACTGAGTGCTGCAGGAGAAGAGAGTTGCAGGTATTGTTTCCCTTCTTCCTATCCGTCCCAGTCCGATCCTGTCCTTCTTCCTTTATCCGCCCTTGTCTCCACACACCCCGCATACAGTCCACTTATCTTATTTTAGTTTGAAGATTTTAATAACATACTTGGCGCGTCCATTGTTAGTGGTCTCTTCGAGCCGCATATTTTGTTACCTTTTAACTACTATAAAACCGTTCGAACGGGAATCATCCAACCGCCCTTATTAGTTACCTTATTGTTAGGCCCTAATAAGCGATATATATATAATTAATCATATATTTTACAGTATTTTTAATATATTTTACCGCAGGGTTGACATTGCATCATCCTATATTTCTCTTCAAAAAATACTGTAAAAACCGCCCGTAACGTTAGTTACGTGTTTTACCGCCTAGATATAATATATATCTAAGTATTTAAGTATATTCCGCATTTAAAATCATCATATTTCAACGAAAATTACATAGATTTACATTTTTTATATTGTAGGGTAGATCATCGATCGCCGTTACTTGTTAATTTTGTTTCGTCGAACATTCTAGTTGCTACGTCATACACTCCGCAGCACAGCTGCTTAGTGCGACCACAGTGCATTGAACTTCTATAGTAATACAACTGTTATATTGTATTTTGTTTTATCGTACTTTAATTTTCTTTATAATAATTTATTCATCTTTTATTTTGATATTTCATTTATAACTATACATAATGTCTAAAACACGAAATACAGATAGCACATCAGAGGACACATGTCATGATCATCAATTAATAATTTTAACCGCAAAGCGCGAAGCTTATTTTGAGATAATACAAAATATTTACGATGTTTCTGCACATATAAAGTCGAACGACTCGATGCTAGAACGATTTTTAGATGAGAGTAATAACATTGAGTCACTGCGCGCTGAGTTCAGACTGGTTTTAGACGAATATAATTCACATTTGTTAAAATTGAATCCTGCCGCTACACCAGATTACAAAAGTCTTATATCTTTCGAGTCTTTATATGGGAGAATTAAAAGAATTCAGTGTGAATGTAATAAAAATAAAAATAATTCACATTCTACACAAGATACCGTTAATATTAAAGCCAGACCTACGTTGCCGCCTATAGAATTAATGTCTTTTTCAGGTGATATTCGTTCTTGGCCTTTATTTTATGCCAGTTTTAAATCAACAGTGCACGATAATCCATCCCTCACGGACTCAGAAAAATTATATTATCTGTTAGGTAAATTAACAGGCAAAGCCCTGTCTGTATGTGCAGGCATATCGCCTTGTTCAGAAAATTATAATTTAATTTTACAAGCCCTTATAGATAAATATGAGGATAAGCGTATGCTCGCTACCTCATACTTAGATCAGATGTTCGAGTCCAAACCTATACAGTCTGCGTCCGCATCTAGCTTTGAATCATTTCTCGATAGTTTCACAACTGCAGTGAGCGCGTTGAAAAATTTAAAGTTAGACAATCTTACTGACTTAATTATACTTCATATCGCATTAAAGAAAATGGATTCGGATACTGTTCGTACTTTCGAATTAAGTTGTAAATCTAATCAAATACCTACTTTTGATAATCTAGTCGATTTTATAAAAATACGCGCTAAAGTTTTCGAACGTACACAAGTTCATAATAATAATAATAGTTCACATTATAGTCGACGGACTATAAATAATAATAAACCGCCGCCTAAGTACAATACTTATGTGAGTACTTTGGTTGATTCAAACCGCAAGTGTCTTTGCACTAATATAATTCATCAACATTTATTTAAATGTCCTAAATTTAATAAATTATCGACACCTCAGGAGCGATTTAATTACATTAAAGATATAGGTGGGTGTTTAAATTGTCTTAGTTTAAAACATAAAGTGTCTCGTTGTTCGTCAACTTCAAACTGTCGCATTTGTCATGCACGACACCACACGTTGTTGCATTTCCAGCGCACTGAACTCGCTGACCGGCCGGCTGCGCCTGCGCCGCCGTCCGCCACTGAACCTACGCGTGCGCTCCCCGCATCCCCCACACCTCCACAACCTCACACAGGTGTCCCGCGTTCCGACATCGCTTTGTGTACAACAGCCACTAATAATACTGTTTTGTTATCGACCGCGCAGGTTGTTGTGTACGATGCGCATGGAACTGAACACATTTTACGCGTATTATTGGATTCCGCTTCACAAACACACTTTATTACTAAAAGATGTTGTGATTTATTAAATATAAAACTACAAAATACCGAATGTACTATTGTAAAGGGATTCGGTGGCTTAGGAAAAAGTATTAATAGTAGTCAGATTAATTTAAAATTTTATTCCCGCTTTAATAAAAATATTCATTTTAATATTTTACCGCTGGTCGTTGATCAAATCACCGACTTACTGCCTACCGCTGTGGTTGACTCTTCAGTCTTATCACATTTATCTGGCTTACCGCTTGCGGATGAGAACTTCGGTGTACCTGGTCACATTGACATTCTTATAGGTGCATCTCTCTTCCCTCACTTACTTCTTCCCGACGTAGTCCGCGCATCTCGCGACTCGTTTGCGCCTACCGCTTTGAATACCGTATTAGGGTATGTTATTATGGGTTCCGTACCTACGATACCTACACGTAATTCGCACCAGGTCTTGATGTGCTGCCTAGCACAAGAGCCTACCGCCCTTGACAGCTTAGTCAAGAGATTTTGGGAGCTCGAAGAGCTTTCCTACGCAACGCCCATTCAGCATCCCACTGATGTTGAGTGTGAAGAATTTTATAAGAATACCACAACCCGCGATCCTGTAACTGGTAGATACGTTGTCGGCCTGCCATTCAGCGATGATATTTATACACTTGGAAATTCTTATGAAACCGCTCGCAGACGATTTATGTGCCTTGAAAGAAAGCTTGTAGCTTCACCTAAGTTGAGGTCGGCATATGATGACGTCATTAAAGAATATCTTTCTAAAAATTATATCTCTCTCGCACCGCGATACGACCCTACTGATCCTACACCTTTATACGTCATACCGCACCATGGGGTTATACGCGAAGATAAAGCTTCTACTCGTCTCCGTATTGTGCTGGATGCCAGTTGTAAAACTTCTTCTGGTCGATCATTGAACGATATTCTGCATTCAGGTCCGAATCTGCAAGGTGATTTATTTCAAATCATTTTGAACTTCCGCTTATACGCTGTTGCTATTACTGCCGATTGTCGTCAACAATTTTTACAAATTATTATGCGAGAAGCAGACCGTCGTTTTCAGTGTTTTTTATATCGTTTCCATCCAGAAGATCCTCTCACGATGTACAACTTCAATCGTGTGTGTTTCGGACTGTCGTCTAGTCCATATCATGCGCTTCGCACAGTGAAACAGCTGATTACAGACCATGGCGCTAATTACCCGCTTGCGAGTAGTATTCTATCTACTTCGTTGTTTATGGATGACATTGCTTTCTCTATTCCCAGTGAATCAGAAGCTATCACCGCGTCACAACAGCTGATTGATCTGTTTAAATGTGCACAGTGGGAACTCGTCAAATGGCACAGTAATCACAAATCCGCTTTAAACGATATTCCAGCTTCGTATAAAGTATCTAATGAGGTAGAATTTGATAAATCCTTGCAACATAAAATACTGGGTTTGCATTGGTCTACAGATAGAGATATATTTTATTTTAAAATTACCGCTCCCGCCGATGTAACGTGCACTAAGCGCGTTATATTGTCAACTGTCGCTCACCTGTGGGACATCATGGGATTTGTTGCTCCCACAGTCTTGTTTGCCAAGTTGTTAATAAAACAACTTTGGAATCTTAACTTAGATTGGGATGATACACCGCCGCCACATATTATAAAAATGTGGAAGCAGTTCTGCAACGAGTTATCAGCTCTCAATAATTTACGTATCCCACGTCATGTGGGTGTGACTGATAGCTGTACTGTTACCCTTCTCGGTTTCTCTGATGCCAGTGAGCAGGCGTACGGCGCAGTAATTTACCTGCACGTAAGCACCCGCACTGGTAATACCGTTGAGTTGGTTTGTGCTAAATCTAAAGTCGCGCCGACCAAGCCGATGTCAATCGCTCGTCTGGAGCTCTGTGGAGCACTATTGCTTTCGAAATTGCTTCGCAAAGTTCATGATAATTATAGTCATCATCTCTCAATCAAAGTATACGCCTTTATCGATTCTAAAGTCGCTCTTTATTGGATTAAGAGTTCGCCTCACAGGTGGCAAACCTTTGTCGCAAACCGCGTTGTTCAGATTACTGAAAATATTTCAGCTGATAACTTTTATCATGTTGCGGGTATTGAAAACCCCGCAGATATATTATCGCGTGGTATCATGCCACATAAATTAATTTCACACCCTCTGTGGCTCCACGGGCCTCCGTGGGCTTCACAAGATCCGTCTCAGTGGCCGCTTCGTGCTCTGAACGATCAGTCTATTACAGACATACCTGAACAAAAGGTTTTAACGCACACTGTGTGCACGTCTTCAAAGCATTGCGCTTTATATGATCTTTCACAAAAGTTCTCCTCTTGGAGTAAGTTACTTCGTATTATTGTTTATGTATGTAGATTTATTAAGTTACTTCCCCGCCGCAGCACTATCGCAGTGACTGCTGATGATTTAAACTTCTCAGAAGTTAAAGTTCTTCGCGCTCTGCAAACTAAATATTTTGCAGAGGAATATAATAATGTATTAAATAATAAATCTTATTCCGCGGTCTTCAACCGCTTAAAGCTATTCATCGACCATCACGGCCTGATTCGAGTAGGTGGTCGACTGGCTAACTCCGCACTGGACTATGCACATTGGCATCCAGTTATTTTACCGCGCAATGATCATATTATTATAGTAAACGCGATCATTGATTATATAACTTATTATTTTATAAATAATTTAACCGCGCCGGAAATCAACAGTAATACTAGTTTGATTCATAGGCATTCGCTATTGGACAAGTTAGTTCAATCGTTTAGGGACCGCTGGAGGATGGAATATCTGCACGGTTTACAGGTTAGACAGAAATGGAATTCGCCTTCTGTACCTATCTCTGAAGGTACAGTTGTAATTGTTATTAATGATAATTCACCGCCTCTTTCCTGGCCACTTGCTATTGTAGAAAAGGTGCATCCGTCTAAGGATGGCATCATACGCGTTGTAACCGTGAGAACTACGAAAGGAACGTATCTGCGTCCAGTCGTTCGTTTATGTCCTCTGCCTAAACAATAAGTTATTTTTTTATATTATACATTTATACCGCTTTAAGTTTAGTTTATAATTAGTTATAATTCCGCTTTGTTTTTGTACGTTTTTACATTCCCGCATCACCATAACTTTACGAGTTATTGTATATTTTATTTATCACACCTTATGATAAGTTTCTTTAAAGGTGACCCTTTAAGGGCGGGTGGAAATGGTAGCGCCAAATACATAAATTAATTTAAATAATATAAATTCATTCCCATTTCCATTCCAATATTTTTTACCTTGTAACACCGCAACCGCCGCTGTAGCAACACTGAAGACTACGGCGCCATATTGTTTTTCGCTTCCTGTTCGAACCTCCGCACGAGCAACACTACGTGTTCTCTATAAATTAATTAAAGCCCGACGATTAAGTCGTTTATAATCAAACAAAGGGCGCGCGCCCCCGCGAGTGTGGAAATAAGCGAAAGTGACAGTGCAAGGACTGAGTGCTGCAGGAGAAGAGAGTTGCAGGTATTGTTTCCCTTCTTCCTATCCGTCCCAGTCCGATCCTGTCCTTCTTCCTTTATCCGCCCTTGTCTCCACACACCCCGCATACAGTCCACTTATCTTATTTTAGTTTGAAGATTTTAATAACATACTTGGCGCGTCCAAATATTTTATTCAATTTTGCTGCTCTTTAGAAATCTATATCTGTAGCTGTACTCATATTATAAAAAAGTTTTGTTTGTTTGTAACGATTTAACTCAAAAACGACACGACCGATTTTAATAATTCTTTCACTAATAGAATACTTGGAGCTTACGGTTATTTATTTTGAATGAAATGTGTCTATTTTTATTCGACACTACGTGCTAAATCTGATTGAGTACATTATAGATTAGCAATTCGCCCTGGCTTCGCACGGATGCAATGTAGATGTATTAAAATAGCCTATGTTACTCGCTGATAATGTAGTTTTCTATTGGTGAAAAAAAATTAAAATCGGTCGAGTAGTTTTTAAGTTAAATCGTAACAAACAAACACATCTTTCCTCTTTATAATATTAGTATAGATCTCTTTATAATATCATTAAGTACGTATTTTATTTCAAACTATCGTGCTCAATTTGCTGAGCGCCAAACACCTTCTTACTTGTGACGAAATCATCTTGTGTGGTTTTGAGTAGGTACCTACTGAGTGTTTGGATTGATTCCTTAATTTGTTAAACATTATATTCACCTATATCAACTCGTTTTTCTTAGAATCGATTGACATTTAGTTATTTCACATAAAAAAATAATTAATTACAATCGATAATAGTCTGTCACTTAGGAACGTAGCTTTCATTTGGTGAAATAATTTTCAAAATAGGCTCAGTACATTCAGAGATTACCCCGTACAACCTCACAAACTCACAAACTTTACCTCTTTATAATTTTACTAGCAATGCGCCCCGGCTTCACACGGGTACAATATTGCCGTACTATAGACAAAAAGGCATTTTTGTAGTCTATGTTACTCACTGATAATGTAGCTTTCTATTGGTGAAAGATTTGTTAAGATCGGTCCAGTAGTTTTTAAGTTTAGTCATAACATACAAATAATTCAAAAATACAAATCTTTCCTCTTTATAATATTAGTACAGATATATATATATGTAGCAGAGATAAATACTACGTCTGAAAACTAGACTAGACGTGCTAAAGTAACCCGAGAATAGGACATATTTTATTTATACCTAGACAGCTTAGCTTCGTAAACTGTCCTATTCCTAATGGGAAGTGGCAATCCAGAGAAGAGACGTATTTACTCTACCAAGCCGGCCTAGCATGACAATCACGATAAAATTTTGTCGACCGTTTTCTCGTGTTTAATCGATTATCTATTTATGTCTTCCGGGTCTAACATGACACACACTTAAAACTCCACTTCTAATGTCAAAAGTAGAGATATTTATCGATCGAGATATTTAGTTTGTCTTCACACGTCCGCGAGATATTTCTTGATGGTCATGCTAGGCGGGCAGGTTTAAAAACCAGACTTGGAAGTAAGGCGCCCTGGTAAGAGCGGGAAAAACTTATAAGTATGAAACTATTACGGAGCTGCAATTGAAAATACTTGCATAGGAAAACGAACTTATTTGTAAGTACATACGGATTGTTTTCCTATGTATGTATTTTTTCGTATGGCGAGAACTGTGATACCCAAGCCACAGAACATCAGTCAATGATGCGCTGTCGACCTTTGTAATTCGAATATTCGAATAAATCCATAAACTGAGACTGAGGCCCGTATTCCAAGACATTACTCAAGTCGTAATCTATTCTTGAGAACTGTCAATATGTCAAAATTCTTTAGAGAAAAAATGGTTCGACAAGTCTCAAAACTAGATTCAAAACTGAGACACGTCTTGGAATATGGGCCTGAAACACGCAATGTGCACTTCACGGTTTTTTCCATTTATAAACGGTGGTTCGTTACCCGGTCGGAATTTCGATATCCCTCCCACCCGTTTAATGCCGTAAGTGACATGCTTACAGAAAATTATAAACATATCGTTCCGGCGAGATTCGAACCCGCGACCCATCGGAGCACAAGGCATTTCTACCAAATACACCAACGAGCCCGTCAACAATAATATAATCATGGTAACATTTGAAAGATGGAGAAAAAATAGTTATATATTAAGAAAATCTGTCGAATTCATTTGTTTTAGGCCAAGAGATCAATCATTGTCTTCGGGGATTCAGTTAATACCTTTCGGATGGATTGAGAATACTTTTAAGCATAATAAAATTCTCGGAAACACTCCGAGAGAAACGTTTTCCTTGTCTTGTTTGTTTTGTTAAAATTGTTTGGAATAATGTTGTTTTACTTTTTGGGGTCTTGTTTCTTGCTTATATATAGGCCCATACCTATCATTAACCTCAGGCAGTGTAGGAAACTCAACATAATTATGTTCAAATTATTCGAACGTACTTTGCGATAATTTTCCTTTTACTCTTTCGGTACGAGCGCTCTTTTCGTCGCGACACTCGATAGAATCGAAGAGTCCAAGGTATTTTATGCATATATGTATAATGTATATGCAAAATATATTTTTAATATGTCAGTAAAATAGAATATATTGTACCAACTGTAGATGTCGTTTGCACGCACGGATTGTTACATAGATGCCGAATATATCCGACGCTCATCCACACCAGTCACCATATGGATGTCGGATATATCCGGGGCTCATCCACACAGGACACAAAATGGATGCCGGATATATCCGGCGCTCATCCACACCGGTCACAAAAATCATAACAAACAAACAAATATTTCCTCTTTATAATATTAGTATAGTCGTTACTAGTATTTTCCATGTTCTGTATACATATTGACATTTAATATAACTTCAGTTAAAGACTTCTTTGAATAAAAGAGCATTTTGATATCTGACAAGAAGCAGTCTGTCTGACAGCATCTTCAAAAAAATTATGAAATTTCAACTAGGGCATTTTTTAAATTGGTAACTTTAAAATGTTATTGGTAACAATAAAGTGCTAGTCGAGGAAAATAACTTTTAGTCAATATCCCAACCCCTGACTCAAGTACCTACTACATATTATTTTTCTTTCTTTTTTTAGACTTTTTCATTAAAATTATCCATTAATGTAATTACGAGATATCTCGACTCAGGGGAATTTTCTTCAAGAAATAATGTTTATAATCTCGTTTATCAAATTAAACCAATCTCAAGAATTCCGAGTCCCCTAGATAGAGCAACGAAAATGGCACAATTCGGTGTCCAGAATTGTGCCATTTTCGTTGACATGTTTCACTAATAATTTTTCTTTATAGTCAAGGGCTTAATCTTCAATGCCCTTTTTTACTTGGGGAAACCCTTTTTACAGGCCCCCGCGCTGGGGCAAAGATGGTAAGGTGACGCAGGGAGTGTGGGGGTTTGGCCGGATGTGTAATGGCCCCCTTACCCACTAAAGCCCCAGGGCCTAAAGCCCCATCTGCTCGCTTTGGTCAGGAGATAAAGTACAATAACAGTTTCCCTTATCCTTGTTCCCGTCATAATCTTCTATGCCCTGCCCGATGGAAAATTTTTTTTTTTATTTCCCCGAGACACGAATCAGGGACCTCCGGTGCTTAAAGCGACGCTTACACCACTAAGCCACCAAGGCGGACATTGGATAAAAGTACAATCGTAATAAAAGCCTCTACCGTACATAATTTATACAGCTGATATAATAAATTGTAAAAACATGAAAGTAGCTACAAGTTTTCTGCAGTAAATCGCAAACTTTCAGCGAACACTCGCTACAACGTATGGGAATCCCAAAGGAAATAAGGATGCGAGACAGGTGTAAAGAGATTGCCTAAAACTGGTTAAAATTTATTATGACCTCATGGAAAATCCGACGTCCCTTTAAGGGAAATAGGGCGGCACATTTATGTTAAATACGATGAGAGTTTCTCGTGACTTTACTAAAAAAACAAGCCTTTTCTTCAAGTCGAGTATGAGGCTCATTTTTTGGTTTACCCTATTACTAAGACTTCCGTCCGTCTGTCTGTCTGTCACAGGGCTGTATCTCATGAACCGTAATAGACAGTTAAAATTTTCATAGATGATGTATGATTCTTTTTTTGTTTGGTAGGGCATATTTCAGAGGTGGTCCCATATAATTTATCGAAATTGGTTTGGTACTTTTTTAGAAAAACAAAAATATACTTCTACGTAGATGATGTTTTGGTTTGTTGTTCCTTTCAGGACGCTGTCTCATTTGAGCAGCACGTTTAGTGGTAGGTCTACTAAATTATTATGTAAGGATTAATTAACTTGAAAAATAGACTTCCTACAAAAATGTAAAAATAAAATTATTTTTAAACAAAAAACAAAAACAAAGGACAGTTTAATCTTTCTTTTGCAACAAACTTTCGAACGGAACGGTTGGGTGGCAACGACTTCAATATAACTGCTAATAAATAATTAGTAAGGTCGTGGATTCGAATCCCACCGGGACGACATGTTTATAATTTTCTGTAAACATGATTTCCTCACGTCTGGCAACTTCGGGCATTGATCGGCTGGGAGGAATAACGAAATTCCGACCGGGTAACGAACCACCGTTTATAGATGTAAAAACCGTGAAGTGCATATGGCACGTTTTGGTTTCAGTCTATGGATTTCCGAATGCTCGAAGTAAAAATTAGGTCAACAGTGCATCATTGACTGATGTTCTGTGGCTGAGGTATAACCTACCATCAAGTGAATCTCCTGCTCGTCTGTCCATATCAAACATAAAAAAACCGTTTAAAAATTTATAAAATATATAAAAACTAGATAAACAAGTACCTAGGTAACCTATTTAATTTTATAATATTTAATAATACCTAAATAGAAGAATGATCTGTGGCACAGACACAGAATTATGTCTGTCATTCCCCCTATCAATCATTCGGTGTAGAAAAGAATTTACGTAAATAAAATACGCGCTACGAGTCTAAAATATCGTTTTTCAAGTACATAGTCGAATCACGTACGAAGAAACAATTAATCACTGTCTCTCATTTCTTGTGTATTGAATGTAAAAAAGATTTCTGTCGTAATTCATTGAAGGTTTACAAAAGGGGAAGATGAAGTAGCTACGAGAATAATCAAAGTAGCAATTTAACATGTGAAGATCGGAAAGGCAAAGGAACAGAAATCAACGACTGTTAAATCACGGATGTGCTGCATCCTTGATTTAACAATTGAATTCCGTAATAAAAGTCATTACAGAAAAAGAGCATCAAAGATTACTTAAGATAAGGACTAATTGGTACTTGAACGAAGTATTTATTGAAAGATTAATACACCAATTAAAGAATTAATTTATAACACCTTATTGTAATGTGGCCTAATGTCAAATACATTTTTATTGATTAGACTATTTTTTTTAGAATAGCTTGCAACCGGGTAGATAAGTAGTCGGCGCCGCCCATTTGCTTTGCCGTCTTTTTTATATTACGTATGTATCCCGATGTTTCAACTGTAGCTCTCGAACGTTAGGATAAGTAACACAATGAATTAATTGTGGCTTAATTGCAGCTCCCTTTCATCGTTTGTGGGCAGACACAGAGTAGGATTTCATTCTTAAATGGTTGATATAACTTATATTCGTACGAAACGGTACGCTTCCTCCTTTATCCTCCGAACCGCCAAGGAATGGAATTCTCTATCTGTCTTGGAAGTCTCCCTATTTCTACAATCTTGACGTCTTCAAATCCAGAGTAAATAGGTTTCATCTAAGTAAGCATGCTCCCATTTAAATCGCATCCGCGCCTACCATCTGGCGGAATGACAGTCAAATGCTTATTATCTATATACCAGTATATAAAAGAGATTCCCACCTATATAGATACTCATCACGATATCTCTGGAACCATAAGGTCCAGCAACTTGAAATATGGTAGGAATATTCCTTTCGCCGAGTAGAGGTCAGCTAAGAACGGATTTTACGAAATTCAACCCACAAGGGGGGTTGCGGGGGCAATTGCTAGTTATCTATATATATAAAAGAAATTCCCACCTATATATTGACTCATCACGATATCTCTGGACCCATAAGGCGTAGCGACTTGAAATATGGTAGGAATATTCCATTCGCCGAGTAGAGGTCAGCTAAGAACGGATTTTACGAAATTCAACCCACAAGGGGGGTTGCGGGGGCAATTGCTAGTTATCTATATATATAAAAGAAATTCCCACCTATATATTGACTCATCACGATATCTCTGGACCCATAAGGCGTAGCGACTTGAAATATGGTAGGAATATTCCATTCGCCGAGTAGAGGTCAGCTAAGAACGGATTTTACGAAATTCTACCCACAAGGTTCAATTATAGTAGTAGTTTATAAAAAACTTTTTAATCCATTAAAATATTCTTAAAGTTGCATTATTTTAATATAGAATGCGGTAAAGTTTACCACGTTCGACTTTAAACTTATACACAAGCTGCATCTATATTAGAAAATAGTTTGAAAGCTCAAGAAATAGTTTCTCAGTGTTCCTACTGTTAAGTTTTAGTGTGAAACTTAGTTGTACTGTGAAAGTTAACAGAGTCCTTTTGAACTTTATAAATTAAATATAATTTTTAATACAAAATGACCTATTGTCTGCAAAATGTAATATATACAATATGACAGATACGATCTAAGGATGGGGCTTAGAAAATCGAATAATAAATAATAATCTAAATAGATTACTTCGTTATATATTTTATCTCATTAAGCGGGAATATTTTTAACTCGAGAATTTAATATATATTTTGAAAGGAGCACAATCAGGTTCATACCGGGTACAATCGAATACATACGTGAAGTTAGTAACATTAAACGGTAGAATTGATAAAACGAATTTTGTTTTTAATGTCTTATTAGAAAAAATCCCTTTATTTCCCTCCCCTTTGAGGTACAAACGATTTAAAAAGCGTTACAATCCGGTACAAACCGGATAAAATCGAATAGAACTGATAAAAACTAATTATCGTTAAGTCAGCTAACTTCACATTAGGTGTCGTTTCGTAGTATAGTTGTCCGTAGCTTTGTTCTAGTGTAACTTTTAGATTGTTTCAGCTGTAGTGAGGCTTAGTTGATTTTTTTTTTGGAATTTGACACTTGTGAAATATGTCAGATTCCTTGTTACGGATTTCCGCTACGTGTCAAACATGTATGACATCTTTTGACAGTTGACGTTGCTATGATAATCTACCACAGATGTCAGCAAAATATAGAAATTAATTATATCAAGTTTGCGCGATTTAACTCAAAAACCGATTTTAAAAATTCTTTCACCAATAGAAAGCTACATTAACAGCGAGTAACAGGCTATTTTTATATAGTACATCTACAGTGCACCCGTGCGAAGCCAGGGCAGATTGCTAGTCTTATGTAATAAATACCTCATTAGTTTATTTTTAACCGAAATGTTGTAATATGCATGCTTAAGATCATTAAATAAAAAAAATATGAAACACTTATTTACTTTTTGTGTTTTTATTTAATGGTCTTGGGAGATTACAAAATCAAAAGAGTTAGATCACTTTGTATACAGAAAAAACCTCAAGGCATGATGAAGCATTTGACCCGTATCCTATCAGGGACTATTGGGAATACACTAGTCACAATTGAAAAAAAAAACTTTTAGCTTTATTAATTCCTACGAATATTATTCAAATAGGAATACTGTACCTAGGTAACTACTATATTTCAGACAGTTAACAGAGTAACATAAACATATAATTAGCGTTCAAGATATTATATGTGTAACGGCGGCTATGTGGTAGCTTTGACCGGCGACGGTAATTTTAATATTTAAAAAAAAAGTTGTTACGATCGGATAGTACACAAAAGGTAATATAGTTTTTTTTTGTCTCCCAATTAAAACCTGGAATCTCTTGGTTTGTGAAATAGAGACAGAAATTTAGATATATTTATGGGTCTATTGTCTAATGATTTTTCCTGTACTATCACCGGGATTCGAACCAATCAAGCACGGAGGCGGTTGCCTACTTCTCTCAGAAGTGAAAAAAGAACAAAAAAATTATCAGTGAAATAGACACAGTAATGTGTCCAACCCATATCGCAATCGGAATTCACTATAAACAAGTCAAGTAACATAAGATAATGGTCCATTCTATAAAAATAACTTCCATAATACATATTAACGTATGATAAATGACTCCACAAAGTAGTAAAATCTCCGAGTAGCAGAGAGTTTCCATAAAATCAGGAAGTTACAAGTGGTTTATCTTCGAGTTGCGAGTTCGGATGCCACGGAGTTCCGCGAAGCGAGCGATATGTGGACATCTGTGCACATTAATACACGTCGGCTGTGGACAGACAAAACTATGGAGACGCCCTTATTTTAAATAATGAATTTCTGTCCTATATCATATTAGTAGTACTGTACATACCTTTGAAGACAGAACTGAATTTAAATTTCATAAATGCTGAAGTAATAACTTCAACACTGGTTTTTATGTATAACCAACGAAATAATGTCCTCCAACTATAGTCTATAAAATTATTTTAGAGATAAGTGTATTCAGAAGTAGAAATATTCTAAAGATTTCATAATAAAATCAATCAATCAAAAATCATCTAGGTGCGTGATAGAAAATAAAGAAAACAAGTCATGTCATATCATACTTGTAAGGCAGGCAGTCTAACAAAAAAAGAATAGCATTTTAAATAAGGTTTTTGATGATCATCTCCTCTGTAATATACATATATAAATACTCTTAAACTTAAAATATAACATGTCCATAATCAAAAATCTGTGATGATTTGACAAAACAAAACGATGCTTCTTGGTTCGTGGAACCATATGTAAAAAAATATGTACAATCCTAATTCTACAAAAAATAACTAAAGTAAAAAAAAGTCAATAAGTACTGAACAGCTCCATGTATTTTTATTCTAAGCGAGATTGCATTTCGTTTTTACCACGTTTTATTACAACGCGTATATTCGCTTGATTTAAAATCTTTTGATGTGGTAACAGAAGTTTAATTTTAACTGTCATGTTCAAGCAATTTGTAGTTTAATATCTACTAAATGTCCTTTTTGTTTTGTAGCGGATACAACGCTGGCGGAAATGAGTTACTGCTGTAGTGCTTTATACTCTAGTGTTTATTTTCTTAACAAATTATAAGAAATAGCAATAGAAATAGCGTTAATTAATACGTGAAGTAAGGTGGTAAATTAGGAGATTTTGTATAATATTATAATATACTGAGGTTATTGTGCTAAAACCCAATAAGTATGAAATTAAAAATTGTAAGTTGAATTCCATTTTAATAGTTTAGGGGCAAAATTATCTTATAAACAAAGAACAAATATTAATTACGGCGATATTCTTTGTATGGTAAATAATTGGACACTTGTGTTTTCATAATGATCATGTTTATTCACATTATATATCATTCAACACTGGAGACAACTCGATACATGTTGAATATTTTCTACATTGTATAAACCTCTTGTGACAATGAGTACATCACAATTAAATCGTCAACATTACATCGAGTCTCATAAAAATACTGGACATTGGCAGAATCCGTATTTAATGCACGTTGCCATTAATTAAAATAACAAGACATTAACATACATACATTACGTATTTTAAATATTAATTAGGTTGTCACCAAAATGAGTTACGTCACTTTTTGAAACTGTGCGATTGTAAAGGTCCTGAACGAATTTACCCAAAATATTTTCACCAGTTCAGCAAGATGGACAGGGATCTTACCGTCTCTTAAATCTTATACAGGATTTCTGTATGATAGAAGAGATCTCATGTCAGATCTAATGTTCTCATTTCTCGTAAATTACAGCTGACACGATATAAAAGATACGCTATGAGTTATGACAGCTAATAGCAAGACAACCACGACAAATATTGTCGATCGTTTTCTCGTGTTTTAATCGAATATCTCTTTGTCTTCCGGGTCTAACATGATACACTTAAAACTCGAATTTTAATGTCAAAAGAAGAGATATTTGTCGAGCGCGATGTCTATTAAAGTTGTCGATGTCGAGATATAATATATCGAGATAACTTATATCTTAGTTAGTCTTCACTCGTCCGCGAGATATCTCTTGATGGTTAATGGTTATGCTAGGCGATCAGAACGACAATACAACGTTACGCATAAAAAATTCCAAGTATTTCGAGAAAAAAAATATCTAAATTATTATTTCCCGATTTCTTTAATGTGATCAAATAAATCTAAGTAATTTCTATTTATTATTCGTATTTCTAAGCCGTATTGTAGGGGTCAGGACTTCACCGAATGAGTTTTAAAACAAAGTCTTGCACTTGAAAATACTTTGAGACAATTTAATTACAATTAAGCTGGTGAAATGCACAGCGCGTGAGCATGCCGTTCGCAGCGGCGGTTACTGGACGACTGTATTGACATTTGACATTTGACTGGCAAAAACTTAACGTTATGAAAACAATAGACAATGCTTTATGCGTCGCCTACACGTATCTTTACACATCTGTCCTACCTATAACATTTTGCAGACAGTAAGAGTTTTTTTAAATACATAAATAGGAAGACGGCAATAATACTGCTTTTAGAGATCATAGTAGAGCCCCAGAAATGCCATAATTACTTTAAATTAATTCCATTTTTAAATGTTATCGTGGTAAGATCAAAGAAGCTGTTAAAATATAGTTCAATAAATTATGAAACGACTTAGAAGTTTACCCAACGCTTGTTTTTTTTTTAAAAATAGACCGATGTCGTGTTTAATTTTTCGGTTGGTAAATATCGCGTTAATGGCTCCTGTTTCAACAAATTTAAACTATCTATTTCGAGTTGCATTTAATAATGATCTTGTTTTTTAAACTTATCGTGTTCAGGAAATAACTTGGTAGTTAAATTTAAATTGTTTTTCGTTTATTTTTAGGAGATTTGTTTATTGACTATAAAGTGAATTCCCGTGTATTGGGGCATGGGGCAGACCCATTTCTGTGACTGTTTCAATTATTATTTTTCTTCACAGACAAGTAGGTGATCAGGCTTCTGTGCCATGCCTGATCGAAACAATTTCTTTTTTATCTTGTTTCCCCGGGATCGAACCCAGGATCTCCGGTGCTAAACGCGTTGCGCTTACCTCTGAGCCACGGAGGCGGTCAGTTGACAACAAATAACAAACAAGAAACAGAATTGATTATGAAGAACATCTCTAAAACTTTTATTTTATAACAGAGCGGACAACCGAGCAGGTGGGTTAGCTGACGGTAAGTAAATCACCACCGCCCATGGACATCCGTGACTTAAGTCTCAGATGCGTAGTCGACCATTTAAGTCGTAGTCAGATGGAAACACTGAAGTTGGTAATTCATTCGATATTTTGGTGACTTCATATTTAAGGAGCTTAATGGACTAGATTCTGGGTAGAAACCGCCACTTATTTCTTAAAGAAGTATTATTGCAGGAGTACTCCTCTATTGTACAATAGAACGAGATAGAGCGATAATATATACTTCGCTGTCGAAGACTGTAATAATTCTACTTTTAGATATCGTGGCACAGACCCTGAATAGTTTATAATTATGGTATCAGCAGACCGGTATGAAGCTCACTTGATCATAGATAAACCTCAGCCAGAACTTCAGTTAATAATGCGCTGTTGACTTTATTTTATTGATCTTTAAACCTTATTTTAAAACGCGTTATCTGCTATTAACACCATTTTATTATTATAATATACGAGTACATTTTACAATTTTCTATTCAGTAGCTAAAAGTACGGAATAAATCTAATATGTATATTTAATTCTCGTGTCACGGTGTGCGGGACCGAACTCCTCCGAAACGGCTCGACCGATTTTCGTGATCCTTAGCGTGCATATCGGCCAGGGTGGATATTCGATCAACATCTATTTTTCATCCCCCTAAATGTTAATGTCCACCCCTAAATTTTTTTTTTTAATTTATTGTTTTTATTTTTTTATAATGTGGCATTAAAAAATACATACAACCCTAAATTTTTACTTTTTTATCACCAACCCCTGCTTTTTAGATATTATTTACATGGCAAAACAACGATTGCCGGGTCAGCTAGTATGCTTATAAAATTATATTAGATCCCGTGAAAATGGAACCTGCTTCCTTAGAACGCAAGGTGTATTATTACATCAAGCCTCGCAAACTTACGAACCAGACAGATTATTTGAAAGTTTTAACTGCGAACTACTCAAACGTCAATTTAAAATTCACATATCGTTCTATCCGTTTCCGTTCCATTCATCTCCGCTTGTTTAAAAATACTACTCTTACCATAGATGGTATTTTAAATAATGTTATTATGTCGGCTCTGTAAAGTTTGAATTTCGAATTACATAAATGTCAATTTCAAATTCACATTTTTCCATCCGGTTCCGTTCTACTCTCGACTTGTTTAGAAATACTGCCACAGATGATGTCTTCATCCAGCTGCCGTGTCGCGTTGGTAGATGACGTAAAGCTTTATTATACCGCCACCGAAAAGTCTGAAATAAGACGCGGTAACGAGTGTAATAAATCACGCAGACTCAACTGCTGTTTCGATTAATTATGATTAATCACGTCGTGACAACAGCTACCATGCTACTTTAGACCTTTATTTTAATTCGCAACTTTCGGAGGTAATGTGTTGGGTACGTAGATTAATTTTCATTACATAAAATGAATAAATGATACTATGTAGTTTGGACTGACACCAAAGTGTATATGAGGAGTTGATAAACTCTATTCGGCATTCCTCTCTTCTAAATTCTTATCCCCTTCATATTATAAAGAGGAAAGATTTGTATTTTTGTATGATTGAAATGAATAAAATCAAAAAATTTGGACCTATTTTGACATAGGCTATTTTTTGTGTATATCATATAGCATATCTATGTATACGTATATTGCACCCGTGAGAAACCTGGGCATTTTGAAGTTATTTATATTTTGATGTAAAATGTTTATAAGATATCCTTAGCCACACAATGTTCGTTCCCATACTCCTCCGAAACGACTCGACCGATTCTTATGAATTTTTTTATGCATATTCAGTAAGTCTGAGAATCGGCTACTATCTATTTTTCATAACCCTAAGTGATAAGGGTTGTTCACCCTTAAATTTTTTTTTAATTTTTGGACAAAATTTTTTGTTTTTATTTTTTTATGATGTAGCATTAAAAAATACATACAACCCTAAATTTTTTATCACCAACCCCTGCTTTTTAGAAATTATTTACATGGCAAATCAACGTTTGCCGGGTCAGCTAGTACCTATATAAAAGGAAAGGATATGCATCTACGATTACATTACAATACTACATCTTATATATAAAGTAGTTCAAATATCACAAAACAGCAAGGGTGGGTGCAGTGCCTCAACCAAATAAGTATGAAATTGTATGTTTTAAGTTATCATATCACAAATATAGATTTTGGCGATATTCTTTGTATACTTTTGTCCCCCTTTAAAATACGTATTGGGTTGGACTGTACTCTTGATAGAATTGTTCGTATATATGACATACTAGCAACGCGGCCCGGCTTCACACGGGTGCAATGTAGATGTACACAATATACACAAAAAATAGCCTATGTTACTCGCTGATAATGTAGCTTTCTATTGGTGAAAGAATTTTAAAATCGGTCCAGTAGTTTTTGAGTTTATTCATAACATACAAACATACAAAAATACAAATCTTTCCTCTTTATAATATTAGTATAGATATGTAAACATATATCTTCTATTTTAAGTAACTAAATGAACTGAATAATGAAACATTTCCCTTGAATACAATAATAAATCAGATTGTAGACTTGTCGACTGTTCTTTAGACTAATTATGATTAATGAGACATGACAGTGTATTCAGAATAATTATTTGTCTCACAATCAGTTCTTGTGTCAGTTCTGTGTTGCTTTTTAATGAGTTTATTGAAATTCACGGATGCTAGGAACAGTAAACCCGGAAGGAATGTTTTAAAATAAAAATAAAAACAAATATCCGTTTCCTTTTATTGTTGAAGTGTCAACTCGATTGCGCTGCTGCGGTCTTTTGCAACTGTTTTTTTATTTATTTCAGATATTGACAGACTAGCATGAGGTTCACTTGATGGCAAGTGATACCTCAGACTCAGAACATCAGTTAATGATGCGCTGTCGACCCTTTTTACTTCAAGCATTCGGAAATCCATACACTGAAACCGAAACGAGCAATATGCATTTCACGGTTTTTCCATCTATATATGAACGATGGTTCGTTACCCGGTCGATTTCGATATTCCTCCCATGCGATCAATTATTACGATTACGATGTGTGATAGGTTAAAATGAATTAAATAAAAATTGCTTTATTTAACCACTACAACAAAATAAAAATATAAAAATATACTTATACTTAAAACTAAAACAAATACAATTTAACTTAGCTATTGTAAAATAACCTTAGAGCATAAAAATAATAAAAAAATTAAAGATGTGGCTAAAAAAACAGCCACTCAGCATTTGCCACATTCAATGTTGCGGCGCTGATTTTCAGCGGCTGCTCAGTTTCGCTTGGAGTGACATAACAACTGAACACAAAATCCAACATACATAAAAAAAGAAACTGATATCAAAACAACGAAATAATATTAAAAACTTAAATGTGTAAAAGAAATGGGTTTATAAGCAATTTGTAGATACAAATCCTGAATTCACCTAATAGAAAGTCAATCATGATGATTAATGAATGAACTCGTTCGACAAGCGAACAGAAATACACAATTCATAATATTAAGTATTAGGTATAGAACCATTTTGTCTTTCATCCGACAAATTATTTCCTTCCATATTTCTCGTCGGTCACGAGTATAAATCAAATTTTATGTCGTTCATCCTGCCTAATTCCGTATAATTTTATTACAAATCTACCGTTATTCTGAGAAATATATTCCGATTTAAAAGCGAGGGTTATGTGTTTTATACGACTCAAACAGGGGTTGTAAACCTTTGTGTAATTATGTGAATTGTTAATTTAATTACTTGTCATGTTAATTACAATTTATTTGACAAAACTGATGACATTTACATTAAATATGTACCTGTACTTTAAAATAAATAGTGGGATAAATATGGTCTTTTATTAACGCCAGTATCACACATTGAAATAAAATACCTACGTTATATAAGTAGTTTAGGGGGATAAATATATTTATATCATAATATTTATTTAGCTTTATATTGAATTCCATGGGGCATGGAGCAGACACACTTCTGTGTCTGTTTCAATAAGCATTTTTATTTACAGGCAAGTAGGTTATGAGGTCAATCTTCTCTGCCCTACCTGACCGTATTTTTTTTAATTCGTTACCCCGGAACTATTAAATATTATAAATTTACGAGTATATCTGCACATTGTGTGTTTCGGTCTCAATTTGTGGATTTCCGAATGCTCAAAGTAAAGAGTAAGTCGGCAGCGCTTAATTAACCGGTGTTCTGTGCCTAAGGTAATTATTACCATCAAATTAAACTTATGCTCGTCTTTAGATTATGTTATTTATTGTACAACAAAAATAAAAAAAGGAAAGAAGAATGACACAGTATACAGTAACTTCTTTGAGGCAACTATGATAGGTGATTGCTAGGCTGAAAAACTGATTGGTACACTATTCTATATAATAATAAGAACTATATAATTGTCATTGATATAAATAATATTTAAATTTATGTGTTGATTGTTTAAATTATTTTTTGTTTATTAATTTAGTTTGAAGTGTCATTGTTTTTGTTTGTTTTGAAAAATATTTGAAAGTTATGGTTAAGAATGGGCAAGATAAAAAAAAAATATTTTTCTACTTATTTTCCATTTTTTTTTATTGAAATTAAAGCGATATAAATATAGTTCTGGTAAAAGGTTGTGCATTTCTGTAAATATTATTCAATGTTGGTTTATTTATCAGCCGCGAATTGAAAAATTGATCTCGCATCGAACATGTTGAACATACGAGTTGGCGTTGCATCAAGTGCTTTTACAGTTTTCCGAGTATTTGATCGAAATACATGTTTTATCTTTTCTGTTTGTTTATTCTACTCTAGCTTTTTTATTTACCCTGTGTACATACGTTCATTATACACACAGAACAGGAAACATAAGTGTTCTGTGATTATACAAATACTATTCATCAGTGGCGGGACCACCATACAAGCCCAAAAGCCCGGATTGCCAACTTTAACGTAATACTTGTTTATATATAACTAATACAGTTACGTAATCATGTACGTTATATAATTACGATAATGGGAATCATTATTTTTCTTTTTATAGTTGCATTAATAGGGCAGGGCAAGCCGGGCTTTTGGGCTTGTATGGTGATCCCGCCACTGCTATTCATCTATGTACATTCTAGATTAACAGTTGACAGTGAGCTTCAGCAAATATTTATGGTGTTTAGAGGCGAGAAAGTATTCCAATAGGCGATCTGTCAGTTTTATGAGGAATTGCATACAACTGACTGACGATACGATTTCTTTCTCAGAATTTGTTAGGGCTAGGTGCTCATTTATATGAAAAATTATTTGAGATTGCATACAAAAGACAGATTAACGATTCGAATACTTTAGCCTATGTTACTCCCTGATAATGTAGCTTTCTATTGTTGAAATAATTTTTAAAATCATTCTTTTTTGAATTTTATAATATTAGTATAGATATTCTTTTTAGCCACCTTCGTGACTCAATGAGTGGGCCCTAGAACTACCAGAAGTCCCAAGTTCGAATCCCGAGGAAATCACTTTTGAGAAAAGATCAGAAGAGAAGAAAGAAACAAATTGTTTCGCTTGGGAAGGACACAAAAAGCTGTAAGCTGTAAGCTTGTCTGTAAAGAAAAATAATCAGTGAAATAGACATAGAAATGTGTCTGCCACACAATTAATTAACTTATTCTCTTCAGATTAAAAAGAACTACCTACTGCTAAATCATTCATCAAAATCATTGTCAAATGCCGAACAATTAATAGAAACAAAAACAAAACAAAATCATATTTATTCATAACCACAGTATGTTATTTAAAATGATTTATGATATCAACGTTCATTAGTTCCGGTTTCATGAGTCAATAAGACAAATTGTTTATGATATAGGCATATATCACGCAATGTTTCCTCCACCAGAGGTAAATCATACACTGTAATACCACTGGTTGTTATTTATTCTAACTCTAATACTATGTTTCAAAAAAAACATAATAAAACAATAACTAATATTTTATGTAATACAGTATATTTGGTTGCCATTTTGGGAAAATTGAGTATGAACTTTTAATTAGGTTTTATTAAATTTCTTTTAAAAAGTAACAGAAATAATAGATTTTTTTTGGAATTATTATTATTACACTAAATGTATATCGTTTTTCTTGGTAGCAATGACAGTAATAGAATTTAGTGCATTATTATTAAATATTCTAAACATGTTAGGGTTTCATGTCCGCTGGTTTTTTCAATGTTTTTGTTATTAAAACGATTTAAATTATATATATCTCTTTTAAAATATGTACTCCAGCTCACAAAGAAGCGATTGGTATCAAAATTTACATTTTTATCATTTTGTGGGTTGACACTGTATTGCATAACAGCGTCCATTTGACAAGCCAACGACAAGTTGGCCCGTTGGCTACACCTTACCCTGCGTTTCAATCGGTCGCGGGTTTGAATGACGCTGGGACGCCATGTTAATAATTTACTGTAAACATATTTTCCCAATTTTCCGGCAATGAAGGGCAGTGGCGGAACCACCACACAAGCCCAAAAGCCCGGGATTGCCCTATTGATGTAACATAAATAATATATATTGTAAAAAGAAAATGATAATGCCTTTATATATATAAAAATGAATACCTATTTCCCTTGGTCACGGCATCACGCGTGAACGGCTGGACCGATTTCGCTAATTCTTTTTTTGTTGTGTTTGTTATTGTCAGGAGAAGGTTTTGGAATGGAAGAAAAAAATTAAGAAAATTGCGCGGAAAATTAGAAAATTTAAGAATACCAAGTTAAATTATTTCTAATGTAACCATAGCGCTTTTACAATTCAAACTTTTTTGATGTAACCTTGACAGAATGCGTGCTGCAAATATCGTCAAAGAGGATTGAAATCAATATCCATAGTTAAGACAGGACAACGTCTGTCGGGTCCGCTAGTCATAAATAATTTTTTAAATGATTACATAATTCTCAGATTTTTTTTATTTAATCTGAGACATAATTATATAAGTTAAATATTAACACGTTTAAGCCGTCAATCCCAGCTTTTGCACTTGTTTGGTGGTCCCGCCACCGATAAAGAGGTAGGAGAAATATCTAAATTCCAGCCGGGTAACGAACCACCGATGAAATATGAAAAAACCGTGAAGTGCATATTGCGCGTTTTGGTTGCAGTCATGAATTGCCGTAAAAAGTAGATCGACAGCGCATCATTCACTGATGTTCTGTAGCTGGGGTCCTATGATCCTCAAGCATAAAAACGTAGCAAAAGTTTAGATATAGTGAATTATTGAACCAATCTTTTTTTTCGAACGAAGTACTTTATTTAATATTTAGCATGCAAATTATACCGTTTTCTCCACCGAACTCAATATATAAAAAAACATATAGTAAATTATTAATTTCTTATCAAAAAGACATCAATAAAAAGATAAGATTTGAGCACCCTTTTAAGTAAATAATACTTGTGTGAGTATGCTCAGCTCTTCTATAATCTGATGTCTGTTAAAGTTCCAAAACTTCTGAAACTTGTGTATTTTTCATCTTCGTGGATTTTTTACAGAATTTACTATAATAATACCCTTTTCAATGAATCGTCAAAAATTAATTAAATTCTGATGGAACAACTTAGCAACGGATTAAGAGAGATTTAAGAGAATTATGATTTCAGATTTCATTTTCAAAGTTTATTCTGTTTCTGCCGCAATTGCATGAGGCGTACTAAAAATCATTACTGTGTCCATTATTTCCACAGCTTTATATATTATACTAGCAACTTCGCATGGATGCAATGTAGATTAACAAAAAAAATAGCCCATGTTACTCGCTGTAACAAACAAATCTTTAGAACAGACAATTAGGATCACAATGGTTGTAGGTGATACCTCAGCCACAGAACGTTAGACAATAATGCGCTATCGTCATATTGCTAGCGGTCTAATTTCCATAGACTGTAACACAAACGCGATATATGTATATAATAACTTCACTGTTATATTATCTGTAATCGCTGGTTCGTTACTTCTCCTGATCCTTCCACTCGTTTATGTCCGAAGTAAACCGTAAATAAATTATGTTTTGAAAAAAAAATAAACATAATATCGTCCCGGTGGATTTGAACCCATGGATGGCAAGGTTTTACTCAAAGATCCAACGAGTTGAACAAAATATTATAACTTTCCCTTTTTAAGTATACAATCTACATAGTGACAGAAGTAAAACCACAGAACATTCTTCTGTTCTGTGAGTAAAAGAGACAAAAATATTTAGTCGAAGTCACGTGTAAAATATAGTTAACCAAGTACCAATGTAAATATAACCCTAACATAGCACGTAGAGCGTGAATTTGAAAAACAGTAGGGTAGATATGAAAATGGTATAATATTCCCATCGCGGGAAGATTGTATCGCGTCGCCGGATTCATAATTTATGAAGGAATACCTATGGGTATTACGATATGTAAGGACGACGATATTGACACCTAGATTTGGGACGTTTCTATACACAGCGTATGGGGAGATATGCAATTTTGATAACGTTTCTGAACATTTTGCTACATTTTTTTCATAGCAACAATCTTTTTTTTATGTTAGATATCGACAGACGAGCATGAGGTTCACTTGATGGTAGGTGATACCTCAGCCACAGAACATCGTCAATGATGTCGACCTACTTTTTACTTCAAGCATTCGGAAATCCATAGACTAATAACTGAAACGCGCAATATGCACTTCACGGTATTTCCATCTATGACTCGACCATTTCTTACTTGATCACTGTAAAGTTGACAACATATCGATGGGTCCTACGTATAAGGGCCAATGCAACATTTTGAGCATTTTCACTTTTTTGTATTAAATGCTTCCTTTTACTGTAGTTGATAACGTGCGCTAAAAAAAATACACATTTTATAAGTGAAAATACTATTTTTTGTTACAGTAAAAGGGTCTATATGGCACAATTTTAAACGTATAAAGGCCAAACGCTTATTAGAGACTTGTACGCGGGGAGATCCCGCGTCTTTGTTTACTGCAACGGCTAATTGGTCAGTTGAGCACTTGTACGTCACACGGAACGATGTCGCGCTGTGATAATAACCAATTATTTTAGTGAATAATATTATGTTATTAGATGTAACTTAGTGAAATATGGCGTCCAAATATCATTCTAAGTTTAGTAGAAGTCGGAATTTAGTTAATTTAGCAAAATATTTTCTTAAATAATGGATTAGTCAAAAATATTAAAATACACGTTTTTTTACAAAAGTAGCTTGTGCCAAGTAAATCGTCTAAAGTGACACTTTGGCCTTTTTACTAGTTTTTTTTTCAGTATAATTAAAATAAAAAAATGACGTATATAGGCTTAACTACATTATTTAAAAAACTAATATATATACAAATAAATCGATGTATCTAGAATAACGAACATATGTTTCATAGTAACTATGTAAAGTTTCACAAACATCAGTTGAAGCATCTAAAAAATATATCAAATTGAAACTTTGGGAGCCTCTATTGAAAAGTGGTCAATTTGCACATTGGCCCTTATACATAGGACCCATCGATATATGCGTGTTATTCCCACGAGAATGTAAGTGCGTGCTCCTATTTCACCATGCCTACTGCTGATAGAGTACAAATCTTTGTTTTTTAGTTTATATATATATTTATAATTATTATAGTTAATTACTTAATGATGACATGTTGAACATGATGTAATGGTTAGCTCCTTACAAAAATTTTGTAAAACGAAAATTTTCATTTATGGAACGGTGGTTCGTTATCCGGTCGGAATTTCGATATTCCTTTCACCCGTTCATAGCCGAAGTTACTAGACGTGGGGAAGATATGTTTACAGAAAATGCTTTCCAGCAAACGTGGTCACGGCCAGACTAAAAAGTGACAGCTATCTGATTTGAAGTTTCACAGTCTAAAACTATATTCTCTATTGAAGTGTTTTTTTTTAATTTTCTTAAATCTACTTAAGTCTCTGTGGAGACATACTAAGATGTGATTATTTAATTCACATTAGCATACCGTAAACTTTGATCAATTTCAAAGTTCCGAAGTTTATGATTTAGTTATTACAAAGATGAACTGAATACTCTAAAAGTTAGTGTTGTTTTTTCAGCTTCAGGACAGATACAACTTTTATAGTACATCTACATTGCACGCGCGTGAAGCCGAGCGCGTTGTTTATATTAGATAACTAAGTCAAATTGCTAGGAAATTAATTCTTTCGTTTCTTAAAGACTCAATATAATAATGGTATGCGCAGTCAAAGTCTACCTAAATATATCAGAGAAACAGACACAGAAATTCACTCGAGAATACATTTATTTATTATTAACATCTTTTGTATTTATTCGGACATTTTCGGAATTTTGCGAATGCGAATACTGATATTTGTTACATCACTACTTCAGCTGTTAAATATAACCTTAGGCAAAGGGGAGTATTCGTTAAGGTAGCGTTCCGATCTTGACTGCCGCGACTCGGCAGCTGCGACCCAGCAGTCATTGCCGGGCAGCAACGCACCGCTCTGTATGATCATGCATAGAGAGCTTTCCGATGCACGCGACCGGGTCGTGCGGCCAAGCTGCGCACGAGTGGCAGCGCTGCCCAGCCGCTTGTGAAGCAGTCTGGCAGCGCGACCCTCTATTATTGCACGTACTCTAAAATAAAAATGGCGGTATTTCTCGCCGTTATACTGCCTGGCAGTTACGATCGGAATGAACGTGGTCGCGCTGCTGAGCAGTTGGCAGTGCTTGCAGCCGACGGCAGCGACTGCCGATTCGCGGCAGTCAAGATCGGAATGCTACCTTTACTTACCATTAAATTGTTAAAATAGGTAATATATATTTATAAATTATTATTATCATTTTATAGTTTACTCTTACACCGCTTGTCATCAATCCAGAAAGCCTTTTTTCCCCTGATCCAATCTCATTCATTAATTATCTTAATTCTTTTATCTTTTTCTTTCTTTATTAAAAGCCAATATTTAGATAAATATTAGCTGCTATCTTCTTAAGTCAATTATTGTATAACATTATTATTGTATGTATGAAGGAGTTGGCTTAAATCTGGAAACAAGAGACGCTCTGTGTTGTGCAAATGCGTTGCTTGTTATCTACTGGTGATGTGTGCAATTTGAAATGTAAATCGTGTTTCGAGACGTGATAACATCACGACATTGCTATAACATTATGTATAAAATATACAGGGAGTCTACTTACTAAAATTCATGCTTTATTAGCGACACTAACTAATGGTGTGTTATTTTTTCAAAATCATCGGGTTCGATTACTGGCTAGGAATATTGCTTTTTCAAAAATCCCTTGATGCAGTTTTAGTTTTAATCAAAATCGGCGTCGAGAGTCGAGACTTCTTTCAATACTTTTTGCTATTGCTCTTAATTTCGTTGTTCTCAGAAGTGAAATGAGTAGGATTCGGTTCTGGCCAACATACCAACATAACCTAACCTAAGTGGTGTGACAAACAGCTGTTGTGACAGACTTGTTGTGCTCGAAGTAAAAATTAGGTCGACAGCGCATCATTGACTGATGTTCTGTGGCTGAGGTATCACCTACCATCAAGTGAACCTCATGCTCGTCTGTCGATATCTGGCATAAAAAAAAAGACTCCTTTTAATGTAATAAAATAAATGCACAATTAATTTTATGTTTAGTTAATTAATTTTATTAAAAATTATGATTTTATTTTTATACAATAAACTATTTCATTCATTTATTCATTCATCCATTTATAATATAATATTGTCAAATGTATATCGCTACCAAATTTAAATAAATTACAATATATACGTATACATATGTATTACAATATAGACCACTATATCTTCCACAGTCCATAACCCAGACAAACCCTTGCCTTACATACAAAATACGTGTAATAACATTCTCGCTGGACATTACAATTTGAATTAAAGAAACCCTTCCTATTCACGCGTGGCTCTAATAATCCGCACATGCTATTACTGCAGTAGCGTCCTTTGTTCGACAAATCTGGCTATTATCATTGGATTTGCCGCCGCAAATGGTATTAGAATTTTACCAATTTATATGACGTTCCTTTTGTTATGAAAGCACGCAATTTGATTTGCTAATTTCAAAGTGTTGAACAATACCGAAAAATTCTGGGTTTTCGGTTTGTGTTATCTGTTTATAAAACTGGAGCTGTAGATATAGATGAAATTTTTGCATAGATAAAAGGTGCTTTTTGTTCTAGATACCAATTCTGTCGCGTGTATAAATTAGCAAAAACTGAGTAAGTATTTTCTTTTTAATATTGTATTTTATTAACGCGAGTATCACACATTTAAATAAAATACTGTATACCGGATTAAAACGCGATTTATTATTTATATTGTTTGTTGTCTCCCCGCGACCACGGTTGCTGAAAAGCATCCGAAACGTCGGGATAAATAATTTAAACAATATAAATAATAAATCGCGTTTTAATCCGGTATACAGTATTTTAATTAAATATTTTCTTTTTATCATTTTTTTGTGTGGAAGTTACAATAAACATTTCATATCCGTAAAACAATCTCTAATTTATTTTTAACCATTTGAGAAATTAACATCCGGCAACTACACCTTTCTTTTTAAATATGTGTATTTTTTATGTTAGATATCGACAGACGAGCATGAGGTTCACTTGATGGTAGATGGGCAATGATGGGCTGTCGACCTACTTTTTACTTCGAGCATTCGGAAATCCATAGAAACCGAAACGCGCAATATGCACTTCACGGTTTTTCCATCTATAAACGGTGATTCGTTACCCGGTCGGAATTTTGATATTCCTCCCACCCGATCAATGCCCGTTACCAGACGTGGGGAAAACATGCTTACAAAAAAATATAAACATGTTGTCCAGGTGGGATTCGAACCCACGACCCATCGATGCGCATGGCAGGTGATCTACAGACCGCGCCAACGAGCCCGTTTATTTCTAATTTAGATTAAACTAGTAAACTGTATAGATGAATTTAACCTTCCAAAATCAAAAAAGCGACTTGTTTTGGTCATATCCAAATGTTGTATACATTGTTCAATACTTGATATTTCATTTCACATATGTGCGTAAAAAATCGTAAATATAAACCCCCAAGCTATGTCACTCTTGAACTGAATTAACCATTAAGCCATTTTCTGGGATTGTAGCTCATTTAAAATTAAAATAAGCCGTGCACCGGAGGGCATTAGGGTGTTCGCCCCTAAGAACATCGAAACAACCCCTAAGCATAATTAATACCCTGATTTCATGTTATTGCTCCCGGTACATATGGCACAATCCGTGGTATTAGCTTGGCATTCATTAATGATGGTGTTTTCTTTTAAAAGCATTAAGCATTTGACGGGCTCGTTGGCGCGTTCGGTAGAACACCTGCCGTGCGCATCGATGGGTCGTGGGTTCGAATCCCACCGGGAGCACATGCTTATAATTTTCTGTAAGCATGTTTTCCCCACGTCTGGTAACTTCGGGCATTGATCGGGTGGGAGGAATATCTAAATTCCGACCGGGTAACGAACCACCGTTCATAGATGGAAAAGTCGTGAAGTGCATATTGCGCGTTTCGGTTTCAGTCTATGGATTTCCGAATGCTCGAAGTAAAAATTAGGTCGACAGCGCATCATTGACTGATGTTCTGTGGCTGAGGTATCACCTACCATCAAGTGAACCTCATGCTCGTCTGTCGATATCTGACATAAAAAAAAGAAGCCCTATATATATGATGCAATTTTCTTGTACATACAAGAGCAATAAATGAAAGCAGTAATTGACATCCAAGAATTGTAAGCAACTTAACACGCGGATATTATCTGCTGTTTACACCATGAAAAGTATTGAAACATAACTTGATTGTGCAAGTTATATATTTCTTCAATTTATTTTATTTATTTATTTAATTGTATGCAACAGGAAAAACACTTGCAATGTGTAAATTGTAACTTTAGGTTGTGTTTATCTTTATATACCTACGGTTCCAATATTAATGCTCAGAGTAAGCTAGACGAATGCTCGAAGTAAAAAGCAGGTCGACTACGCATCGTTGACTGATGACCTGTGGCTGAGGTATCACCTACCATCGAGTGAACCTCATGCTCGTCTGTAAATATCTAACATAAAAAAGACCGCTGTTACAGTTTTATTGTCATTTACTAAGGTGTATGATCCAAATAAGTAAGTTAAAAGAGAAATATAAAAGGTTGTTGGAACAAAAATGTTCCAACAACGCATTATATAATATATTGTTGTAGCACTAGCTCCCACACTAGGATTCCTTGTGTTGAGGTGCAGCTAGGCTCTTCCAGTTTCATCTACAAATTAAACTAAAAAAAAAACTATCTACACTAATATTGTATGTTTGTAACGAATTAACTCAAAAACTACTTGACTGATTTTAAAAATTATTTCACCAATAGAAAGCTTCGTTATCTTATCAGCGAGCAATAGGCTTGTTCTGTATGTACATTGTACATAATATACACTCCATCCATGTGAAGCCGGGTCGGATCGTTAGTATACATATAATCAAATAGATTCAGCATTAGAATTATTCATAATAATTATTTGAAAATTACATTTCATATGTAATTTAATTGTATTTAATGGAAATGTCATCAAAATTGGAAATGTATTTTGGCTTTCAAATTAATCAGACAAATGTATTAATCCTATACGATTTATTGCATACGGTTTTTACATAAATACATATTAATAGCGTGTTATCCTGTTAGACTAAAATTATACTTTACATATTATATAGGTGTAGAGTTTTTGATGTGTTAAAATTATAATTATTAAAGTAGATATGAGAATAAAGGAAGATATGGTTTGTGCTTGAAGAATAATATGTGTTAAAGAATTAATAATATCAATAGAAAAAGAGAACACATTCCAGCTTCAAATTTAAAAGGGAACAGAGCAGAAAGAAGTTCATTTACAATTGTTTTTTAGTATTATATAATTGAAGTAATTCAATATTATTTTGTCCTAATTAGCTGATGTCTGTGATCACATTTGCACGCAATTAACTCTGATGACGATTACTTTCTCCCCGACATCCAATTTCGATGAAATAATGCATGTATGTTCTACCCCACTAAGCTTAATTTACCCGTGAAAATGTCATAAAATCGCAAAATAGCATTAATTTGTTAGGGTCACCAAGAGACATGCTTTTCTAGTGTGGGTTTCCACTGTAAGGAAATATTTTAAAATAAAAAAAAATCAGCAGCAAATATAGCAGCCTACGGCCAACGCCAATAATAAACGCGATCCTGGATCAAAAACCACAAATAAAATGTCTCTGCCACAATAAGGATAAGTTACAGCGGTATACTTAAAATACTCACTGACGTACATTAATAATGCTTACAGATGACAATAATAAACCTAAAATATTCATACTGCGTCTACCACTGGTTAATACCTGACACTATATCTAAATGTTTACTAAATTTATTATTTAGTGCTGTCGCACAACAGGCCACCGTCGGCCACAGGCTGCAGCCGCAGACGTGATGTTTTATATTGCATCAGCATAGACTGAGCGCTCGAGTAGCCGTGATTAAGCCACAAGCTACGGGAGTGGCCGACGCTTGCCTGTCTCCCACACACACACACACGGCCACAATCACCGCCTTCTCGGTGGTCGCAATTCAATTAGCGCAAGTTTCAATTAGTGGCCGCGATTGGAGGCCACTGACTGATTGTACTACCCGTATAGCATGTCCATCAAGAGATATCTCGCGGACGAGTGAAGGCAAAGAAAGATATAAGATACCTCGATATATTATATCATGACATGAGTTTGAAAGAGAAGATATCTCGATCGACAAATATCTCTACTTTTGTCATTAGAAGTCGAGTTTTAAGTGTAAGTGTCATAATTAGACCCGTAAGACAAAGATATAATTGATTAAAACACGAGAAAACGGGTCGACAAAATTTTGTCGTGGTTGTCATGCTGGGCATCACCAGTGGCTTAATGTGCGTTGAGCTTAAAGCCCTTAAAAAGATAATTTAGCAGTGGTAAGAGAATAATGTTGTAAGTTATTTTATGTCAGGTTAAGGAATTTCGATAAATTCTTCGCGTTCAACCAACGAAACTTATTCAGAGACAGGAAATTACGTTATAATTTGAAATATTATAACACTTAGATGGCAGGGAATCCACAATCGTGCGGTTTCTAAGACGGTATTTCGTAGATTTAAACTACAATTCTGATTTCTTGAAGGTCGGCAACTTAAAGACTCAAGTATATGTATTATTATAGTTCATGTAATACTTAGTTGAATTGGCAACTCTGTACATTAATTATATTTACCAAACATTGAGAGGGGATGACAAAAGCAGGTTAACAGAATACATAATACTATTTTTTTTTCTTAATTGTCGTTGTTGTTCTCACTAATCTCCGAAGCAGCTAACTGATTACACAGGCAGATTACAGAAAAAAATGTTTAATCGAAATGGGAAAAAGACCTTATCATCTATATCTATACTTCTATACTTAATATTATAAAGAGGAAAGATTTGTATTTTTGAATTTTTGTATTTTTGTATGTTATGAATAAACTCAAAAACTACTCGACCGATTTTAAAAATTCTTTCACCAATAGAAAGCTACATTATCAGAGAGTAACATGGGCTCTATTGTTTGTGTATATCCACATTGCACCCGTGTGAAGCCGGGGCGCGTTGCTATTCATACATACATAATTTCATGCGAAAGAAGTTGCGGGTTAGAGCTAGTATAGACTGCACACAATCTGCAATGCAGATGCGACTTTTCGCAACTGCATTAATATGCACTGTGGTTCAACTTTCCGCTCAAAATATTTTAATAATAACTCCAGCTGCTGAACCCGTCTCGTTTTTTTCAATTTACATAGCACTGCATGGCTTTGGTTCGTACTGGAAATTTCTTGGCTAATATCCAAACTCTAAAGACATATTTTAAAAGTTTAAGATTGATTTGGATAAGTATCCCTTCTTGTTCAATTTTGAGTTCTATGTTCAAGGAATAGAATTGAAAATCGATTGCAGTGTACGTAAATATCCTCTTCCTTTGGTGACAGTGTTATGATAGATGTCTTGGGTCAATGAACCGAAACGGCGATAAAGCATTTGAAATATTCATATTAAATGCTTTTGTTTTAAATAACGGTGAAATTAGAATACAGAGATTTATTATAGGCATAAATTATTGGTAATAAGTGAATTCCCGAGACCCCGTGGGGCATGGGGCAGACCCATTTCTGTATCTGTTTCACTGATCATTTATCTTTACAGGCAAGTAGGTGATTACGTGCCCTGCCTTCCCCTGGATTCGAACCCACGGAGGTAGTCAACTACAGGTATTAGAGGAGGATAAGTTTCAAAGTCAAAAACGCTACCTCAGGATTATGGTGGAAATAAAGAATTTTATTTTTTTTTGTTTTTATTCAGATATAAATGACAATTTGTCAGTAATTTAAAAAAAACGTAAAAATATACGAAAAGAAAATTAGAAACCCAATCTCTGTCTAAAATTCAAATATAAATTGTCAATGTTTACTGCCGGAAAATCATAATAAGCGTTAAGTTCGCCTTCAAAATAATGTATTTACTTGGATGAGTGAAAGAAGAGAATGGAAAAAGAGAACATACTGCGCCGACCCCATATAAAAAAAGTAAACAGGGCAGGAAAAAGATGACTTGGATTAGTGAAACAATAACACCAAAAACCACAGAACAGACAAAAACATTAAAACTATGAATTCTATTCATTGACGTAGTGTTCTATTAGTAATTAGTTCTTATCTGTGACTGTGTTTGCAGAATATTTAGTTTTATATAGCAAAATAGCAAAATTTCAACTACGACTAAGATTATATTATTTGTAACAACAAAACATGAGTTCCCTTATTCAAATTCAAATTCAAATTCAAAAATCATTTATTCATTTAGGTAACACAATGTACACTTATGAACGTCAATAAAAAATACATATTAAATGCTTCTAGTTTTACATTTACTGCCAGTTCTCAAATCAAGGGCGTAGAACGGACGAGAAGAACTGGCAAGAAACTCGCCGCCACTCTTTTTTAATCGCCAAGTTTTTGTTTTACAAATGTTTTGTAAGGAGCTGCAACCATTACACCATGTTCCACATGACATCTTTAAGTAATTAACTATAATAATCGAAAAATATATATATAAACGAAAAAATAAAAATAAATAAAAACAAAGATTTGTCCTCTATCAGCAGAATGTATGGTGAAATAGGAGCACTCACTTACATTCTCGTGGGAACAACACGCAAATACATAGACGAAATAACTAATATCACCGCATACACGAATTCAAGTTCGACCAGTCATAATCCTTACAATGAAGGCATAGTGTAGCTCCATTACATTGAAGAACATAATTAGTTGACCCAAACCAGCGCCTAAACAAACAGAAACGTTACATATTGACGTAGGCTGAACTAATCGAGCTTTGAAAGAATTTTTAATTGCTCTGAAAACTTAGCATTAAATAACTCCAAATCCCTTTGAAATATATACACTACTAGCCGTCCCCGCTTCGCTGGGCGAATTGTAAAGGATAGACGAATATGAACTATCCACATAAATTTGAAAAAAAAAAAATGGTAAAGGGTTGATGGAATTCAAAAAATGAATAGCCTAAAACCTTCTATAATTAATTCCGCGTCGAATGGTCATGGTATCATGCCGATCGGTCCGGTAGTTTTCAAGTTTATCGATAACAAAGAAAAAAAAAGTTGCTTATATATATATATATATATAGATTTCTTAATAATCATATAGTTTCTTATGTAAGATATCCACCAATGACTTCTATGATATAGTTAGTAGATATTAGTGAAATGTGTATAAAATTATTTTAGAATAATAATAATTATGATTTTCTTATGAAGCCGAGTATACATTTCATGGATCACGCTCACTTAAATGTCATTGCTTATGGTGGCGTTTTAATATTTTGTTTATCCGTTTAATGTCGAAACTGGCCAAACAAAACCTTACGTACTTATAGCCCACATAACGTGCTCGTATTTTTAGAGGGCGCGAAGGTTCTATTCTCTTCGCAGTTTAGAAAACATTTGTTTTAACTCAACATAATTCGGATAATATCAACAAGATGGGAAAAAGTTAGGGATGAAAAAATGGGTAATTTTATTACTTCTTTAACGTAAAACTGACGGTTTCCGAGATATTTGCAAAATGGCGTTTTTCAAGTTTTCGCGGTTTCGGGCGACAGAAACTCGGTTTTATATACGTACTTTTGGAGCACCTCCTGACACATCCAATCGAAAAATCACGAATGATTTTGTGCAGAGCGAATGTCTAAAAATCTTGGACTATTACCCTAATAAATTACTGGAAGAGGTTGATACGGGGAAGTACTTTATTACTCGCCACAATATTATTAAAATATCATAACATTCATATTCGCAGAAAAACGTTATTATAGTCCAGGTATGTTTCCGGCCTTTAAAATTGTATAAAAAAACAATATCCAACTATTACGTACAATATTATTATATCAACTTGTATCAACATACTGTAAGGACCGAATTCATCAACACTCACACATTATAATTAAATATCGATTGTCGCTTGTCGCGACATTTGCGAAGTCACAAGCGAGGGTTTCTGATTTTGAACATCCCTTTGTTTAGTGTTCACGATATTTTTAATTTTTTACAAATATTTATTTTCATTCTCTCATTTTTCTTAATTTAAATTTGTGGTTATTTGCGAACAAGATGCAGATTGAAAAACTACTACTGTTCTATATCACTACATAGTATAAAACAAAGTCGCTTTCTCTGTCCCTTTGTATGCTTAAATCTTTGAAACTACGCAACGGATTTTGATGCGGTTTTTTTTAATAGATAGAGTGATTCAAGAGGAAGGTTTATATGTATAATAATAACAGTTTTTCTGTAGTGTATTTAGTATCAGCATTGCACCGATGCGAAGCCGGGGCGGGTCGCTAGTTATATATAAAACAGAGTTACGGAGTCCCTTATACACCTGGGAAGGCCATCGAATGGATTTCGGTGGTATAAACACCAGATAATATCGGCTTTTTCCTCTAAAACCGATGTATTTTATTCAAAGATTTTCCTTCCGATACAAAAATGGTATAATTTTGTAAATCGTAAAGATTTATCGTGTCGTATCATATAAAGGGAAGATTTAGAAAATGTTTACCATAAGGGGAGTTTAAATTAGTGGTTTTGTTCTCAGGGTGGTAATCGCTTTACACATATGTTAAAATATACACTGTTATTTTGCGTATAAGCGAAAACAGTTTATTAATATAATGGCTTCGTAATTATAGACTAGCTTTAATTATTTTCTAAATCTTGATTCTACGGGATTTGAACCCGTGACCAACCAAGCTAAAGTAAAAAGCTGAGGTATCTAATGGTAGGTAAAGAACTTGTTGCTTATTGTATTTTACCCACTTCGCTGGAAATTCAAATTCAAAATCAATTCATTTAGGTAACATAATGTACACTTATGAACGTCAATAAAAAATACATATTAAATGCTTCTAATTTTACATTTACTGCCAATTCTCAAATCAAGGGCGTAGAACGGACGAAAAGAGCTGGCAATAAACTCGCCAAGTTTTTTGTTTTACAAAATTTTTGTAAGGAGCTAACCATTACACTATGGGGTTATATGTATTTTTTTATGCCAAATCAAAAAAAAATACAAATAATGTTTGTCAAAAAAATAGAAAAAAATTCTGGATTCCCTATCCAGAATTACACCCAAAGCGGTATGAAATATTATATTTTATTTATATAAAGTATATATTCTCATATCTACCAAATATCAATAAAATTTCATTAAAATCGGTCGAGCTGTTTCGGGGGATTGCGACCACAAACACCATAACACGCGATTTTTATCTATATACTTGTAGATATTAAGTATTAATAGCTTATACTCTATCGGAAAATAAATAACTAGTAACACGCCCCGACTACGCGCGGGTGCAAGTTAGATTTACTATACACAAAAAATAGCTAATACAATAATAATAAAAGACAATGTAGCTTTTTATTAGTGAAATAATTTTTAAAATCGGTCGAGTAGTTTTGAGTTAAATCATAACCAACAAACACACATACAAACAAATCTTTCCTAATATTGTCTTTTAAACGCGAGTATCACATATTTAAATAAAATACTGTATATCGGATTAAAACGCGATTTATTATTTTAAATATTGTTTAAATAATTTTTATCCCGACGTTTCGGATGCTTTACAGCAACCGTGGTCACGGACAGACAGAAAGATGACAGTTGTCTGATTTTTGAAATATCACAAAGTTGCCATATTAACGCTATCTATTCCTACGGAGTTGATATTTACTGTAATTTTCTATATTATGACAATATTGACTAACGGTGTCCTCTTGTTTTAAGTATGTTTATTAAATAATAAATCGCGTTTTAATCCGGTATACAGTATTTTATTTAAAATCTTTCCTCTTTATAATATTAGTATAGATATAGATTAGTTTACAATAAACAAAACACTACTGTTTTTCCGCCAATATATTTCGCGTCAGCGTAATTCAAGCGCTGAAGAAACAAATGTACCGTGACTGCGTCCCGAAGTTTTTGTCTCTCGAAATGTCTCATATCTAAGGACATGAATGATAAATGACCGTCTGCTGCTTTGTACGGACAGCAGCGAAATATTATTTAGTTATTTGATAAAATATTAGATGGATTGCCATACAGGTTCATATAATATTTATATAGGAAATTAGCGGAGATAAGTTGTTCTATCTTTGACTTAAAAAAAAACTTGAAACCCTATGGCAGTGTAATTATCCATCCTAATCAAAATCGCTTCAGCAGTTTAGGAGAAAATCAATACGATACAGACGTATAGAAGAATTATACATATAATAACTATATGAATTATTAGGATAACTATATGAATGTCAAAAATACATAAATAATTAGATATGTAATTGTTTATAGTTAAATAAAAATCACAAAACGTAAATATCATTTTCTTCTCTTCATTTACATACAAATATTAAACGAAATGAGGGCTTTAAAGGGTGGCAGATGTTAGTAAAATAGGAAAGTAAAGTCCGAGGAAGAGCCTACGCGCAGACTAGAGCCACTAGTGGCGACCACAGCATAGCCACCGGTGGCCGCCACAAGCTACGGGCGTAATATTTCATACATTTTAGGGCATCCGCGCAAACACGGCGCTCGAGTGGCCGCCACCGAGCTTCTAGCCACCGGTGGCCGCGACAACGAGCGGGCGCGATATTTCATACATTTTACAGTGGCTGAAACGCGGCCACCGGTGGCCGCGTCTAGACGCCTGGCGGCCACCGGTGGCTCTTGTCTGCGCGTAGGGTTGCGTTAAACTTTTGTTTGGTCTGTGTATTTGTATATTTGGTACAATAAAAGTTACTGTTTTTATTATGGTTTAATAGTTATTAAGTTATAATAAAACAAGTTTCTGTTAAAACAGTTCATGAATTACTTAAGAAGAAAAACAGCAGCGAGAACTAATGAAATTTTTTAGTCCTGGGAATATTCGTCTACAAGCAAAAAGTTATTTTGGAAAAAAATTGATTAATGTACTTACTATACGCCAAAAATACATTATTTTTAAATTGTGAATAAAGTATGAATTTGAAACAAGATATAAATTTTCAAGGGAGTAATAAAACTTTACGAAGAATATTGAAACAGGTCTCCGACTTACAGAGCTTATTCAGTCCAAACGCAAAAAATTATTAGAGCGATATGATATTACTGCTTGTCGTGTCAATATATAGAAAGAATGAGGAAAAATAAAATAAAAAATCGGCACGTTTGGCACCTGCCGTGCGAAACGATGAATTCGATGACCCATGACCCGCCAGCAGGGACTGAAACCGGTAGATTTTTATTTTCCAAAATACGTGTCTGACTGAGATACTATGATATTAGTTTTAATGAGTAATACTCACACTAAGCTTACCGTAGTATTTTTTTTAAGTAAATATCAATAAAAACGAAAGAATATTAACAAAAACCTTTATTATACCGGTATAAGTCCCATAGTAAATTAACCGATATTCAGTCAGTGCCCGCCAGGGTATAATTTTCTATAAGAATGTCTTCCCCAAGTCTGGTAACTTTGGGAATTGAATGGGTGAGCGGAATGTCGAAATTCCGACCGTTTATAGATAGGAAAAGCGTGAAGTGCACTTTGCGCGTTTCGGTCTCAGTCTATGGATTTCCGAATGCTTGAAATAAAAAGTAGGTCGACGGCGCATCATTGACTGATGTTCAGGGGCTGGGGTATTTTTTTAGTATTTATAATATAAATAATTATAAAATATTTATTTAAATACTAGGTACTTTAATACATTAACTGCCAAAGTAAACAAGGGAAATTTTCATTTTATCAACTTTGTGCTCCCTGCCTTGCTTTTAATATTATTAACACGTTAATATTATTTTTCTATTATAAATAAACCGAAATATTCACTTTTCTTCTTCTTGACCTACTAATTGGAGTTAGTTCTATACAAAATAATCGTTTGAAATTAATATGAATTATAATACTTATTCTTATCAAAAAAAGATACACGATATTCGAATAACAAATAAGAGGTGTGAAATTGTAATATTATGTATTCTCTTACTATTTCCTAAAAAAAAGCAAATTTTATCTCCATAAATCTATTCTTTCATTTGCGAGTATAATAAGAATTCGGAATCGTAATATCTTATTCTATCATACAAGGGTGCATACCCAATGCTGTTGAACCCTCATTTTAACACATATGTATGAAGATATGGTCCTCAATATACCGGCAGAGATAACAGAGGGTAATATTCATCTTTTATACCGTATGTCAACTTTTGTTACCTTCGTATAGACGCATATAAAATTTTATATGTAAAAAGGGTTATTGATTTTGCTTTGTTTATTATTATTATTTTTGGTAAGTTTAAGTTATCAAATAGTCAGTTTATACTGACTCATAATATGTATTATTATATAGATAGGATAGTTACGCACTGCTTTTATTATTACTAAAAGTATTTCGGTTATTGAATAAGCTTAATGTAACTGTTTCGAAATAGGTATCAGAGATTTGACGGGCTCGTTGGCTCGTTTGGTAGAACACCTGCTGTGCGATCCGATGTGTGGTGGGTTCGAATCCCACCGGGACGACATGTTTATAGTTTGCTGTAAGCAAGTCTTCTCCACGTCTGGTAACTTCAGGCATTGAAAGGTTGGGAGGAATATTGAAATTCCGACCGGGTAACGAACCACCGATCATACATGAAAAAACCGTGAAGTGCACATTGCGCGTTTCGGTTTCAGTATATGGATTACCGAATGCTCGAAGTAAAAATTAGGTCGACAGCGCATCATTGACTGATGTACTGTGGCTGGGGTGTCACCTACCATCAAGTGAACCTCATGCTCGTCTGTCGATATCTGACATAAAAAAAAATAAAAAATATTTTTGGTAAGTTTAAGTTATCAAATAGTCAGTTTTTATATTGACTCATAATATGTTTTATTATATAGATACTAGATAGGTATAGTTACGCACTGCTTTTATTATTACTAAAAGTATTTCGGTTATTGAATAAGCTTAATGTAACTGTTTCGAAATTGGTATCAGAGATTTGACGGGCTCGTTGGCGCGTTTGGTAGAACCTGCCGTGCGCTCCGATGTGTCGTGGGTTCGAATGTCACCGGGACGACATGTTTATAGTTTTCTGTAAGCATGTCTTCTCCACGTCTGGTAACTTCAGGCATTGAAAGGTTGGGAGGAATATCGAAATTCCGACCGGGTAACGAACATACATGGAAAAACCGTGAAGTGCACATTGCGCGTTTCGGTTTCAGTCTATGGATTTCCAAACGCTCGAAGTAAAAAGTAGGTTTTTTTTTTTTTTTTTTTTTTTTATAATATAGGGGGCAAACGAGCCTGCGGCTCACCTGATGGAAAGTGAACACCGCCGCCCATGAACATCTGCAACACCAGAGGACTTGCAGATGCGTTGCCGGCCTTTAAGGTAGGAATAGGCTCTCTTCTTGAAGGTCCCCAAGTCGTACCGGTTCGGAAAAATCGCTGGCGACAACTCATTCCACAATAGCGTTGTGCGTGGAAGAAAATTGCGCATAAAGCGCACAGTGCTAGACTTCCAAGCGTCAAGATGGTACGGGTGGAACTTGGAGTTTTGTCGCGAAGTGCGGTGGTGAAAATTAGCGGCTGGGATTAATCCGAACAATTCCTCTGAGCACTCACCATGATAGATACGATAGAAGATGCAGAGTGATCCGACATCTCTACGTAGCGCCAAAGGGTCAAGCCGATCGGAGAGAGCCTGGTCGTCGACGATTCGAGCCGCTCTACGTTGAATGCGGTCAAAAGGAAGGAGCTGGTATTGGGGAGCTCCCGCCCAAAGATGAGAGCAGTATTCCATGTGGGGCCGAACTTGTGCCTTATAAAGTTGTAGGCAATGGCCCGGAGTGAAATACCGTCTCGCTCTATTGAGCACACCAAGCTTTTTTGAGGCCAATTTGGCCTTCCCTTCCAGATGACCGCGAAACTGAACGTCGCTCGATATGTCGATACCGAGAATTCCGATACTGGCTGTGGCTGATAAGTGAGTGCCCTCAAATTGAGGAGAAACGACAAAGGGATTCTTTTTAGTGGTAAACGCGCAAACCTGTGTCTTTTTAGGGTTAAATTGGACTAGATTAAGTCGTCCCCAGTCCGAAACTTTGGATAAAGAAGTCTCGACTTCAGACACAAGTTTGTTCCGGAACTCGTCGACGTGTTCTCGAGAAATATTTGCACGGCCGGAGTATGAAGCATCTCCAGTACTGTCATCCGCATAGCAATGAATGCCACTGATTTGCAGCATATCATTGATATGCAGAAGAAACAGAGTAGGAGATAGCACACAGCCTTGTGGAACACCAGCATTCACAGGTTTTGGGTCTGAGCATGCACCGTCGACAACGACCTTAATGCTACGGTCCTCAAGAAAGCTGGCTATCCAATTGCACAATTTCTCGGGAAGCCCATAAGAAGGAAGCTTCGAAAGAAGCGCTTTATGCCACACGCGATCAAAGGCCTTCGCTATATCCAAACTGACAGCCAACGCCTCCCCCTTGGTCTCGATTGCCTCCGCCCATTTGTGCGTTAAGTAGACTAGCAGATCACCAGCCGAGCGACCCCGACGGAAACCGTACTGGTGGTCGCTTAACAGCTGGTGTTCTTCTAAGTACCGCAAGAGCTGGCAGTTGATAATGGATTCCATTATCTTGGAGAACAAGGAAGTTATAGCTATAGGCCTGTAGTTGAATGGGTCTGAGCGAACGCCTTTTTTCGGGATTGGGTGCACTTTAGCTGTCTTCCAGGAGTTCGGGACAACGCCTAATGAATAGGAGTACCGGAAAAGACGCGTTAGAACCGGAGCCAACTCAGGAGCACATGAGCGCAACACGATCGGAGGGATGCCATCGGGCCCACTCGACTTATGGACGTCCAAAGAAAGAAGTGCTTTTCGCACTGAGCTCTGATGGAATTGAATCTCTAGCATAGAGCTGTCACACCGCGGGATGGTCGGCGGTGGATTTCCCCGGTCATCCAAAGTCGAGTTGGACGCAAAGAGTGTGCCCAGAAGATCGGCCTTCTCTTTTGCGGCATGGGCCAGCGATTCATCTCTCCCGTGCAGAGTTGGAAGAGAGGGCTGACAGAAATTCCCTAAGACAGCCTTAGCGAGAGACCAGAACGCACGAGTTCCCGAAGGAAGGCGCACCAATTTCTCGCCAATTCTGCCAATGTGCTCAGACTTTGCTTTGGCAATAGCTCTTTTGAAGGCCCTTGAGGCAGAGTTGTACTCCTTTTTAAGGACGCTGGTTTTTTCATCCCGAGACGTTGATGCTTCGGCCCAGGCTTGGTAACATTCCTGCTTCCGGCGACACGCCATTTTGCAAGAGCGACCAAACCAAGGCCGGGACTTGCCACCAATGGGCACCGCAGAGAAAGGAATAAAAAGTTCCATTCCCTGAAGCACTACATCGGCGACAGAATCAGCAATAACGTTGGGATCATCCGGCGAGAAACAAATCTGCCTCCATGGGTAAGATGCAAAAAAAGAGCGCATCCCATCCCAGTCGGCTGACCTATAATGCCACACGCGTCGGCAACCAGCAGAACGCGGTCGTTTTATGCGAGCTAGTGGCACCATACTCCGGATCAAACAATGGTCCGATGAACCTAGTGGGGCGTCAACGGAAACTTGATAATGGTCCGGATGAGAGGTCAACATAAGGTCCAACAGGGAAGGCATATGATCTTCAACATCTGGGACACGCGTAGGCGCAGATACCAGTTGAGTCAGATCATATGCCAAAGCAAAGTCATGTACAGATCTCCCCGCATGGTCGGTAGTGCGTGAGCCAAGCCATTCGGCATGGTGGGCGTTAAAGTCACCGAGGATCACGATTTCTGCAGAGGGGATCAGCTGTAACACGGAATCTGTAGCCACTTGAACATGTTCCATGAGTCGGTCTGTTTCGGTATTACCACTATGGGACCTGTACAGGCAAGCATAGACGCGGGGATGGTCATCACAGTCTACGCGCAGCCAGAGAATGGAAAGGTCCCGATCTTCAAGATTGTCGAGGCGACGAGTGCGGATATCTTCTCTTATGTAGGCGCACACCCCGGCCCGTGGCACAAAGGAATGCTCCAACATATACCCAGGGTAAGTGAGGTAACAGGTGTCAGCAGGAGAAGATATCTGCGTCTCAGTCAGGAAGAGCAGAGCCGGCCTCACCGTTTCCAGATGATTGTGGACGGCGTCAAGGTTAGAGTGTAGACCCCTGATATTACAGTAGTCCACGATGAGGGCGTCAGGGGGTGCCGAAAATGCATTGCTCTTGCCCCGAGTAGATTTAAGCGCGGATTTGCCCTCCCCAGAATACGAAGGGCTGCCTGGGCATTCACGTCCAGGTGATTTACATGGTCCTGGGCATGGACGTCCAGAGGGGGATTCTCCACATCCCATGGTACCCCCCTGGGGTAGTCTAACCTGAATCTGCGCTGCCATAATTTTCCTACCCAGGTTTGGGCTTCCGGGATTCTCACAAACCGTACGAAACGCAACAGCATTGCTGTTACTTCACGCCGGTCTCCAGTGAGAGAGTGGTATTTCCCCGGACGTGCCAGCCCATTCGGCTGTAACCAAAGGTTACAGCGTGGCACTACCACTCACCAGTTTTTGGTCCACGCCAGCTAAAGCCAGTACCCCCCATATCTGGAGGGCATTCCCCAATCCGCCACCCGGGGACGCGCCCGATGGGAGCTCTGGCAACTCACACACGGGGGTTAACAGCGCATCATTGACTGGTGTTATGTGGCTGGGGTATCTGTCGATGTCTAACATAAACTCATAACGACTCAATTAGTCAACTTTTTTTTTTAATTTAAATTTTGTGTTAAACATTTTGTTAAAATGACAAAATCGTAGTAAATTTTAATCTCTCGATGCTTCCAACTGTGCCAGACATTGGAGATAGGGGCCGGTGATTTCAATTCTACCACAGTAATGGTCGATAAACCGATTTGTTGTGGGTACACTCATCCACAACAACAAGATAATTGCAAAACTATTCACACTACAATACACCCTATTGTGTTCGAGTTTAGGATAAATTGCCGTGAAACAATTTCAGCTTAGTCATCTGTTAGGGAGTGCAGTCGATCTTTGCAACGATATTTCACGGTAAATACCCCTAGTGGTAACGTATTCTGTACCCCACATATTGCTTCACTCATGGATTTATTCTGGACCTTATGTAAAGGCAATAAGGTTGATAATTTATGGCGATTCTGTGCCATTTGAGACGCGCTCCTGCAGATTCGTTTCGGATTATCTTTGAATGGTGTAAACGGGCGTCTGGGACGTGACTGCACGACTTTTGATACAATGAGTTGCTTATCTTGCATTCTTCTTATTTTCATATTACAGTTTATATGTCGATCTCTCACAACGCTAAAAGGAGAGGATAGGGGGAACAACTAACGAGTAATTTAAAAGGAAATGGAAATAAGTTACAAAATACCTAGTCATAGCAGTACTAAAAATATAAAAAATATTATATCATAATATTTGAATTAAGAAATATTCTAAACTATTAATTGGATGAGTCAGTCAGTGCAGCAACTCACGATCGAAATAAGGTACACTTACCATGTGTTCCAAAGGGTTGTGGTTTCGAATTCCGCTAGCACGACACGTTTATAATTTTCTGAATACATGCGCATCTTTCGTCTGGTAAATTCATACATTCACGGTGTGAAGGGTATTAAACATCGAAATTCTTACCTGATAATAAACTACCGTTCATAGATGGAAAACCGTTTCCGAAGCGCGTTTCGATTTCAGTTCATGTACTTCCGAATACTCTAAGTACATACAACAGTAAGAATTCACTGAAGTTCTGTGAATGAGTCACTAAAGTTCAATTTCGTTAACTTATTTCAATAATAATTATTTGAACTTCAAATTTTTCATTATTTTAAATTTCCTTACATAAAGACATCCTTAATAGACAATACTGCGATTAAAAAGTCGCTAGTTTGAGTCGAACATTCAATAACGACCTCTTGATAAATGGTGATGTGAAATCATTGCGATTTATGCCCTGTTCGAGAATAAGTGCGTGTGGCAGATACCGACATAAGGATAAGTCTAATGTTTCATGATAGTTATCGCAATGGTATTACATGAGAACTACGGGTATATTATGTAGTTACTCCAACGACCGCATTCAGGGGGGTGAGCACGAACAAGTATCGAAAGAGTATTCGTATCGTCGAACTGTCATTTGTATGAAATTTTTCATACAACTGACAGTTTGACGATTCGAATACTTTGTCGATAGTCGTTCGTGCTAGGCCCACAGATACATGGAAGTTCTCTATGCTTCTTTGATAACCCGCCTTTATGTAATAGATTGACCACTGCTTGGCTCAGTGTTAAGTATGTTGAATTTAGGACCGGAGGTCCCTGGTTTGAATCCCGAGGCAGACATTTCTTTTCTTTTCTAATCACTACATAGGCAAGTAAAGAATTACAGGCGCGTATTTTTTTTATAGAATAGGGTGCAAACGGGCAGGCGGCTCACGTGAAGTGATCACTGCCACCCATAGACATCCGCAACACCAGAGACCTTGGCTTACTTAAATTCCTTGCAAAATAATTTATATTTCCAGTGATAAAATATTGCATTCTTTAATAATATTTAAATTATCACAGATAAATAATGCGGTTTTCGGTTACTCGTAGTAAAAAATAAGACGATATATTCTGGGGAGGAGGTATCTTACATCAAGTTAGCCATGCTATGTGACACTTCAAAGTGTGTTATGAACAGATACGACGGTGTTACTGACGCCCTAAATTAAATAATTATAGTATGATAAGGTTTACAAGATGCAATTTTCTTGTACATACAAGAGCAATCATTGAATGCAATTATTTAAGCGCAATAATCGAGATTCAGGCTTACCACTAAGCCACGGACGTGGTAATGATGTTTAGACCATGCAAGTAATTTATTGCTTCAATATAATTGTATGCAACAAGCAAGAAACATGCATTGTGTAAATGGGACTTTACATACAAAATATACATAAGTAAAGTATTAAAATATTGAAACAGATGTTAACTTTTAAGAAGTATAAAACATTTAAATAAAATACTGTATACCGAACTAAAAAGCGATTTATTATTTATATTGTTTAAATTAGTTATTATAATAAATCGCGTTTTTTTTTTAAATGTGTAATACTCGCGTTAGTAAAAGACAATATTAAGTATAAAACATTATATATTTGAAACGATCTAAATATTCACAGTTACGAGACTGTTTTCTTTCTTTTCCAACTGTATTTTTAATTACAACGTTGAAAGTATTTGAAGTAAGCTGACATAGATTATGGAGATTCTTGAAGATTCTTGAGATGTTTCATTTACCTAAACTTAGCATGGCAGCGTTTTGATTAAGAAACGATAATAATAATATATAATACTAGCAATGCGCCAAATAATAAAATAAACAAAAATAACCTATGTTACTAGCTGAGAATGTAGCTTTCTATTGGTGAAAAAAATTTAAAATCGGTCCAGTAGTTTTGGAGTTTATTCATAACATACAAATCTTTATAATATTATAGTAAGTAATAGTAATAGTAATAGTATATACTTTAATATAAAAATAGTATATATCTTGGAGATACTGTGTTTGTTAACAATCCACAAAATTATGACACACAAATTATTTATAGATCAATCATCAGACACAACACAGGAATCGACAACAACACAAACAACAAACTTCCATCTCTGAGAATCTACAAACACACAAAATCCGACTTATATACTCGTAACACATTCACAAAATATACAGGAGCAATCAAACAATCAGAAGAGTTGCAGAAGACGGAGAAAAAGATAGTTTATATTGTAGCGACACCTATGATCCGCTACAAGAATCAATACAAATACGTCCATTCCTGAATCGCGCTATCAAAGTTTCTGTGCGCGCTGAGTATATATACAACATCTCGACATCAACCACGGGGGCCTTAGGGCCGGCCAGTCAGTGGTTCGACTGGTCGAGGATCCTCCCTTTAGGTTGGAGGAAGAGCACACCTCCCTTCCTCCACATTGGTGACCCCGACGTGATTCAGCCACCTTCCTCCACATTGGTGACCCCGACGTGATTCAGCCACCTTCCTCCACATTGGTGACCCCGCAGAAGAACGAACACCCTACTTCTGAACATCGAGAAGCCTGACGTCATCACTCCTTCCTACAACATCAATCAACAGCAACCAAGTCACAGCCAGCCAGCACCTTCGGCTACAACGGGTATCCTGTCCACTAGCATGCAGCGAGCGCGTATGCCTGGTCAACACCCTCAGCCACCTTCAGCACAGCACACTGCACTTCGGCCGGTCAGCAAGCAGAGCACATCTCTCCTGGTCGACGCAGCAGCCAGCTTCAAACACTGCAGCACTCCGACTCACTGGAGCATCATGCAGCATCATCGCACACAGTTCCGACTTCACCGTTCACCGCGAACTCTGCGACATCCGATTCCGACTCACTGGAATCTCGGACAATCTGGCATTGGCAAGCAACACTCAACACAGCTGTTTCAACTACTCGATCGACCTCCGGTCTTCGGGGGGGAGTACTGTAGCGACACCTATGATCCGCTACAAGAATCAATACAAATACGTCCATTCCTGAATCGCGCTATCAAAGTTTCTGTGCGCGCTGAGTATATATACAACATCTCGACATCAACCACGGGGGCCTTAGGGCCGGCCAGTCAGTGGTTCGACTGGTCGAGGATCCTCCCTTTAGGTTGGAGGAAGAGCACACCTCCCTTCCTCCACAATATAAATAAGGGTTTCTCTCCTTGATACTCATACTAGCTACACATAATATATTATAACATAAAACATATTTACTCAATTAGGGGGTCATAAAAACCTTTTTCTTATGCGTTACAGCCGGCCTTGCATGACAAGCGCGACAAAATTTTGTCTACCGTTTTCTCGTGTTTCAATCGACTATCGCTTTATTTCTTTCGGGTCTAACATGACAATTACACTTAAAACTCGACTTTTAATATCAAAAATAGATACATTTGTCGATCGAGATATCTTTTCTATCAAAATTGTCGATGTCGAGATATAATATATCGAGATATTTAACATCTTAGATTGTCTTCTCTCTGGCGGTCATGCTAGCCCGGCAGGACGAGGTATTTATGAAAGCCGACATTTGTGTCGAGAAGGTGAAATTCAAAAAAATTATAGTATAAGTATAGATATAGAAGTATAGATTAGTTTAGCTTTTTATACGGTTACTTTATGGTCTAGGTGTTCTGATACAGCCACTAAAGCCTGTTTTTTCTTAGGACTTCATGTCCTTAAACAAGTGTCCCGGTGATTTAAAACAATGTAACGGACACAGAAGTGTGTGTGCCATTTCATACTCACTAATTTAAAAAAAATAAACCACTTTTTACATTTGTATGTGTTTAAAATACGTAATATATAGAAAAATAACGTAGCTAATACAGTCATAAACAAAACCCCGCTGATTTATATAGTATAAACCGCGCAAAGTAAGACCAACTTTCAAAATTTATGACTCCCAACTTTGGATATAGTTTTAGTACTGGCGTACATAAGGCCACCGGTGGCGACCACTAGACGTGGCCACCAGTCCCGTCACTATATACAAACTTATAGACAGTACGATTGGAGTGGACGGAGAGAAGCTGGTGACTGTGGCCTTGTGTGTATGAGAGGCAAGCGAGCGTCGACCACTGCTGCAGCTTGTGGTTTGGTATGGCCTGTATGAAATATCACGTACACAGCTTGTGGCAGCCAGCAGTGGCCTAATGTGCGTAGTGGTTTAGGTCCATGAGAAGAGGTGAATAAATGATTTAACTAAAGATATCTTCAAAATCTATTGTTCTGATTATGGGAATACCTTATGTAGTCGCGGTACATTAATTTATTATGAGTCAATTTTCATTAATTCATTTCATTCAGATATCACGAATTAATGATTAGTCACTGAATAGTGAATATCATTATTATTTTTATTCTTGGCTACATTAAATTATACTTTTTTATGGTATAGGGAGACAAACGAACATGCGGCTCATCTGATGGACCGATGGTAAATGCGTTGCCGGCCTTTCAGATAGAAATAAGCTCTTGTCTTGACGTTCCCAAGTCGTATCATTTTAGAAAAATTGCTGAGGCCGACTGATTACAATATGTACAAGGTTCCGCTTGAAAGAAAATTGCGCATAAAGCGCATAGTACTTGACTTCCAATTGTCAAGATTGTGCTGGTGGCACTTAGAGGTTTGTCGTGAGGTGCAGTAGTTAAAGTTAGCAGCCGGGGTTATTAGAATATTTAAAAAATATATCTTTCATATAATCATGCTTTTAAAGCTTAGAAACTGACGCAATGTGAGACCATAAGTCATTGTACGCAAAACTGCGGGCCGCTGTCCTATACTGATCGAAGTCTATATATCATGTAGAGGACAATAGGCGCTAGGGCTGTCAAAAGAGATAAGTAATGAATTTATCTTACAATTTATTTTTACATTTAAAATAAAATATTTATAAAAAAACTTAAGTTACTTATTTTTATTGAATTTTTAAAATTGGTCGAGTAGTTTTTGAGTTAAATCGTAACAAACAAACAAAAAATCTTTCCTCTTTATAAGATTAGATAAATAAAAAATAATTTACTTTGTTCTCTATGCTCTCCTAAACCGTTTGAACAATTATTTTGAAACATGAGTGAATTGTTCGAAATAGGCCCATGAAGGTTTTTGGCCCCTAATTTTTTTTTCTTTACATGCCGGAACAGCTAGTCACTAATAAAATTATAATTACCAAATAAATTCATAAATGAATTAATGACAAAATCAACTAAGTATTTTCCATTTTATTGCATTTTTGTGTAAAGAAAATATATTACCAGGGTAATAAACCTATTTTTATCGAGAACGCTCTATGTCAGTACAAAATATATTGTAAATTGGGTGGACAAATATGAAGTGAATAATGAAAAAAAAACAAGTAATGACTGAACATTAACAATAATTAAATTTCAGATTCTATCCAGTGTATCCAGTAGAAAAAAATAAACACCAGCCTTTATTATATTATATATGTGCCAACCCTGCGCCCTCAACATTTCACGTAAAGGGACAGCGCTTTGTTCCCTTCCTCCATTGTAAGTTCTGAAATTAAGATGTTCGGGAAATAATAGAATTTCCAACTGCGAACGTCTGGACGGACGTGATCAATGTATTTTTATACCAATTTATCATATCCGAATCCGTCTCCTACACGTTGAGAATAGGTGCCAATATCGCGTGAACATTTATCAAATGTTACGTTTGGATGGATGTATTTACCTTTGTAATTTATTATCTTCTTTATATGAAGGTGCGAGTCCTAAATTAAAAGTACCTAAAAGCTTTTAATTTCTTGTCGTGATGAGATTTTGATTCGGAAGTAGGTTCTTTATTCGGAGAATATTTGAGTTTCAAATGGATGACATCGACGATGGATGGAAGTATTTTTCTAATCCGCTTTTGGTTTTTTTTCTTTATTATCATTTGAAAAAACTTTTTGAAGCACGGAAAGTCTCTTTGGCCTTTGTATGTAAAATAAAATCAATTAATTAAATAAAACAATTTTTTCTTTTATCTTAGATTTCGATTATAAAAAATGTTTTTGTTTTATTATGTTTGATAAATATCGTCAACCTCATTCACAGAACATCAGTCAATGATGCGCTGAAGACTTAGTTTTTACTTTAAGCATTCTGAAATTCATAGAGGGAAACCTAAACGCGGTATAAACATTTCATGGTTTTTCGTCTATAATTATAGGATCGTACTATGTCATGTACCTATTTAATTTATTTTAGTATTTTTTTGTATGCAGTAAAGAGTTTTTATTATTATTATTGTAGAGAAAACAGGTTCAAACAAAATTATAAACATTATCCTGACAGGCAAAGAACCCGCGACTCCCGCGTATCCTGCGACGTAAATAGGTATACTACCTAACGCGCCAACGTACAAAGTCATCAAAAACGAAACTATCATAAGTAAAACTGTTAAGACCAGTATTCTGTATTACTTATCGAGCTTCGGAACCCTTAACTTAGATTTCAGAGACTGATAATAATTTAATAGAAGTTGGTGCACGAAATACCGACAAATTTGTCAGTGATTTGTCTATCCTTAAGAACGGTCAAAATCTCGAACGGGAGCAAGGCTTTTGGGGATTATTGAATGACACTTCCGATCTGATGTCGTTATGACTGCTTTTAAGAGCTTAGAACTGGACAGATTTTATATAAGAGGCTGCTCACGCGTCTTTGTTTGCGTAATAGAGGAAAATACTACCCGATAAACAATAGTTTATGTTCAAATACACATATCAATCTGAATCGGAAAAAAGTCGTTTTCCTTTTTTGAAATCGGTAAATGGGTCCATTGTGTGAGAACATGGTGTAATGGGTGCAGCTCCTTACAAAAAAAAATTGTAAAACAAAAAACTTGGCGATTAAAAAGAGTGGTGGCGAGTTTATTGCCAGTTCTTCTCGTCCGTTCTACGCTCTTGATTTGAGAACTGGCAGTAAATGTAAAATTAGAAGCATTTAATATGTATTTTTTATTGACGTTCATAAGTGTTACATTGTGTTACCCACAGATCACCCCCAGTGTTACCGAAACGAATAAATGATTTTGAATTTGAATTGATGAAACATTCTAATTAGATTTTTTATAGTACAATGTAATAATAATTTGCAGAGAGCTATAATTTACTTTTCTTTATTTTCCATACAAACAATTTTTCTCTGCGTTATCCCTTGTTCAAAATCACCTCAAAATTTGATTTTTTTCCAATATCCCTTAATTTTTGTGAACAGTGTATAAACCAAATATTAGTCAACTTAATCTAATTGGCTATTCGCTCCTCTCAGCTCCGCATTGCTGGAAATAAAGCCTAAGGGTTTGCTAACAAAAAGATGAGATGTTGTGAATGACACTTTAATTAACTCGCTTACAATTGAATTTCCGAAACTCTGGCTAGTTTTAGCTGACTACAGCGTTGCGAGTCGTGATATGAAAGTTTCCGTATTGGAAAATTTTTCGCTTGGTTACAGAACGTTAGCTTAATTGGCACTAACTCCGTGATTCAGTGGTTTGCATTGCGTTTAGCACCGGACATCTGGGTTCGAGTCTAGTAGAAACAAAAGTTTCGGTTGGGAGTGACATGAAAAGACTGATCTTGCTTGTAAAAAAGAAGAGGGACTACACTAGAGAAGAGTATCTGCCTTCAATTTTCAGTATTGCTAGAATAATCACGTCTAAAAGGAATTTATATATCAATTATCAATATTATTATGTCATGCCCAAGAAATAAATAATTAATATTTTCCGTGTCAGCTAGTACATACTATATGGTAATTAAAAAAAATATTTTTATGAATAAGTTTTGACGCGCTCGTCAGAACACCTACTGTGAACATGGATGGGTCGCGGGTTCGAATCCCACCGGGACGGGAATTTATAATTTTCTGTAAACATATCTTCCCCACGTCTGGCCCGAAGGGCAATGAACGGGTAGGAGGAATATCGAAATTCCGAACGGGTTACAAATCACCGTTCATAATATGTTCAATGCACATTGCACGTTTCGGTTTCAGTCTGTGGATTTCCGAATATTCTAAGTAATAATATTTTAATTACTTCAAAGCATTATTTATTAACAGTTATTTTTGAAGTCGATGCCACCCAACCGATGCCGCTCCGTACCGTTCGAAAAGTTGCAAAAGCAGGATTAAATAGTCCTTCTTTGCTGGCACCGACTCCAAAAATAACTGTTAATAAATAATGCTTTGAAGTAATTAAAATATTATTTTTTACTTTTTAGTTATAGTTTTGAAGTCGGTTTTTGTTTTTTGCTTAAAAATAATTTTTTTTCAAAATTTTTGTAGGAAGTGTATTTTTTAAGTTCATTAATCCTTACATAATAATTTAGAAGACCTACCACTAAACGTGCTGCTCAAATGAGACAGCGCCGTGAAAGGAAGATTTTTTTTGTTATTGTTGATTTTCTAAAAAAGCACCAAACCAAATATAAAATAAAAATTATATGGGACCACTGAAATATCCCCTACCAAACAAAAGAAGAATCATCGAAATCCATCCATAACTTGCGGAGTTATCGCGTAACAAACATACATAAAAAAAAACATACAAACGAATTGAGAACCTCCTCCTTTTTTGAAGTCGGTTAAAAAGTAGGTCGACAGTGCATCATTGACTGATGTGACTGTATCAACTACCATCAAGTGAACCTCATACTCGTCTGTCGATATCTAACAAAAAATAAAAGTGTTACCCCTAATATCAGTGGGCAAATCTGGCTAAAAATGGCAATGTTATAACGAAAACTCACCCCAAAAATTACCCGTAAAAAGAGCACAATACATTCACTGAGTCGAAAATATCATTAATTTACGACATCACTGCGTTTTACACTGATGACGATTAAAATAAAATTATATTAACTGAGAACTTTTGGCGTTTATTTTAATTATAAAGAGAATGTCATAAAGTTCAGTACTCCAGTTGACTTTCTGTGTCAATAATGGAATTAAAGATTTATTGTCTTTTAAATATACTAAAATAATTATAACTCATTATTTCCTTAAATAAATACAAAGTAGCTGAACCCTCTGACGGGCTCGTTGGCGCGGTAGGTAAAACACCTGCCGTGTGCATCGATGGGTCGTGGGTTCAAATCCCACCGGGACGACATGTTTATAATTTTCTGTAAGCATGTATTCCCCACATCGCATCCAACACGCCCCGGCTTCACACGGGTGCAATGTAGATCTTCTATACATAAAAATAGCCTACTTTACTTACTCGCTGATAATGTAGCTTTCTATTGGTGAAAGAATTTTTAAAATCGGTCCAGTAGCTTTTGAGTTAAAGCGTTGTTACCATTTACGACAAGCAAATCTTTCCTCTTTATAACATAAGTATAGATTTTGCTATACGTTTTTCGTCTGGCAATTTCAAACAGTAAACGGGGGTTATTAATATAAGACTATCGCCTTTAGATATGTTAATAAATCAATAAAAGCCATCTGGAACATAAAATGGAACTGATGATTACGTAAGCAATAAAACACCAGTAAAGTGGTATAGTAACCGATAGTACAAATTCTTAACTGCCTAGAGATTTCCCCAATGTGTCGTTTGATAAAAATATCAAGGACGAAAATATCCTTCACACCTTATCTAAGTACACTTTTTAATCATTTTAGTATTTGACGGGTTCGTTGACGCGTTCGGTAGAACACCTGCTGTGCGCATCGATGGGACCACATGATTATAATTTTCCGTAAACATGTCTTCCCTACATCTGGTAACTTCGGGCATTGAAAGGGTAGGAGGGATATTGAATTTTGACGGGTTCGTTAGCACGTTCGATAGAACACCTGCCGTGCGCATCGATGGGTTGTGGATTCGAATACCACCGGGAACACGAGCGATCAGCGAGTAACATATGTAGATTGTTACTCGCTGATAATGTAGTAGGTAAGTGTAGTAGTAATTTTTTGTGTATAGTACATCTACATTGAACCAGTGCGAAGCCGAGGTGTGTTGCTAGCACAGAACAGTCTTCAGCCGGGCTAGCATGACCGCCACGAGATATATCTCGCGCGAGAGAAGACAAACTAAGATGTTAAATATCTCGATATATTATATCTCGACATCGAAAATTTTGATAGAAAAGATATCTCGATCGACAAATGTATCTATTTTTGATATTAAAAGTCGAGTTTTAAGTGTAATTGTCATGTTAGACCCGAAAGAAATAAAGCGATAGTCGATTGAAACACGAGAAAACGGTAGACAAAATTTTGTCGCGCTTGTCATACTAGGCCGGCTGTTCTGTGGTTGCTAGTATTAGAGTACGTTCAAATTTTTGCATAGTAGAGTAAATTAAAATCATGCTCTAAAGATTTGTAATTCTTAAAAAGCTTGGAGAACATTATGAGATTTTTTTTAACAGAGTAGACAGTAAACTTATTGTAATCACCACCGTACAAATGCTTCTTTAAACAAAAATGGCAACACATAAATTGCTCCCAAGCGAAGCCGGGGCGGATCGTTAGTTTATGAATAATGATTAATAAGCAATAATTTGTAACACAATTGAACTGTAAAATTCGATTCAATAATTATCGATGATATATCTGACCTTTATTATACCACATTTATTTGTTCAGATTTAAATATAGAATCCTTTTGGCTTGTTCAATCATTGCTTGTATGCGCTGTGAGCACTCGCATGCGAAATCTATCGAGTTGTGCATTCAGAGAAGTGGAACCGCAATTTTATTCGATTAGTTTCGTTCGAAGAAATACATTATATTTTATTGCGTTTAATCAACCTCTAAATAGTATAAAACAAAGGCGTCTTTGTCGGTTCTCATAATTTCTCCGGTTACTTACTATTCACCTAGTAATTCCTAGTTCTTATCTATTGTATCTACCACAGAACTTTTTATTAAATGTTCTGTGTACTAATATTTTAAAGAGGATTTGTATTTTTGTATGTTTGTAACGAATAAACTTAAAAACTACTGGACCGATTTTAAAAATACTTCCAGGAATAGAAGGCTACATCATCAGCGAGTTTTCTATATATATTTTGTTTAATACAATTTCATTGATAAAACAGAGTGTTAATGATATTGTCTTTAATTAACGCGAGTATCACACATTTAAATAAAATACTGTATACCGGATTAAAACGCCCTGTCCCCCCGCGACCACGGTTGCTGAAAAGCATCCGAAACGTCGGGATAAATAATTTAAACAATATAAATAATAAATCCCGTTTTAATCCGGTATACAGTATTTTATTTAAAAGAGTGTAATGAATCAAGTCGTCGAAAATTTATTTTCGAGTTACGTAGTTAAAGGACTACATAATTCAAGGAGTTTGGCCACTACACCGTATTTACAAGTAGTTAGTAGTAATTTAATTAAGCTTTTTTGATGGTAATTGATTAATTAAACATTTTATTCAGTTCGAAAAATATTAATTACAAAATTTAGGCACTTTGAAAATGATAAAACAAAACTTTAATATAATTGACTTTTTGGAGTAGGGTATAGATATATATTTATTTTCGTTCCCTTTATAATAAATTATTAATTTTAGGAGAAACGATTGAGTCCGTATTTTGTCGAATTAGGTAGGTACAGTATAACTAAATTATTTCATTTTCGTTTAATTACAGTATAAAAAATCTTTATTTTCTATATTTATTATATCAACAACCAAAAACACATAAATAACTATATATTATGAAGTGTTTGGTTTATGAATTTAACGTAAATAGTTCAATATTTTCTTATACCGAATGTCGAAGTTCGGTTGTTGACACCGAAATTCGGTAAAACCGAACGTAAAACGAATTTCGGCCCATCTCTAATGTATATGTAAAGTTACGCCCAAAGATCTAAATTTCCCTTTTCAAGGTTTTATAAAATACTAGCAACGCGCCCCGGCTTCACACGGATGATGCAATGTAGATGTATTGTAGCCTATGTTACTTGTTGATAATGTTTCTAGCTTTCTATTGGTTTAAGAATTAATAAAATCGGTCCAGTAGTTTTTGAGTTTATTCATAACATACAAAAATACAAATCATTCCTCTTTATAATATTAGTATAAATATAGGTTTTTACCCAAAAAATACTAACTCGGCCTACAACAAAGGTTGACTCTTGTCACCCAGACATTTGACGTTGACGTTACTTAAAACCTACAAAATAGTGAGTTTCGTAAAACGTCCCGATAAGACGACCCTTATCAAAGTCTCGGCTCTTTTACATGCGGCTTATAAAATCTTACATAAGCTAGCTGGAGTGCTCTGTAGTAGGGATGTAACGGAAGTGGTTTTATCGGAACCGAATTCGGAATCGGAGTTTTTAAATTTGGTTTGTCGGAACCGAAATCGGAACCGGAACCGGAATCGGAACCGGAACCAGAATCGGAGGCAGAAGCAAAAGAGAGATGTGTAATAAAATAAATCAGTTTCATTCATATCAGTTCAAAAAATAAAACACCTTCCTAGTTGTTGAAAATAAAAATAAACGAATTGACTTAAATTTTATACCGTAGTAAATTAAATCAAATCGCGCTGACCGCGGCCGCCGCTGCCGCTGTGCTTCGACCTACGATTATAACCTCCGATTGAAATTTATCGGAACCGAAATCGGAATCGGAGGTGCAAAATCAATCGGAAGTTCCGACCTTTCGGAACCGGAATCGAAGCTCCGTAACATCCCTACTCTGTAGCTATCTTAGTTAGGGGATTTTACTATCGGACTTATGGGAGCTTGTTCTGGTTTTGTATCGATATTAAGTTTGTTATATGTAAGAATATTCTACAACTTAGCATATTTCCTGGAACTTAATCACTACATATTATAATATAAAACAAAGTCCTCCGCCACGTCTTTCTGTTCGCTATAAACTCAAAAACTCCTAAACGGATATTAATTCGGTTTTTAATAAAATATCTAAATTCAAGCGCGTTTTTCACACGGATGACGGGACGCGATGCGATCATCATCAGACATTCACCCTACGATAGACAAAACATGTAGGCAATATGCTCTACTACACGTACGAAGCCGGGGCGGGTTGCTAGTTATGTATACAGTTCAGTTGTTAGGTAATCGCGTCCTCAGTTTCGAAGGTCCTGGGTTCAATTTCCGAAAAGAAGATAGGGAGAAACACGCTCAGATGTTTCTACCATATTCCCATTCTGAATTTAGGTTCATTTTAAATATATCTATACTAATATTATAAAGAGGAAAGATTTGTATTTTTGTGTTTGTAACGAATGAATTCAAAACTACAGGACCGATTTCTTTCACCAAAAGAAAGCTACATTATCAGCGAGTATAGGCTATTTTTTGTGTATAGTACCGATGTACATTGCATCCGTGCGAAGCCGGGGCGTGTGTTGCTAATAATACTTGATTTAACAAATACGTAATCTTTCTCTTTAAAAATATTGCATAATCATTCTGTTTAATTTTTTTTTTAATTTTTTACGAAATCTAGTTACTAAGTTTTTTTTTATTTTTCAAGAATGTGCCAGTACCGATATTTATATACATAACAACGTGAAATATTTATTAAATAAATCTTTCACGTTGTTATATGCATGATTTCTGTATAAAATAACATTATTTTATTAACTCCGCGCAAAGAACTCCCGGAAAGTAAATACAGTTGCACAAATATTTAGTATCGAAACTCTAAACTGACTTCGTTAATAATCATGACTTTTTGTATGGAAAACGAACCAATCAGAGGAAGTGTTAGTGGTGTAGCAATGATTTTCAGTTTTCCTTCCCTGACTACTTACTTTTAAGTTATTCTACTTGTATCTAAATAGTAGTAGGTATTTTTACGATTAAATGAATGAGTTTTTATACGTAGTCTCGATACGCCAGGCAAAGGAAACCTTTGTAATTCAAAGTCGACAAGATCAAAGACAAATGAAACATAACATGTCTATAGATGTTTTTCAGTCAAAACAGAAGCGGAAATACGAGATATTTTTCTTACTCGATCACTGTAAAGTTGATACCATAAAATTAATCAATATCAATTGTTGTGTATTTCTCTTAATAAAATTTTAACACTATTTTATTCTTCTCTTAATGAATTTTTTACCCTATTTTATTGAAGATTACCGATCCGCCTCGGTTTCACACGGGAGCAATGTACTATACACAAAACAGCCTATATAGCCTATGTTACTCGCTGATAATGTATCTTTCTATTCCTGAAAGTATTTTTTAAATCGGTCGAGTAGTTTTAGAGTTAAATCGTAACAAACAAATCTTTCCTCTTTATAATATAATTATAGAAGTATAGATTTTGATTTAAATAAATGTTTTAATAATTTTGAACACTACAGAATATAGCTAATTATTACTTTTCTATTTATACCTATTCACTTTGTATGGCATTTTATCTAGATATATACGCGCACAAATTAAAGTTCTATATTTAAATAAAAAAATCTCACCTTTAAGAAAAATCAATTATACCTATATGTAAGAGGAAGAGTGTACACTCTTATACAAAATTTCAACAAAACCGGTTCAGCCGAATAGCGGCATCGACTAACAAACTTTTGACATCCAAAATGACATAATATACAAAAATAAAAACTTTCTACTAACAATTACGGATCTATTAAGTCTAATATATAAAATTCTCGTGTCACAGTTTTCGTTGCCATACTCCTCCGAAACGGGTTGACCGATTTTGATGAAATTTTTTGTGCTTATCCAGTATCTATGAGAATCGGCCAACATCTATTTTTCATCCCCCTAAATGGGTAGTCCACCCCTAAATTTTTTTTTTATTTTTTGGACGAAATTTTTTGTTTTTATTTTTTTATAATGTGGCATTAAGAAATACATTCAACCCCTGCTTTTTTTGTCAAAAAACTAGACCCGTGCGAAGCCGGGCGGGTCGCTAGTAAATAATAATAATAAATTAGTTAGAAAAAGAACATCAACTCCAGTAATACAGTATTATTTTAGGATGGGACCATAATGGTTAAATAAAACCGCCGCATTACGACGTAAGTGTAAAAAAAATAGAAAGTTCGAGATTATTCCATTCCCCGTATTCCCTTAACGACTTCTTCAACGATTTCGTCAACGACTGCTCAAATAAATACGGGGGATACCACTAATCTGTGTTTACGACATTCATTTGCGGACAAACGAATAAAAATAGATGTTGTTGGCTTTTAAAGTATCTACTTTTTCGGCAATAATTTAGTTAAGTTGTTTTCATGGTGAAGAAATGCTGAGAAACAGTCTTATTTGTTTTTTTTTAGTAAACTAGTAAACACCTCGGTTTCGCACTAGTGCAATGTAGATGTAGCAAAAGCCTATGTTACTCGCTGATAATGTAACTTTATATTGGTGAAATAATTTTTAAAATCGGTCGAGTAGTTTTTGAGGTAAATAGTAACAAACAAATCTTTCCTCTTTATAATATTAGTACAGATTATAAAGGTTATGTTTTCTAATTAGCATAAACTGCGTACAATAAAAATATGAAATAAAACTTTAGATGTAATTTCTGCTTGTATTACACAAAAAAATTCATTTAAAAAATAACTTGCGCCTTTTTAATATAAAAAACAAAAGTATACGTCTTGCTCTTATATTAGAGTAAGAAACAGTCGCCTATAGCAGTAATAAATTACATATAATCTTCACACAAATATGTCTTAAGGGAGCCGGAAGCAGTAGTGCGAATAGGATTAGGGGATTAAGTTGGTAGATAATCGTATTATTGTCACCGTACAGTGTATAAATAAGCCCGATGTTATTTGCGAATGCATACGGAATTATACATTATTTATTAATGTAACATTTATTTTTCCGAATGCTCGAAGTAAAAAAGTAGGTCGACAGCACATCAATGAATGATGTTTTGTAGCTGAGTTATCAACTACCATCAAGTGAAACTCATGATCATCAGCTGTCGATATCTGACATAAAAAAATTATAAAAAGCACAAATACAAAAAGAATATAACAATATAATTAAATATATAATTGGCGGTCACATCACAACAATTTATCGATCTCTTGCAGACTACTTTGCAGTAAAAATTGTAAATGGACAAGTGTGGATTGTAGAGTTGATAAAAAATACAAAAAAGGTACTCGATACATAGTCAAAAATTAACAATAAGGCAGAAGCATAATTAAGGAAAACAATAATATTAAAATAAATACAACTTTAAACAACATAAAAAGTTGTCTTTTATTAACGCGAGTATCACACATTTAAATAAAATACTGTATACCGGATTAAAACGCGATTTATTATTTATCTTGTTCCGCGCTCGCGCCGTGGTCGCGGTAATCCCGCGGTTGCACGGTTGCTGAAAAGCATCCGAAACGTCGGGATAAATAATTTAAACAATATAAATAATAAATCGCGTTTTAATCCGGTATACAGTATTTTATTTAAACATAAAAAGTGCTAAAAATGGAACACTCGCTTCCAAGTGACCCTGAATAAAATCGAAAATTTTTAAAGACTTTTTAAATCTAATTTCTAAACGATTATTGTTTTTATGTATGATATTGACTGACGAGCGTGAAACTCACGTGATTATAGGAAATTCATTAATGATGCGTCGACGAGCTTATATTATACTTTGGACATTCAGAAATCTATAAACTGAAAAATTATATGAATATCGTCCCGGCGGAATTCGAAACCGCGACCCATCGGAACGAAAGGTAGGTATTACTCACCGCACCAATATGTTTTTTAATATATTTGATAGTCGGTTAATTGTCCAAAATTAAAACAAATTAAAAAACTAAGAGGAAATAAAAATCTTAAACAAATGAAAAACAAAACTTTTAATTATATTTGATTCCGCTTCGAGTGAAATACTCGTAAATGAAAATGGACTGTTTTGAAAAGGGAAGTAATTTTCCTTGTTTTTTCTTTAAATTCTTGATAATAATTTCCTCTTTCTGTAGAAACTTGAGCCTACAGCATTTAATAATTTGCGATATTTTAATGATGGTCTCGTGTCCCGTGGTGGGGCAAGGGGCAGACATTTCGGTGTTTGTTACACTGATTGTTTTTTTTTTGGTTTTATCAGTTCGTCTCGACCGTTTTTTTTTTAATTTTATATCCCCATCGTTCATACTACCGCTGCTACAAGCAATGGCAATTCTCTAAGGGCATTTTAAGAATCTTACGAGAGATTTTTTAAGTTAGATATCGACAGACGAGTAAAGCTCATGTTTTACTTGATGATAGATGGTTTACTCTACGTATGATCACTTCGGCCATTAAATGGGTAAGAGGAATATCAAAATTCATAGGTGGAAAAACCGTGAAATGCACATTACGCGTTTCGGTTTAAGATTTTCGAATGCTCGAAGTAAAAAGTAGGTTGGCAGAAATTGAAAATTAAAGGTACATTTATTCGATGCAAGTTTCTTAAGAATAAGAATAAGAATAAGAATTATTTATTTGTCAAAAACATGGTACAATAGTTGGTAATATCTTCTAGCGATCACATGTTTTGCCAGTAATTAGGCATACAAATATTGATTTACACACAATATAATAATCAATTACATCACACCGGTCGCCGTATTGTAGTATGTCTGAAAAACTCTTTGAAGTCATAGAAGCTAAACAGAATTAGCCATTTTTTCAGTTGGCCTCTAAAAACATTGAGTGGCTTATCCCTTGCCAGTTGAATACAATTAAATTGAAGCATTTTACTTGCTGAGTCCAAACAACACGTAACATTCTTGATCTATCATACAAGTTTTGTTTCAATACTTTTCTTGGTGTTGTTTACACCGCATTGCGTTTACACAATATCCGCGTGTAAACAGTTGCTTACAATTCTTGAACGTCAATTATAACGTTAAAATTATTGCATTCAATTAGTGCTCTTTTATATACAGTATTGTCAAAAAACAAAATAGTTTCGTTTTAGATGCTGAAATCCTAAAAATATACCTCCAAAACAGCCAGATCTTCAAATATTAACTTTTATTGGTGCTTGTTTAAAGATTTATATGCCAAAAAAACTTTGTAAGCTCCCAGCAAAGTTTACGACTCTTGTATTACGAAGGCCTACTGACCTTTGGACAATTATTTATGTCTGACATAATGTATCGCGGTTAGGCCATAGTTTTAGAGGTTTTTCATCTCTAAATTCTAATATTATAAAGAGGAAAGGTTTGTTTCTTTGTTACGATTTAACTCAAAAACTACTCGACTTATTTTAAAATTGAAAAACTATTTTACTAATGGAAAGCGATCAGCGAGTAATATAGGCTATTTTTTAGTATAAAACAAAGTCGCTTCCCGCCATCTGCTTACGCTTAGATCTTTATGCTACCCTATTTTTACGCGGATTTTTATGCGGTTTACGTCAATTGATAGGTACGTATAGTTTAATTGTTTTGTATTAATTTATCGAAATATGACGATAATCGTTCAAGATTTGAAAGAAATCAAGCCGACTAATAAACGTGTTTGAGGTTTCATCAAACACGTTTATTAGTACAACTTTGTTATTTAATAACATAACATTACCATTTCAATAAAAAAATGGTATGTTATGTAATGGCACGCACACTAATACACGTATACATTACATACATAATAGTTAATGTTCGTTATTATTTTTATACCAATCAAAATAATAAAACCCAACTATTTCACTATCTTATTTTAACTAGAAATAAACAAACAATCCAAAGCTAAAATTACCTAAGAACTTACCTATAAACTTCTTCGTAGTTCCAATCGCTTCATAACACTCAAAATTTCCCCCACCTTGTTGCAAACAAATTCTCGCACGTTTTCTTAATCGATCTTTTAATTTAACACTTTGATGTCCCTTTTCACTTTTTCAAAAGCCACTTCAATTGTTTGTCTTGATTCTAATACACACGGTTCGGTTTGATACACAAGGGCCTCAATGCGGCCCCATAAAAAAATCACTGAACTCCACGATCAATCAGTTGTCATCGTATTCACAATCCAGGTGTTGCCGAACTATGTGAACCACTATCAAGCTGGAAGTACATGTTTCTTATGGTTAAAAGCGGGATATCCTCCAACAATTGGCAACGTCTCCATTAAGTATTGAAAGTACGTGTCTCTTTTAAGCCTTGGCTACAAAATAGGACCCAACCTAACACATACGTAAATGATATGGATACTCAGCGTCATCTCTGTCCTCTACACGTACATATGACTACAGTAGAATCCTGGTGCTGCTTCGCGTGTGCTAGCATCGGGGTAGTGTTGAGTAGGACATACAAGAGGCGGTACATTTGTCCCGGACATGACGTCAAAATGTAAGAGCGGCTCGAAATTATAAAATGTACTAGGTACTTCAAATTTTATGTCACGCTCGTTTTTTTCTCGATGTATTTGGGTCCTAAATAACCATTAAAAAAAACCATCAAATGTCATATAAATATTCGCTAGTACAAATTATGCTTCGAGCTTCATACGCCTCGCCTCATTTGAAGTGGGACATTGTACTGGCTCAGAGTGAAAAAGAGGCTACTCTTACAAACTCTTTTTGAAGTCCTGTACTACCCAACACTACATTGGGGTGCTCATCAAAGTAATCTAGTATTCGATCTTGCTGATGACTTCGACTAGGATTCTCATCTCTGTCGTTTGCCGTAGGCGGTTAAAATGTATCGTAGCCACAGAGTCTGTGTTGCAGCCAACATGGTTCTCCCGCTAACACTTATTTCAAACACTTCGCGATATCATCTGCATACTAACGACACATTATTATTGCACTATGCTAAGGTCCTCACCATCTCTGCGTATTGCACGTCAGTAAATCGAAACGACATCTTATCAATCTTACGTTTGTGAAATATTATAATAAATGAAAAAAAATATGACTACACAGAGCGGCGTTCGCGCGTGACTAATTGGCAATTGCGCATTTCTGATTTCGAAAATCATCGCGACATTCAGGTTATACAGGTATATAGGGTGAGTGGTGTATGTGTGCCGATTTGGAGTACGTATGCATGTGTGCGTTTGTAGTTCGTAGTTCACGAAAGCGCTTTTTATACTCAAGTAGGTAAATGGTTCATTTTCATTGAACTTATCGCAGTGACAATTATTTTAAATTAACTAAATAAAAAAAATATAACCAATATTAAAATGTCTGCTAATCGATTCAGATTATAAACAAAATAAACTGGTTTTACGTTAATTCTGTTACATGTTGTATAGGTAACAAATTCAATGATGTTTTTGAAGGAGTATTGTATCATTCTGAAATATAAAAAGCTGCATAATAAACAAATATTTTTTTATAGAATAGGGGGCAAACGGGCAGGTGGCTCACATGATGGTAAGTGATCACCGCCGCCCATAGACATCCCTAACATCAGAGGGTTTGCAGATGCATTGCTATCCTTTAACGCGAAAGTAACTAGCTTCTGAGCCACGTAGGTCATATCGGTCGATGACATGGAACAAAAATCTTAGAAAACTGTAGAACCATGAATCATTCAAATTCTCTTTGACGTAATCTGGGGGCACGGCAGTGCCCCCGCCAAGTCGAGCAAAAAGCGGCACGACCGTACTATCCTTTTCTCGAAGTAGTTCGGGCCATTTTCGACCCCCTATAACTTCGTTGTGGATAAAACTAGAATCCTGAATTTTCAGTCACTAAGCAGGCATTGTATAAACTCGGTATATTTCAAATATCATTCTGTTTGAACCAGTAGTTTAAGAATTATAACTAGTCAAAGTTTGATAATTTGTCACTCACTCACTGACTGACCGATCATCAAAACTCTAAGGCACTTCTAGCAGACATAGAAACTTGAAATTTAGAATACAATTAGTGTTTAGTCTATAAATTAAGGAAAAACTACAATATTTTGAAATTTCGGTCCAGTTTTCTAGATATACAATTTTTTTTTGTATTTCTGTATGTAATGAATAACTTAAAAACTACTGGACCGATGTTAAAAATTCTTTTACCGTTAGAAAGCTACATTATCACTGAGTAACTTAGGGTATTTATTACTAGAAAAAAATAGAGATCCTTAGAAATCCCTACTAAAAACAACCCAAGGTGTAAAAAAAATTGCCATAAAATGTCTTTCATCGCATGTGCTGCGGAAAGTATTGATGCTAGAGCAAAAAAACATTCCACAATATTATAGAACATATCAAAATCTACAAAAAAATTCACGAGACCATATGTCCAACTATTGTAGTTATGTCACTATAACTAGTTTTTTACATTAAAAAGTTAATAAAAATGCCGATCAAAATCAGACTGTTATCAATAGCTTTATCTTAATTCTTATCCAAATAAACTAAGAAAAGGAATATCTACAAAAAGAAATGAGATGCCATCAAAAACATAAATTGTAAAAAAAGCCAAGTCTTGCAACTCAGTTCTCTCGTAAAAAGTTGTGAGATCCATATAATACCAAGTCGGTCAATTTATTCAGTCTCTACTGAAGGATCCTTCTGTCTTAAGTTATTACGTAATTAGGTAACCTAACAACATCTTATAGTGATCATATCAATACCAATATTAAAAAGCTTTGATGTTTAAAATAAAAGGGTTGACTTGGCAATCGCACTAAACAATCTAATTTAATATAATATGTGTTAGTTGTGATACACATTGTGTTTTTAATAAAATTAAAAATATATAGATAGCCGAGTCAATCTATTTATTTAAAACATCAAAGATTTTTAATATTGGTATTGATATGGTCACTATAAGATGTTGTTAGGTTACCTAATTACGTAATAACTTAAGACAGAAGGATCCTTCAGTAGAGACTGAATAAATTGACCGACTTGGTATTATATGGATCTCACAACTTTTTACGAGAGAACTGAGTTGCAAGACTTGGCTTTTTTTACAATTTATGTTTTTGATGGCATCTCCCTTTCATGTCAACTGTGAATGGTTCGAATTTTTCCGTATTTTTAATAAGTGGAAAGCTTGTCTATCATTTTTTTGTAGCAATCGTAATACAAAATGTAGATTTAAAAAAATTAACACCTATACCTATAACACTTTAGTCATAGAAAACTATATATTTATATTTTCCGTATCGTAAGCGTTGATAATATGCTTCAGATTCCACCCCTACGATATATCCCTCTCGCTCGCGCGTTTGAATGAGCAATCGCCAGTGCGTTTTGATTCCTCTTGTTGATGGGACGTTGTGCGCAGAACCGCACTGTTCGAAATTTAAATTCACGCGGGATGTGTCATGTTACAGATTAAATATTTTTCATGTAGGTTTTCTGTGGTGTGTGAGTGAAATTTAATCTAAGTGAATTGTGATGTGAGTGAAGTTATTAAAATTAACGAACACAAAATAGAGGTAATTAAATTATTTATTTATTTTTAAATTTTAAATAACTAGCTAAAGATAAGATAAAATACACATATTTCCTAATATAATTATGTAGGAACAATATATTTTTATTTCATAATATGACCTTAAGGTTTTTAGAGCTAAATTATGTCAATAAAATTTCCCTTAACTTTACAGATAATAATTAACCAAAATGAAACTATTTTAAAAACGTCTGCTAATAATATTAAAAATACATGATTTTACCGAAAACCGTCTTTGACAGATTATAATAAATCATTTATTTACGATACCAGTTACAGTTTTATTAATAAGTACTTAGATATAGATAATATACACCCGTCTAAGCGTAAGTACCACTTCACCGTAGCTGTTCTACGTCTTTATCCAATATTCACTATCTACTGCAGTTACTTTAACTCGCCCAAGGCAGGCTACTCTTTCGTCCACGCCGCTTTTTTACTTGTAAAATATTGCGGTTACATAGACATAATTGTCTTCCGTTTCCTTGTAATTTATTTACGTGATAGTCACCTACAAATAAAACCTTCAGTGGTTTTAATATTGTCTTTTATTAACGCGAGTATCACACATTTAAATAAAATACTGTATACCGGATTAAAACGCGATTTATTATTTAAATTATTTATCCCGACGTTTCGGATGCTTTTCAGCAACCGTCCAGTCTCCTGCGACCACGGTTGCTGAAAAGCATCCGAAACGTCGGGATAAATAATTTAAATAATAAATCGCGTTTTAATCCGGTATACAGTACTTCAGTGGTTTTTTTTTAAACTTTAATTAACCAGAATTTCTATGACCACAGATTGCATTAGATTTTTTTTTATTTTTAAGGCATTTTTGAAATAAGAATAGCGTTCCGGTAATATTAGGATTTTTTTTTAAATCTTTACAAATAAATTTAAGATTAAGTCGACAGTAATAGCCAGTGTACAATGGAATCCCGTTTCAACAATTCCACTTAATCGCACCAAGTATTCGTTTAATTAACTTAGTATAGGGTTGCCAGATGTCCTGATTTTCCTCTATAATCAACCGTGAACTGGGCACACAGGAATGCGAAATAATATATTAAGCTCTTTTACATTTCATAAGTTATTGAAAGAGATAGCAATTCTTTTGTCTTTAAGTCTGATGATGAACATTGTTTAAAATTTTCATTACAATTTTCTTTTTTTTTTACGATGTATTAGTTTATAATATAAATGTGCTTATTCTTTTTGTCATAATTAAATTCAAATTTGAAATAAAATAAGGGTAACTTACAAATATTATATTTAATCTCTTGTTTTTTGAGTTTCTGTTAAAACTGAAAGTCTTGGAAAGGGTATGTCTTAATAGTTTTAGAAACATTCGTTTTACGTGCACTTTGTTGAGAACCGAAGGTTTCATGTTCACATCTCGGGTAAACAAGAAACAAATATTCTTGTGAAACAAGCAAACAATCTTTACCTAAAAATAATAATTATCAGTGAAACAGGCATAGAAATCTGTCATCGTATGTGTGTTTTGACTTACTTAGTAGAGTCCAAGTGGAGTCAATTATTCCCTAGAGCTTTTTAAATTATACTTAATACAATAAAATAAGAGCATAATAAAAAATAAATATTTAACTTTACAAAACTTATACTTATATATTATATACTTTAAACCACATTATATATTTAAAGAATAAGCCCTGTTCTTCCTAACTCTTAAGTACTTTTTACGTCTAAAGCATTTAAACAAATAAACGCATATTGACTTAATTTTTTGCTATTTACGGTAAGGGTGATTCACTAAATCCTATTAAAATTTTAGTTTAAGCAACCCTAATGTAATAGAAACCAGATCTTAAGCAATCTTACTAGTACAGAACTTATGACCAGTAACTGTAGGATCGGGAACGTTTAATTTTATAGTATGTTGTTGTATCATATTAATTATACAATACCAGTTGTGATTTTATATAATTTCTATTTTATTAGGATACTAGCGACCCGCCCCGGCTTCGCACGGGTGCAATGCTGATACTAAATACACTACAGAAAAACTGTTATTATTATACATATTTAAGGTGGTTCGTTTTCCATACAAAAAGTCATGATTATTAACGAATTCAGTTTAGAGATTCGATACTAAATATTTGTGCAACTATTTACTTTCCGGGAGTTCAATGCGCGGAGTTAATAAAATAACGTTATTTTATACAGAAATCATGCATATAACAACGTGAAAGATTTCTTAGTAAATATTTGTATTTGTATGGAAAACGAACCACCTTAAACCTTCCTCTTCAATCACTCTATCTATTAAAAAAAACCGCATCATAATCCGTTGCGTAGTTTTAAAGATTTAAGCATACATAGGGACAGAGAAAGCGACTTTGTTTTATACTATGTAGTGATAGTCGTAAAGATCGGTTTAAAGATTCTTTATTCTGGCATAAATATTTCGCTTACATATATCCTACTTATACTAATAATATTATGAATAAATTCAAAAACTACTGGACCGATTTTAAAAATTCTTTCACCAATAGAAAGCTACATTATCAGCGAGTAACATAGGCTGTGAAGGCATGTGAAGCCGAGGCGCGTTGCTAGTATTTTATAAAATTTAACTAACAACGCGCCAAAAGAAGGACCAAATCTCGCCTTTACAGTACTAATAAATGAAAATTAATCTATTTAAACATTCTCTTTTCTATAGAGATGTTTAAACTCACATTTTTCAAATTTCTCGAGGATTTTTCAAATGTTTTCTTTCATACAACCCTGGAATAATTCTGGAAAGTAGAAAAAGTACAACAAAAAATAATAATTATCCCATTTATTGCAAATAAAGATTTTCAGAATTTATCTACAGAAATTTTTGATTTCTAGACAAATACATAGTCTGAATATGTATTTGAATTCAATATTCTTGAAGTGGATTAAAATGTCGGCTTAGAGTTGCCAGATATAGTGAAAAGATTCCGTGGAATACATTAAATGTGCTATCTTCAATATTTTAGATTCCCGCCACTGCACTGGTAACCTCGCGCGACAACTCCGCAAATATGCATGAGACTTAGATATTATATAAATTGACTTTATATATTCATATAATGTATTAAACACTTTAAAAATAATTTATTCCCATCGGAGATACATGTTTAACATTTTCTATATACATATTTTCCTTATATCGGGTCACTTCGGACTTGAGTGGGAGGAAAATCGGAATTCTGACCGGGGAACGAACCATCGTTCATAGATGGAAAAACCGAGCGGTGCATATTGCGCGTTTCGGTTTCAGTCTATGAATTTCCGAATGCTCTAAGTAAAAAAAAAAGGTTGACGGTGCATCATTGACTGATGATCTGTGGCTGAGGTATCACCTACCATCAAGTGAACCTCATGCTCGTCTAACATAAAAAAAAGAAAAAAAAAACGTGCATTTCATTCGTTTCAGTTTCAGCACTTGACTGATTGATGTATTAAATAAAAATCTTACTAGCGAACCCGACAGACGTTGTCCAGCCGGCCTAGCATGACAAGCGCGACAAAATTTTGTCTACAGTTTTCTCGTGTTTTAATCGACTATCGCTTTATTTCTTTCGGGTCTAACATGACAATTACACTTAAAATTCGACTTTTAATATCAAAAATAGATATATTTGTCGAACTAGAGATATTTTCTATCAAAATTGTCGATGTCGAGATATCTTACATCTTAGTTTGTCTTCTCTCGTTCGCGACATATCTCGTGTCGGTCATGCTAGCCCGGCTGACGTTTTATTCTAAAGTTGATTTTATTTTTTAACTATTATTACTAAGCTTCGTATTTTGTTACCAGTGATTTGGATTAAAAACGGCTTATAAGTTATTATTATACTTGGGCGATGACTTGAAAACAACAAAAAATATAAAACACAATTCTGTCCAACAGAAAACCCAGTTCATTTTTTTCATATTTAACACTTGAAAACAGTGTATTATGAAGCAGTTTTGTTCTAATGAAAACGCTGTGCAGAGAATGATTCTCCACATTTTCATTTATTAAAACGTAGCACAGTTAATACGCAGGCTTGTGTGGCTCATTATATGTTATTGTGAAGGGCTGTGGGCTAATTGAGTTTCGTAGACTTTAATTATTATCATTCGTAGCTATTCTTTGGATAGCAAGAGGTGGCTATTGACTATAACTTACGTATGACGTTGCAACTTGTAAAAGGTGACTCCCCCGATGGTAAATATACTAAGAATATGATATAATTATAAAACATACCAAAAGAGGACATATATGTATATGCCTGGTATTGCTTGTGGACCGCCTTCGTGGCTTACTTTCTCCCGGGTTTGAAACCCGGGGTAACAATATTTTTAAAAATTGTTTCGGTCAGGCAGGGCAAAAAAAAATTATCAGCATGAGAATGTGTATACTCCATGTGTCGAATTACCCGTGGACTCTTGTATTCACACTCGTAACATTTTTTTTCTTTTATATAAGTCACCTTATTAATCTCACTCATTTCTCCAGTGAGTGCTTATGTATTTTTCCACGTTTCTGTAAATAAGATAGTTATCGTAGGTCGCTTTCAAAATGGTGTATTTCAATAACATTTTATCAAGTTATTTTGGTGTAGATATTCTTAAAATATACTTTAATTTCATGCGTCTTTCCCACGCTTGGCTTACAGAAAATCATAAACATGTCGTCCCTGTGGGATTCGAACCCACGACCCATCGATGCGCACGGCAGGTGTTCTACCGAACGCGCTAGCGATCGAAATTCCGACCGGGTAACGAACCACCGGTCATAGATGGAAAAGCCGTGAAGTGCACATTGCGCGTTTCGGTTTCAGTCTATGGATTTCCGAATGCTCGAAGTAAAAATTAGATCGACAGCGCATCATTGACTGATGTTCTGTGGCTGAGGTACCTACTATCAAGTGAACATCATGCTCGTCTGTCGATATCTGACATAAAAAAAAACATTTAATTGTCCAGTTAAGCTCTCCAATCTACAAGCAATTCAAATAAAATCTATGAATAACTTCAGTGCAATAGAGAAACCAATTTTAGCCTCCATTACGGTATTCTATCACAGGTCACTGATTTTTGCGGTTATAAACGTTTTTTTCCACTAAGCAAAAACATTTTCAGTTTATCAAAAAGGATTTCAAAGATCGTTGGCGTTAAAAAGCATTTTAAATAGTCCTTCCTAAAATAATGTTTAATTTTTTAAAGATATTATAATATATCTTTATTTTTTACATGTAAATTAACAGTGTCTAAGATTATAAGTATCTGTTTAAAAATTATTAAAGTTAAAAAATTAAATAAAATTCCAAGGATATTGGAATAAAAATAGACTGGCACTCAGTATTTTGTGTGACAAGTAGGAAACTTTTCACGCTGATTTTCAGTATCAAATAAATATATTTTACGCGATTATAAGTAATCCAATAAATTTCTAATATAAAGACTAATATATAATCAAGAAATGACTTAATATACATAAAAAAGTGAACACACAACAAACACCTTACAAAAGAATCTATTTGATTAATCATATCAATAGTATTCCTTTAATAATATTCCTTTTTTTTTAATTTTCGAAGCAGATTTTATATTAAGTTGTACTTTTTATAACCGTATTCTATTCTATTCTAAATTTAAAATGTTGGACAATCGCGTGAAACTGTATATTTAAGCAAAATTAGCATATAACCTAAACAGGCATTAAGCTTTGACCTGTGTTATTTCAGCTGTTTAATGCAAATAAAGGAGAACATTTATAGTGAATAGTGTTAAAAGCTGTTGTGGAATGAATATTATTTTCAGTTGTTTGTTAAATGTACAGTTTGTTTCGATAGATGCGAAATACCACCGTTACGGATCACACATACGCGTGTTCTTTCTCCTTCCCAAAATAGCCTGGAAGTGATAGTTTTTTAGCGATAAGACCGCCTGCGCACATATGTTTTGTTTTGCTTTATATAATATATTTATATTGCTGTGACTTATAAAAAAAAAAATTTTTTTTTCATGAAGTCATTATATTTAGTTAATTCTTGTTCGTTGCAATAAATTGTTACAAATTTCTTTTTATTACGTTCTTTCATAGCGATACATTTCTGACGGGCTTGTTAGGGCGTTGGGTAAAACCATGTGTTCTGATGGATCGCGGGTTCGAATCCCGGGACAACATGTGTATAACGTCTGGTATAGGATATTAAGGGGGGAGGAGAATTGAAATTTATACCGGGTTATGAACCACCATTCATAGATAAAAAACCGTGAAGTGCACATGTTCTATGGCTGGGGTGTCACCTACCATCAAGTGATCCTCATGCTAGTCTGTTGATATGTAACATAAGAAAATCTCTACCACTTACTTTGAACACGATGAGTAATCTAATTAAAAAACTTTATCGTTTAAGTTTATAAATTCGAAGGAAATTCCTCGTTAAAATGAACGAGCTAACGTTGTCACACTTGATACGAATGTATGTCTTCGCTGCGGAAAATCTCGAAGCCTGAACAAATTCAAATAAACTCGAGAGCTCCGGAGTTTCGGTTTGACAACTGTGTGATTACACAGACTTTGGCTTTGACAATAATACAAAGAAATACACAAATGTACTGTACATTTGGATACCCAAACTTCCTAGTTGCTACTTGCTATCACACTATTTTATTTATTCGAAAGTTTCTCAAAGGATTCTCTTAAGAGGAATTTCAGGAATCGGTTGCAATTTCATGACGATTAAATCGTTCGTCGTTAATATTACGTTATGTATTTTGTATGTTTGTGTTTTTTTCACGCAAAAACGACCGAACGAATTTTGATGAAACTTTACAGTATTACTGTTTATATATCAGTATAACATATAGGCTGATTATATATGAACGATATACTGAGATAATTGCCCAAATTATAACGATGAGTGTCAAATAAGTCGGAAAAAATCCCACTGAGCCGTTAGAGTTTCACGGAAAAAAATGTATCAGGATAGGGGTTTGCAGTAAGTAGAAAAGGCCCAAAACAGATAATAAAGTCGCGGGTAGAAGATAGTCATATTATATTTAAAGGGTTTAAGTGGGGACGGTAAGGAAGGTGAAAACCCCAAAATAGTAGGTGCCAACTCGATTGCATTTTCAAGTTAGAGTTTTTGTATATATTTATCTTAACAAGTAAAATTACGAAGAATTAAGAAGTAGAGTATACCTTGCCTAATGGGACCCCTTTTATTAATATATTTTACTTTTTATAGTATATATTTTAAGGTTTTTAGTTTTAGGTTCGTTGTTATTTTAAAATTGTGTATTTTTTTTAATGTTTTAGATTAATAATAATATCAAATAAATATTTGCTATCGCAAGTCAAAAAAAAAAGAAGTATAGATATACGATTTATTCGTTATATTATATTTCCCGAAGTTTCGTGTGGTTTTCAATAAGCGTGGATACTTACCGTGGACTAATACGCTTATTATTATTAATAAATAATTATATTCGAATACTTTTCACCAAGCGTGCTCACGGGCAGACTGAAAGGTGACAGCTGATTTGAATTTTCACAGAGTCTCTACACTAACGCCATCTATTACTATGGAGTTGATACTTGCTATATTTTCTATGTTATGTCAATATTGGCTAACAGTGTCGTCCTGTTTTTCAAAACCCCAACTCCAAGTCCAACTTGCTAATCACCAATTGTTTTGTCTCGTCTGTAACAAACACACTATTCAAAAGTTTATTATAAGCTTTCAATCGATAATTCTCTAAAGCTCTCGCAAACCGCAAACAAGCGAAGTGACGTTTCGCGCTAATCAATACAGTTGAATCAAATTTCGAACTCTCTCGCCAGCACGAATGCATTGTTAGTGTTTCTAAAAGCTGTACTTCAAAAAAGTTTCTATATCTAACGAATAGGGAATATGCATGTGATTCCAATAGGGGTCAAACATTTTTTTTAATAAACTATTACTTCAGAATTACGCTTCCATCAGTATTTTTTGTTACAATTTCAGTTTTGAGCAAGAAATTAATTTTTAAAAAGTGCAAATTATTGTGGGAAATTTAAATATTTGTTAAGCCATGCCATTGGTCAGAGCGATTATGACTTAAATGTTTATGCTAGCAACTGTTAATGTGGTGTTGCGGAGTTATTAGGTGTTTCTGCTTGACGTCATAGTCTTATACTTATACTCTTTTTTTTTCTATTATATATATCGATGTATGCTACCGAATAAAAATATAAAAAAATACATGCATTTTTCCAATTATTGTCATTGATATATTTATAATAGGAACATTGAATAAATAATACAACATTGAATAATAATAATCAAAAATATATTATTTGACGTTTGAATAAACACTAAAATATACTGTCGTGTGATCGTAGAACAACGACGTTTCTAATTTTTTTTCGATTTTAGTTCTAACGTATAAGTCATAATATGAAACTCTTTGACAGTTCTATATTGTATAATTTAGAACTGTCTAAAACCCTTTATCAACAGAACAAATATAAAATGTAGATTGACTTCGATCAACAATATATGTCAATGTAGATTGATAATAATTAGTCAGATAGTTTTATGCCTTAAACTAAAACCGTAAAAAGTCAGAACCGTCATTGTTCTACGATCACGACGGTATATATAAAAACTCTAATTTTGGAATATCTCTATAATCAACTTAATGTGTCGTCTCTGAATGATTGTAATGAAATTGGTAGTCTGGAACAGTCAGCTATTTTAATTACTGTCAAACTTTGGTTTGCACGCGGCGTCGCTTATGTGGTTTAATTGGAATGTTTCCAAGTTTAAAAGTAACTTATTTTCCCTTTAAGGATTTAAGCATCTCTATACTCAATTTTATCGCAATCATTTCAATGGTTCAGCCTTGAAAACATAGATTGGAACACACGACCCATTGGCACGCGGCACGTGTTCTACCAAACGTGGCAACAAGCCCGCTCGTTGTTTTGTTAGGTTTGATTCTTTGAAAACTATTTATAAATCTATGTTAAATCCTATCTGACGGATCAAATACACCCTCAGAAACAGTAGCGAATAAAAATGTGGATATTCATATTCGAATAATTAATAAACCATTGACATGTATATTGTTGATCGAAGTAATAAACCCAGTTTCTTGTAGGTGGGAGTAACATCGTAATTCCGACCAGTTAAGGAACCACCGTTCATAGATGGAAAACTGTGAAGTGTACATTGCGCGTTTCGGTTTCTGTCTATGGATTTTCGAATACTCGAAGTAAAAAGTAGGTCGACAGCGTTGGACTGATGTTCTGTGGCGGATATGGCACCTACCATCAATTGAACTTCATGCTCGTTTGTCGACATCTAACGTAAAATAAGGTTATACTTTTTTTTTTAGAATAAGTGGCTATATTAAAATATATTGTATAACATTTAATTACTGAAATATTAAATTCCTCTCGATGGAGACACAATATGCAAGATTAAATAATTACAATTACATAAAAGGACATTATACAGTTTCAGATAAGAGGAAAACGTCGAGATGTTTACAATAATTATTGTTTAAATAACACAAAAAATATTGTAACGATCTTGACATTTTTTTCGGTACAACGCAGAGTGTAGTTATAATATAAATACTCAAAAATACTTTTATTAATTAACTGTATAAAAAATATGTTGAAATCACAAAGTATACTGTAATAACGAATTGAAAACATCTATGTCACATATAATTATAGTGAATTCATTATGTTGTATTTCTTTCGATACTACACAAAAATAATTTCTTTTGTTTTCATCAAAAATAGCTTTTGTTACTTCAACATCTGTTTGAAAAGGGTTGGAAAATTAAAAATTTAACATTTTTATTCAGTGTAACAATGACCAGTTTTCAAAGCTTGGACGATATTTGGGGCACCTAGTTGATTTTTTAGATTTTATTTGTGTGTGAATGATAAAACTTTATACTAACAGAAAAAGACACACAATTACTACTTCATTAACTAAACCAGGGTTGATCAAGCTATATGGGAACCCTAGATAGTAAAAATGTCTAAAATATATTCCAGTTGAAAAAAAATAAAAAATTTAATATATTTCTAAATATATGTGTAAATATATATGTGTAAATGCGTCAACAGGCATCCGCACAAAAAAGGTGTACTATTTTTTTTTTAATGTATAGAGAACGCAGTCTAAGATGGAGTATGATCATTCCCTAATAATTGCTTTTCACAGTCTTGAAAGTACCAGATTGTATGTTGGCGGGAATGTGGACGCCCACAGTGAATTCCAATCCTTACAAGTTCTCACCATGCTCTTTTTTTGTATGGTATCGAGCTGGCTCTATTGGTATTTACAGTTAATGGCCAATTTTTTTTTAATTGGTATTTATAGCTAAGTGCCAACATTGTATTACAATCAAGTGATCAGCCCCACGTGACTGATTTTTTTAAAAATCATATTACCCTGGGATTCAAACCAAGAACAATTTCAATTCCGATGTTTTGCTTCGCGTTAAGAGAACCTCAGAGGCGGTTTTTATCTCGCATATAATATTTTTCTAAAACTTCGACGCTTGGAATTGTTAGAACTGGCTGCAATCCAGAATTTTGAGGACATGAAATCGTGAATATACGTTAGAAACACTTAACTTGGCGTGTTATATTTCCTTCTGTCGGCTTCCTTGGCTTCCAACTTAATTTAGGCTAAGAGCTCACGAGACTAACAAACCACAGGGATGCCTTGAACCTAGAAATTGAAGCAGATTTTCTTTGCGTATTCAAGTAAGGAAACTTCAAACACTTACTAATTGTGATGGAGCTACAAAGTTCGCTACTGTAGCTACATTTTGTACTAGTATTCGTAACTTTTTTGGTAGTTTTAATAATGCGATTATTGAGTAAAATAAAGAGACTTGAACAAAAAAAAAAGTTTTATTCATTTACCAATTTTTGATCCAAATATACAAATACATGGCAATCCTATTGATTAGATACGCATTTGACTTTCAGACCACTGGCGTAATATTTTGTCACGTTACAAATGTTGATCCTTTTTTTGATTATTACATAATTATATATAAGTTATATAATAGGATAGATACGAGATTACGTTAAAATCGGCAAGCCGGGCTTTTGGGCTTGTACGGTGGTCCAGCCACTGAATGTAACAAGAGAAAAGTTTTATTTTTAATAAAGTAAAACGATATTAATAAATTAGGTTTTGACCAATTATAATCCATCGGTATTAGTTTAACGATAACTACTCGTAATTAATAAATAAAATTACCCACATTAATATCCAAATAACACATCGAATTATAATTAGCTCTATTAATTTATTTGTACATACATAATATTATTTAAATTAATAACGTTAAATTGAGATAGCTTCATTGAAGTAAAATTATATAAGCACTCTTGAAACGTTATTTTTTTTAAACTACCGAGGTTTTGAGAGGTTTCTCTACTGAGAAGGTCAGACACTTCAATTATATTGAAGTCATAATTACTTTATTATATTGAAAGACATCAAAGTTTGTGAGTATGGATGTTTGTTACTCATTCACTCAAAAACGACTGAACGGATTTTGATGAAACTTTACAGTATTATTCTTTATACATCAGAATAACATATATTTAATTGGCAAAGTTATAACGATGAGTGTCAAGTAAGTCGGAAAAAGCTTGCTATTTGAAAGCTATTTGGTGTGCGGTGAATAAACTTTTAGAGTTACACGAAAAAAAAAATATGGTGGGATAGGAGTGTATTGATAATAATCGAAGTCTGCGCGGAATAAATTTAATTTTTAGTGTTATTTTAAAACTAAAACATGCTTAAATAACTTCAAGTATTTTGGTATGATTTACGGAAATATTTACAGTAACCGTCACTCAAAAATAATATCATAATATCGTCATACAATTAATCAAATAAAATGTTTTTTTTTTATAGTATAGAGGGGCAAACGAACCTACGGTTTACTTTATGGAAAGTGAACATCGCCGCCCATATGTAAAAAATATTTCTCTACGGAAAAAATGGATTCCGTGAAATAACGTTACACGAATCACCATAATTGGATTTTTTGGCGTTTTTTGCAAAGTTCGGAAAATATTCTAAATTTTTTATAAATGATTTATCGTACTATAAACGTAGGCGTTCACAAAAGCCCTACGATCACGAATTTTCATGCGAGTCACGTAGCGAAACGTGACAGCAATAATAAGCCTCAAAAGTCACGTAAATTGGAAAATTTTCAAAACTTTCGTTAACAGTTTTGCAACAAATTGAGATTAAATTTTTTCAGCGAGTAGAACGATGTTATGTTAAGATATATGTACATGGGGTGAACTTCCGAAAAGCCAAAAACGTTATGACTACAAATTTTGTACACACGTTCCATTTGGTTTTCCTAGGGTCCCCGTCAAAGGATGTTTGGCGACTCGCAATAGTTTTCAAAATATTATTTTTTTTAGTATCCTTGGCACGTTCCGGGATAAACTTTCGAATAGCAAAAACCGAATGTTGACTTCAAATTTGGTACCCACGTTCCACGGTCACCAAGAGGCCCCGTGAAAGTGATTATTGGCGACTCGCAATATTTTTCAAAATGAGTCGTTTAACGTTTAAATGGAACGTGTGTTCCAAATTTGAAGTCAAAATTCGGTTTTGGCTTTTCTGAAGTTTATCCTATACATGTGCGTACATATTTCGATAATATATATTTTAAAAAAAATGAGAGAATACTTTTTATGGGTTTTTATTCTAGTATGTATCTTTATTTTGGATTCTTATTCTACTTTTTTATTGTGTTCAACTTTTAATTTTAAAATTATATTAATTTTTTTTTTTCGTGAAATATTTTTCTTAGTGAGTCATACTTTATTTAGATATTTTTTGTACGTCATTGTCGCATAAGGTACACCTGTAGTATCAGTAGATGTGGTATAAATAAATAAATAAAAAAAATTGGGACTTTTTAAGCTTTAAGTATACTTTGTATACAACTATAAGGGTGTCTCGTAAGTAATGTCGGATCTCATAACCAAACATTTATCACGGCTCTTTATATACTGTATATCTAATATATAAATAATAATATTTGTTATATCAATAGTCTATGGATTTTTAAATGCTCTCTCTAAAAATAGATATAGTGACCTACATCAAGCATCAAGATTTGTAGACAACTCGATACATCACCTCACCTCAAGTGACCCTCATGATTGTTATAGTCGCTGTTAGGTTTATTAAAAGACTTTTTATATCCAAGAAAGTAATTATAAGAAAGATATTTGGACTATACAATGTCATTAGCGGAATTAATAATTTATTTCATATGTAAATAAATTCTCTTTTAAACATACTTTACTCAACATTTTGGTAAACTTATTCTTCTTCATAGAATGGCCATAAACACTATTTATAAAAAAAAATCGGTCGAGTAGTTTTTGAGTTAATTCATAACAATTAACTAAAAACTACTCTTTCCTCAATTTTTCTCTTTCCTCTTCCACAAACAAATCTTTAATATTTATATTATTAGTATAGATTCAAGTATTAAGATATATTTTTGTCTTTGAAAATTGTATAGCAAGGGAAAGTTAAACATTTGAGGTCGTAACTTTGATTAAGCTTAGATAATATTTAGCGAGCGAGGACTATAACATTACACTTTGATATGAAATAGTTCATTTGAACGCAACTCCGACAAGTTTACAAGTGAACTGAACAATGCTGAGTCCACTAACTCCGCTGGGGAATAGTGCAATTTTCTTTCCCTTGTATGATGCTCTTTTATATTATTGTAGGACTTATGTGGCTTTAAAATTTCATTTCGATATGATTCTCCAGCTACATTTTTCTCTTATAAAGCAGTTTAAGTATTTTATAAAGAGGTAATACTCGAAAATGTGGCTGAATTTAGCAACTGTTAAAGCTTAAGCTTTCCTGCAACTTTGTGACATTTCAAATCAGATAGCTGTAACCTTTCTCTCTGCCCGTGATCACAGTAACTGGAAACATTCGAAATGTCGGATCTATATATATAAAAAAACGTCATGCTAGTAACAACATCTATAACTCAAGAATATGTGCATAAATTTTAATGATATCTTATTTGTTGGATGTCCTGAATAACAGAAATAAATAAAATATGCACATAATTAATTTAAAAAAAAAATTAGGTTCGGAATTCCGCCATCTTCCGCAATTGACAGCTCACGTCACGCGCGCTTATATGTAGCTTTTTTGAAACATTTGATGTCCACTGTAAATCAGTAACATGCTACAATAGCTATTATGGAATAGAAGTGGGAATATATATAAAATGGCAACCTTGAAATCTAGTAATCTTTTTTTTATTTTAGAAGCCAATATTCTGACAGGACGTCTGTCGGGTCCGCTCATAAATAATAAACCGCGTTTTAATCCGGTATAAAGTATTTTATTTAAACTTTTAAATTTATTCGGGGATATATTACTAGCGAACGTACACATTACTATTTATTAGTATTTTTTTTGTTTGTTGGAATAATACATTATATAATTCTAGTAGTATTCGCGAAATAATATGACGAAGTGTCGTAATAACACTATGCTATCCAATCTCACTAAAAGTTTCGGAGTGGGGGGCCTTTTTGATCACATACCATGTTTAAAGGGTTGGCATCGGTTATAAGTTATAAGCGATATATTATTTTTCCTTAGTTTTTTTTAGTTAGTTCCTATGTTGACTACAATAAATAGTTTAATATATGATTGAGGCAGTAAGAATAAAACTAATTGCTCAATATTGAAAATCTATATAAAAAGAGTACACAGTGCGTACAAATAAAATACTAAGGATACGTGACTTCGCTTGCTCGAAATCCTCGAGGTTTCATATTATTCCCGGTTCCCGGACACCGCCTACATGACCGTAACCAACGGAGTTCCCTTCCACATTCGGAAACTCTGATATGTAAATGATCAATCAGTGAGTGAGTGGTAATGTAGCTATAGTGGTAATATAACACGTCCGGCTTCGCACGAGTGTAATGTAGATGTACTAAAAAATAACCAAAACAAAATCCTATGTTACTCGCAGATAATGTAGCTTTCTATTGGTGATAGAATTTTTAAAATCGGTACAGTTGTTTTTAGTTAAATCGTAACAAACAAATCTTTCCTCTTTATAAGACGGGCGGGATAATATCAGATAGATATTAGACTTTTCTATTTTTATCGAATTCTTATAGATCTATAATCTATATGTTGATGGGTAAAAATCTATATGTCGTAATCGAAATTATTAGCGAAAATTTATTAAATATATAGTTCGATTCTGTTTGTCATTCTGAATCGAACTGTATATATTACTCCTGATAATCTAAAAATACTATAGGATAAGACTCCTATAAAATGTACCATACACAAACATTTCACTTTACATATTCGGTAGGTGTATTTAGGGATGTGATGAAATGATTCCCCTTTCAAAACCAAACACCGTAAAGGTCCCTTGGAATAAGTCATTGTTATGAGAGCTTTGAATTCTGTCGAGGTCACCATTTGATTAGACACGAAATAATGAATGTTCTTAATTTCAAGGAAATAAGTGAAGTTTTTTATTCCAGACTAGCAACGCGTCCCGGCTTCACACGGGTGCAATGTAGATATACTATGCACAAAAATTGTAGGCTATGTTATGCGTTGATAATGTAGTATTGAAATGTGAAACAATTTCCATAGAATTGTCCAGTATTTTTAATTATATTTATTTCTTAAAGATGAAATAATTAATAAAAAGTGAAAATTGAAATGAAATGAATATTTATTTCAAGGTTTACACAAAAACTTAATTTTTTTTTATGTCAGATATCGACAGACGAGGATAAGGTTCACTTGATGGTAGCTGTTGGCCACGTTCATAGCAGTAGTGTACAACTTTTATCCCCCCCCCCTCAGTAAAACGCATGATTACACCCGCGTCGATTTACTTGCTAATTTCATGTATTTCATCTATATCTATACTAATATTATAAAGAGGAAATATTTGTATTTTTGTATGTAACGAATAAACTTATAAACTACCGGACTGATTTCAAAAATAATTTCACCATTAGAAAGCTACATTATCGCTGAGTAACATAGGCTATATTGATTACTAGAAAACATTAGAGATCCTTAGAAATTCCTACTAAAACCAACCCACGGTGTAAAAAATTAGCCATAAAGTATCTTTCGTCGCATGCGCTGCGGAAAGTATTGATGATAGAACAAAAAAGTTCTACAATTCTATAGAATATATCAATATCTACAAAAAACTTCACGAGACTATATGTCTAACTATTGTATTTATGTTACTTTAACTACTTTTTTACATTTTACAAGTTCATAGAAATACCGATCAAAATCAAAATACCTTTGTATTAATTCTTATCCGAATAAATTATTTCTATCCAAATAATGTATTCAAGACTGTTTCAATAACTTTTGATTACTTTTTGAATTATTGAAATCGGACATTCCATTCCAGGGATATTACGAAATTAAAAATGTCAATATAAACAAAAAATAGGCTTTGCATTTTTTCCATCTTCATTGCACACGTGCGAAACAGGGGCGTTTTGTTAATTATAAAATTAGGAAATAAAACCACCAACAATTCAAAGAAAAGTTTACAGCAAACCGTATAATGCAACGAGGATCTCAGCGCGGCATAGTGGGGTGAGAGAGAAGAAATCAGAATTTTTGCTGAACAAAATCCCACAATCACCTTTTTTTCAGGCGGTGACTCTAGTGTTGCCCCTTAATCTAAAAAGGATTGATTGTACCTATGGTTGAAATTGCACCTTGATCGAGGTTCAATGGTTAGAGAGAGACAGGTGATGATTGGAGTGGAACAAAGAGCGTACTCCACACTGATTGAGGTTCAGATTAGCTTGTCAATACCAGATACTGTATTGTTTTTCAAATTGCAATGTATGCTGAGGTGCTTGTTGGCGCGTTTGGTAGAATACCTGCCGTGCGCTCCGATGGGTCGTGGGTTTGAATCCCGCCGGGACATGTTTATAATTTTCTGTAAGCATGTCTTCCCCAGGTCTGTTAATTTTCCCAGATTAATGCTTCTGGTGGAAGGAATATCGAAATTTCGACCTGTTTACGAACGACCGTCCATCGTGAAGTGCACATTGCACGTTTCGGTTTCAGTCTATGTTCGAAGTAGGTCGATAGCGCATCGTTGACTGATGTTCTGTGGCTGAGGTCTCACCTGCCATCAAGTAAACCTCATGCTCGTCTGTCGATATCTAACATAAAAATGCTCCTGGATAATTCAAGTATGATGAAATTGTTGTTATATATTGCGGTACAAAAGTGTGTGAATATATAATAGTTTGCAGAATTGTACTAGAAACTCAATGACCTTGAGCGTTTTGACCTATTATTTTTTGACATAGAAGAAAATTCTTTGAAAAAAATGTTGTTGGTTTTTTAAACATATACATGCAACTCACGTAATTAAGAGATTTTATTTTTTATTTTAATGAGCGAAACGATCTCTTGGAGCTGGGAAACCTCTTTATGATTTGTCACCCTATTTTTTTCAATAATCAGAATAGGCTAGCAGGTAACCGGTTTTTAACGGGCTCGTTGGCGCGTTTGGTAGTCTGCCAATCGCTTCGATGGGACACGGGTTCGGATTCCGCCGGGACGACATGTTTGTAATTTTCTATAAGCATCTCTTCCCCACGTCTGGTCACTTCTGGTATTGAATGGGTGGGAGAAATATCGAAATTCCGACCGGGTGATGAACCACCTTTCGTAGACGGAAAACCCGTGAAATGCACATTGCGCGTTTCGGTCACAGTCTATGGATTTCCAAACGAAAATAGGTTGACAGCACATCATTTAATTTCTGTGGCTGGGGTATCACCTAACATCAAGTGAACCTCATGCTCGTCTGGCATTATCTAAAAAAATCAAGCGTCATCTTTATCAGTACCTACTCCGTTTTTATTTTTGAATTCTATAACGGTATTAACAAACTGTTCCGATATTGAAATAGCTCACTGTATTGAATCTAAATCCAAATCCTATCAAATATTAATACCTTTACTGTACCTACCTATTAGAATGCTAATGTACGATTCCCAGTATATACTGATTTCTAACAGTAAATGGAATACCACAAATTGCACTATTGGTACAATTGAACGTTCAAATGCGTTCTGAATGGGATATTATATTTCACTTTGATGTCGTATATGAAACGCGCTAGGCGCTAATGGTTAATTTGTAATTATCAACTTTGTGTATTTAACAGTTGTTTATAGTTTGTTGTTTTAGTAAAGTATGTTGTTTAGTAAGTAATCTATATGTATACTTAATATTATAAAGAGGAAAGATTTGTATTTTTGTATGTTACGAATCACCAATAGAAAGCTACATTATCAGCGGGTAATACTCGTATAGGCTATTTTTGGGTACATCTATATTGCATATATGAAGCCGGGGCCGTTGCTAGTAAATTATATTTGGAATAAAGGTTTATTCACCTGAGCATTAATAGGTATATAAGAGCTATATAAAACTAGATAATGCACAAATGTTAGAATTAAAAAAACCTAAGATTTCGATCTTTCAGCCGGAAAAGAATTGTATACCATCGATGTTCGATTTCGAAATTTGGTCGCAGTAAGTCAGTCAATGGTGTATTGTCGACTTCGGACTTAACATCGTTTAACTAGATCGTTTTTTTATTTTTTTAAGTTTGATTTCGACAGATCATGAGGGTCTCTCGATGGTAGGTAATAATAATAATCTCAGCTATATCAGTGAATGATGCGTTGTTGATCTATTTTTACTTTAAATATTCGGAAATCGATATACTGAATTTGAAAGATTTAATATACACTATGAACGGTGTTTCGTTACCTGTTAAAAATTTCGATATTCCTCCCACCCATTTAATGCCTACTGACCAGACATACATACATAATAAATATCACGCCTCTTTCCCATTGGGGTAGGCGGAGATCACGGAATTTCATACGCTCCGATCCTTGCATACCACTTTTATCAATGCTTTCATGCACGCTCATCGGTTTCGAGTACTTTTGACCGGGCCTTTTTGCGGGCCAGACTTAGGAAAAATACCTACGTTTACAGAAAATTCTAAACATGTCAGGGGGGTCCAAACCGGCGACCCATCGGGACGTGAGGCAAGTATCAACGCCCGTCAAAAATTATAATTTAAAGAAAAATACATTGACTTTCTCCAAGCAAGATTTGTCGTGGAGCGTATTGTATAGTTTATACACATCTGACCATGAGTTTAAAATAGACGATCGATACACTGCACTATACTGAACATTACTAAGCTTGTCTCTATAAACCATTCATTCAAGTAAAATTTATAGTCCGATATATTTATTATAAAGGAAACAAGATAGATATATGATTATTCATCGAAACTGACACAAATGGCTTTCAAAAGATTATATTTTTTTGAGCCGATGAAAGCCTGGAGCTCAGCATAAATGGTCTAGACTCTAGACTCTAGACAGTGATTCTTTAACCTTTTTTTAGCGGTAAACTTAAAATTTGACGGCACACAAAGGAAGTAATATAAGTACTTTCCTTGCCCACGTCTGGTAAATTCGAACATTGAACGTGTGGGAGGAATATTGAAATTCCGATCGGGTAACGAACCACCGGGAAGTGCATATTGTGCGTTTCGGTTTCAGTCTATGGATTTCCGAATACTCGAAGTAAAATGTAGGTCGACGGCGCATCATTGACTGATGTTCTGGGGCTGAGGTATCTCTTACCATCAAGTGAACCTCATGCTCGTCTGTCGTATACAGACGCGTTTTTGTATGTTTTTTCGCTTCTGAGGGTTCATTAAAGTTTCATCTGGTTTAAATATTTCAATATGGCCTTTAGAACATCATCAACGTCACGAGACGGTTGCCTACTATGGGCTCTGACTAATTCCATTTATTTAAATAAAATACTGTATTCCAGATTAAAACGCGATTTATTATTTATATTGTTTATATTATTTATCCATACGTTTCGGATGCTTTTCAGTAACCGTGGTCACGGTTAAATAATAAATCTCTAGATAAATAGCGTTATAATCCGGTATACAGTATTTATATAAACTTCTCAGCCGATTATTACTATTGTAACCGAGTCTTTGTAAGCTAAACCATTGTTGAAAAGAGTGTCCATGGAGTTTCTTGCCGTTTCTTCTCCATGAGACCCACTTTTTGGGACCGTGCAACTAGACCTGAGAACTTTGCATAAGAGCCTGCAAAGGCCTATTTGAAATAAAAAACTTTTGATTTTGATTTTGACTTTTATTTAAATGTGTTAATAAAAGACAATATTAATTCCATTTAAATGTCAAAACCATGAAAGGATTTATTTCTAGATTTGTCAACAGGAGCCTTACTGCCATCTCTTAAAGCTACCTATATAATTGATAGATAGATAGATTAATATTTATTCATAGGAAACATTGACGAAATGCAAAAAAAAGATATATTCTGCGCTTCATTAGTCATTCTTAAACAGGCAATTTAGTATTCATGTAATTCCTTTAAAAATGAAACGCTCGATTAGTTCTACGTAACGGATTATCCGATCAATAAAATCGAAAGGTGAAAATAATGTCCTATGCTCCATAGAACCTCAATGATCTTAAAATCCATTGAAACCAATGAACCGTTTGATTTGAGGGGACATTTTTAAATTTCTCTCCTTTTTCTTCTGCATCGGTTCGGATTTGCACTAATTGCTTTGTCGGGCGCTTTATTTCTTGGAAGAATAGACGTTGGATAATAACGTGAACGGAATACGGTGATATGGAATTAGTTCACTATTGTTTTCTGCAGCTTAATACAGTACAATATAGTTTTATAGTAATTATAAATACTTAAGACTTTCGATCGAAATTCTGCCCTCAATTCTACTTACTTGGAACGTCAATAAAAACCCGTGTAGATACGCTTTATTTTTTTTTAATAGTATAGGGGGCAAACAAGCCTGCGGCTCCCCTGATAGAAAGTGAACACCGCCGCCCATGAACATCTGCAACACCAGAGGACTTGCAGATGCGTTGGCGGCCTTTAATTATATTACAATATACCAAAAAAAAATCAGGTTTTCATGGCAACTTTAAGTATAGCATATTTATTTCGTTATTCAGGGACATTGCCATGTGGCAAAACTTCATATAAACTAAACGTAATATAGAAACAATCGTTTTATATATAATATATATACATACATGATATATATGACGGATTTGGGATATTTTACATTTTCGTAATATTTGGCATACCTATTTGAAATTATTTTGTTTTTATATTTATACTTTTTGTAAAATAAATTATTAATTAATGTAATTATAGAGTTTTGACGTCTTGAAGTGTATATTTCTACCTTAAAAAATGTTGTAAATATGAATGAACGTTTTTTTCTAATTTTATTGAATTGAATCAATATAAAATGGGCAATAATAAAATACCAAAAACATTTACTTTTCTCTTTAAAAAAACAAGTTAGAAAATATCAAAACATTTCGTTACACTAAGTTCCGTAAAGATAAATAAAAGCATTATATAAAAAAAAACATATGCAAATATTTAATATCAACACGCAAAGTACCGCAGTACTTAAATATTCATTTTTATGATTCATAAAGAGGAATACGAGGTGAATGAATTGATTTAGACCCTTTAGGACGTGATTTCAACCGACTTTCTTGGATTTAACACGTAGGCAAAGTTTTTTGTTTATGTAATTCATTATTTTAATATAATTTCAGTATTCTTTGTTAGGTATTGCATACTTTAGCTGTTTTGTCACACATAAATGATTTAGTAAGTTCGTCAACGTGTTTTTTTGATGTTCGAATGAATGAATGAAAAACGTTTATTTAGCCACTATATATAACAAAAAATACAATACAAATGAATGAACTCTCAAAACTACAACAATGTAAATTTAACTTAACTAAAATAACCTAGGAATAATAAAACAAAAGAGTAATATTAATAAATGATGAGGCTAAAAAACACAGCCACTCAGCATTTGCCACATCATTATTTAATGGTGTGGCGCTGATTTTCAGTGACTGCTCTGATTTGATTTTCGCTTGGAGCGACATAACAATTGAACTTACAACACATTTAACACATTTTTGTTTATTTTGAAGGATTTAGAGTTTTATAACAGTTTACTAATTGAAGTGATACGATTTTATATTTATCAACAATCATAGAGTTCCTCTTCCAGTCTCTGTTCGTCATCGTCTTTTTTTCTTTATTCCTGTTTAAATAAAATACTTTATAACAGACTAAAACGCGATTTATTATTTATGTCGTCGTATGTAAATGTTGTCCTAATAAATTGCGTTGTAATCCGTTATAAAGTATTTTATTTAAATGTGGACTGTAAATAAATAAAAGACAAAGTTATTCCTGTAACCAACAGTTAGTCTGAATTCTGAAAAAAATGTTAGTCAAATTTCTACTCTAACCTAACGTGCCTTTCATTCCTGTAACAGTAGTGTCATATTCTTATTTTTCTTACGTGTAAAATTAAGTTCTAAATAAATAAATACCTTAGAGCACCTACAATCTCATTTTTTTATGTTAGATATCGACAGACGAGCATGAGGTTCACTTGATGGTAGGTGATACCTCAGCCACAGAACATCAGTCAATGACGCATCATTGACTGATTGAACAGCGCACTGTTGACCTACTTTTTACTTCGAGCATTCGGAAATCCATAGACTGAAACCGAAACGCGCGATGTTCACTTCACGGTTTTTCCATCTATGAACGGTGGTTCGTTAACCGGTCGGATTTTGATATTCCTCCCACCCGATCAATGCCCGAAGTTACCAGACGTGGGGGAAACATGCTTATAGAAAATTATAAACATGTTGTCCCGGTGGGATTCCAACCCACGACCCATCGTTGCGCACGGCAGGCATTCTACCAAACGCGCCAACGAGCCCGTCTGATGGACATTTTTTTATAAAGTAAGAAGAAAAATTCAATTTAACTCACCTTTCAACCCATTTATCCTTTCAAAAAGCCCGCAGCATACTCTAATTAACACATTGGAGTCGTTCCAAGCAGAAAATAGTAGTACAAGCCTACCCAAAGACAGGCTCTGTTACAAAAACAGCCTACATAACATCGTATTGTCGGCAAAACTCATGTTTTATTCAAGGGATATGTTATCGTAGCTACATACGATATAACGGTACCATGTTATAGGTGACACTAATATTTTCGTATGTATTTCGTTCTGATACAAAAGAAATACCACCTGAGACAGCCTGGGAAATTGTCATGATTTTGTGTTGTTTGGATACTTTTAGGATTAAGGTGTTTCGTGTTTTTTGGAATTTTAAAGCGGATGAATACTTTAAGTCTATATATAAAACTCTATATAGTATAGTATAGCGGACCTAACAGACTTTGTCCTGCCAGAATGTAGCTTCAGAAATAGAAAAAAAATTCTAGATTTCAATTGCTATTTCGTGTAATATATGTATATGTGAAGTGAGCTGTCAATTGCGGAAGATGGCGGGATTCCGAAACTAATTTATTTTAAAATTAATTTTCTGCATATATGTATATATTTTGTTTTCTGAATTTTACCGTTATTTTAATAGATATTCTGTTATTCGGAACATAGACGAATCCAATAAATAATAATATATCATTAAAATCGGTGGAGCCGTACTTGAGTTAAACATCGTATATATCTATAGATATGGATTACCTTCCATTAAATTTAAATAATAAACACGCGATTTAATAATTCAACATTAATTTAATATCAGAAAGTTTATTATTATTTCTATTTATTTATTCTTTTTCTTTCTTATTTATTTATCTATATTTTACCTAAATTAATATATGTGTGTATATTTTGACACTATCTTACCCGTTTCATGTTTATCTTTTTATTGTTTAAATAATGGTATTATCGAAGAAATCAATGTAAAATGATAGGGCCGCCATTTGCTCTAGGTATACATAATATGTTATGCTGTAAAATTAGTACTTCAGATATATTTTGTTAATGTAGTGTCAAAAAAATGTATTCATTAATGAAATATTTAAATGATTTTTCAATTTTGACATGATTCTTAATTCTATTATACTTACATCAATAATATTATTTTTATGGATTATAGTAGTCAAAAAAAAAAACATGGATTGACTGTGTGAAAAATGATGTGTTTGAGAGGTGTGCCTGATGATATGGCGAGTGAAAGGAGAGAATGGAAAATGACCCCAAATAAGAAAAAGGGAACAGGGCAGGAGGAAGAAGAAGATATGGATTATAGTAAACTGCCTCGGTGGCTCAGTGGTAAACGCGCACTTCTACACTACTACACTAGTACTCTAGTCTACTACTACTCTACTACTACACTAGGGACTCGGGAATTCACTCTTATAGTATCCGTGACGTGACTATTTCGTAGCTTCTAAAGTATTTATAAACGTATTTTCAATTCAACGTACCAACGCACGTATTTCATCCCTAATAAAAAATGAAATGTTTTTTCAACTAGTGGAGTTCTGAAGTCGCATGTTTTGTATAAAATGAAAGCAAGCGTTAGTCTTGACCTCGGAATAAAGACTTAAAATGCACGTCTTCATTTAACCAGATGAAAGTATTTATTTAAATAAGTCTTAATGTAAAGCAGTACGCCAAGACTAATGAAATTTCTAGGTGTCGAATAAAATTATATTCATTCTAGCTTGACTGCTTTAAGAATTCTTCGTAAGAAAGAACGAATGGTGAATTTACTTCTTTTTATATAAGACTAGCTTTTACCCGCAGCTTCGTCCGCGCATATTTCGATTATTATCTGTCTTAGGACCTCTAATTACTACGATTCACTCCTATCCCACCATATATTTCTTTTCGTGTAACTCATGGTTTATGCATCGCACGCCGAAATAGCTCTTAACAGGATTTTTTCAGACTTACTTGAAATTCATCGTTTTAATTTGACCAATTAACTCATTATTCTTCTAAATAATTTATTGCTTGTATGTTACACTGAAGTATAAACAATAATACTGTAAAGTTTCATCAAAATCCGTTGTGTAGTTTTTGCGTTATAGTGTAGATATATCACAATTATAATAACACCTTCAATCAGGAAGACTTAGAACATTATATAAAATATTTTTACGTTTTTTAAGTAATTGCCCCGTTACTAAGTAAGGATGAACCTTATTTCCTACGCAAAACGCTCAACAAAACGCTTGTCACTGTAAACATAATAAGTATTATCGTAACGGTTTAGTGTTTAGATGGCTCTGGTTGCGTTTACAACGATTTTGGCTATAACCGTTACGGTTCGAATAACAATTAAAATAACGTTTGAAGCGTTAATCGTTAACATTCTATTCAAATTTATGGTACGAGCTAGGGATGTTTAGGATTTTAGTTTATTGGGAATTATTATAACGTCTATACGCGTTAGATTTGTTTAATACTAGTTCTGCTTGCGTATTCACCTGAATGTGGCCGGTATGAGATATATTTATTTACCCGGGCTACAAATCCTATGGTTATTGAGTATCTGGAAGATAGAAATGCGTGGAGTACTGCAAATTAGCGAGACACTTCCATTATTGTTAAGAGGGTGAATCAAAAAATTCTTGGAATCAATATTAAAAAATGCAAAGATTTAAATATTTTATGTTTCTACATAATCTCCCTCCAATGCAATGCATTTAGAATAACGCGTTTCTAACTTCCTTATTCCTTGTGAAAAAAAATTATTTTCTTGACTCTCGAAAAAGTCCTCTACGGCAGCTATAACCGCGTCATTATCGTGAAATTTTGTTCCACGAATTTCCTCTTTTAATTTTGGAAATAAGTGAAAATCACTTGGGGCTAAGTCCGGAGAATATGGTGGGTGGTCAAGGAGATTGAAGCCAGCACAGCGGATTGCGTTGAGCGCAACTTCCGAACGATGAGCAGGAGCGTTATCTTGAAGGAACAACACGCCCAACGACAGTTTTCCACGACGTTTTTCTTTAATCGCTTCACGCACTTTCGGGATTAAATTTGCATAATAGGGTCCAGTAATCGTCTGGCCTTTTGGCATGTAATCAATAAAAAGGATTCCTTCACTATCCCAGAACACAGAGGCCATAACTTTGCCAGCGGTAGGAGCAACTCGAAATTTCTTGATGGATGGAGAGGATGGTCGTTTCCAAGACGTGCTTTGTCTTTTAGTTTCAGGATCAAAATGGTGGACCCACGTTTCATCCATGGTGACAAGACGACGGCAAAAATTATCCGAATCACGCTGGAACATTTCGAGATTACGCTTGGAAATTTCCAAACGTCGCTTTTTGTTTTCGTCGGTTAACATTCGTGGCACCCATCTTGCAGACACTTTTTTGAACCCCAGTGAATCAATTAAAATGGATTGAACGCTACCAAAAGATATCTTTAGGATCTCAGCTATATGTTTTATAGTCATTCTTCTGTCTTCCAAAACCAGATTCTCAACCTTTTTGACATTTTCTTCTGTAACGGAGGTTGAAGGCCGCCCAGAACGCGGGTCATCTTTACAGCTTGATCTACCTCTTTTAAATTCAGCCACCCAGTACGCAACCGTAGAATAGGGTACAGCATCACCCCCTAATGTCTGCTGAATGTCCAAAAAAATTTCCTTCGTAGACATTTTTTTCAAACTGAGATATTTTATCACCGCACGTAACTCACTTTTATCCATAATTTTGACTTTTTAGCAACTCGTTGCACAAAAAAATTTATTACATGCGAACGAACTGACAAAAACAAGTGACAGTCTGCATAAATATAGTGTGATAGACACTCTTTAATTTGAATATCGAACTTGATCCAAAAAGGTTTCATATACATATATGCACTTCTAAGAACTTTTTGATTCACCCTGGTACTTACACATAATACTTTTATTCGTTTTTGATTGCATTTCCAATTAATAATAATATTTATCTATACTAATATTATGAAGAGGAAAGATTTGTTTGTTACGATTTAACCTAAAAACTACTCGTCCGATTTTTAAAATTAATTCTTATTTATTAAAATTATTTAATTGCCAATAGAAAGCTACATTTTCAGCGAGTATCATAGGCTGTATAGTACATCTACATTGCACCCGTACGGAGCCGGGGCGGATCACTAGTCTAACACAAAAAAAAATACTGAGTTATTACTATTTCATATGAATTTCCCGCATATTTGGATACTGTAGTTAGTCAATGCGGTGAGGTGGTCGGCCACTCCATTCACTAACTACTGATAACCGCAATTCGTGATTTGACTGAGCGAATACGATGCGGAGATAATATAGGTGCAATTCTCTAGTATGTATACATAATGTTTTATGTGAAACGAAATTAATTGAAAGATTTTTGATTTGTTTCCACACAAGATATATTTTTTTAATTGTTTTATGTCAGTTATCGACAGACGAGCATGAGGTTCACTTGATGGTAGGTGATACCTCAGCCACAGAACATCAGTCAATGATGCGCTGTCGACCTAATTTTTACTTCGAGCATTCGGAAAATAGACTGAAACCGAAACGCGCAATATGCACTTCACGGTTTTTCCATCTATGAACGGTGGTTCGTTACCCGGTCGGAATTTAGATATTCCTCCCACCCGATCAATGCCCGAAGTTACCAGACGTGAGGAAAACATGCTTAGAGAAAATTATAAACATGTTGTCCCGGTGGGATTCCAACCCACGACCCTTCGATGGGCATGGCAGGTGTTCTACCTAACGCGCCAACGAGCCCGTCAAAATTATGAATAAGAATAGGAAAATAAAGACTTAAACTAATACCTAAAGCTAAAAAATTTATAAAATAAACAACAACAGCTGTTCCGCCGCCATCCCTTTACATTCTAGAGAATATCATGTTTGTTCGTAAAAATTTGCATCAATTCACTGTCAAAAGTGATATTCATTCTATAAATACCAAGAATAAGCATAAAATAGTAGTCCCAAAATAAAGATTAACAAAATCGAATAAATACCGAAAAATAATAATAATAATAAAATACCGAAGTGTGTAACTGATCTTACGACTAAAAAGTTCAAAAACGTCATCAAAGGAATCCTAATTAAAAAAGCGTATTATAAAATCCAATACTATATTGACGATAAAGATGTATGGCGCTAATTCATCTCTGCATGTGCGGCTTCCCTGGCAACTTGCGCTATGCAAGTGTGTGTATCTCATTTTACACCAATAGTAAAAACTCAATTTTCTTTAGCATTGTATAGAATCTCTGTATACCTTGCATTATATAAACTTCTCAGCCGATTATTACTATTGTAACCGAGTCTTTGTAAGCTAAACCATTCTTGAAAAGAGTGTCCATGGAGTTTCTTGCCAGTTCTTCTCCATGAGACCCATTTCTTGGAACCGTGCAACTAGACGTTTCATAAGAGCCTTCAAAAGCCTATTTGATTTTGAAACTTTTGATTTTTTTTGATTTTTTTTTAAATGTAGTGACTCAGCTTCAGCTGATAAACACAGCGCTGGTTTTCAGTCACCCCCTTGTGACTTGGAGCATCTATACTACTCAACTTAAATCTATACTAATATTATAAAGAGGAAAGATATGTATTTTTGTATGTTATGAATAAACTCAAGAGGTAATACTGGTCAAGGATCCTCCCTTTAGGTTGGAGGGCGAGCAAAACAAATCAAATTATCATATATTAATTTAGGTAACACAATGTACACTTATGAACGTGAATAGAAAAATAAATTAAATGCTTCTTATTTAACGTTTACTGCCAGTTCTCACATCAAGGGCGTAGAACGGACGAGAAGAACTGGCTATGAACTCTCCGCCACTCTTTTTAATCACCAAGTATTTTGTTTAACAAAATGTTTGTAAGGAGCTGCAACCATTACACCATGCTCCGCATGAAATATTGAATTAATTAATTATAATAATAAAAAATAACGAATATGAAACGAAGCTTTGTCGAATAGGAGCACGCACTTATCGTGGGAACACCACGCAAACACATAGTCGAAATCAGGGACTGAAACCGGTTAATTTTTATTTTCCAAAATACGTATCTGACTAAAATACCGTGATATTAGTTTTAAAGAGTAATACACACTAAACTTACCACAGTCATTTTTTCAGTAAATAAGACTAAAAACGAAAGAATATTAACAAAAACCTTTATTAGACCGGTATAACTCCCATAGTAAATTAACCGGTCAATCCCTGATCGAAATAACTTCAGCTGAATTGATGATTTTTCCTCGAAAAAAAAACCTTTTTTTGAGAGAGGAGGAGGGCTAACACACATCCCCTTCTCCATATTATCAATGACTGTCAGATATGTACACGATAAGCTTAGACAAACAGATCAGAGCTATTATAGTTACATATTACACGAGTTACCTTGTCAATAGTTGGATAACGCCATCTATGAATTTATTATGATTTACTATCGTTCAATAAACTAGTAGTAGCTTATTGGATGATGAAATGAAATTTAGCTTTTGCAGGATTCCTTTATACTCACTGGATTTAGACTGAGTGACTCGCCTACACATCTACATCTATTCTAATATTATAAAGAGGAAAGATGTGTATTTTTGGATTTTTGTATATTATGAATAAACTCAAAAACTACTAGACCGATTTTAAAAATTTTTTTCACCAATATAAAGCTACATTATCAGCGAGTAACATAGGATATTTTGAGTATAGTACATCTATAAAACACTTGTGTGAAGCCGGGGCGAGTTGCTAGTGGACAATAAATTGATTAAACCAATTATTTTTATCTGTTCTCTTAATTGCATAAACAATTAATATTACAGTAAAAAAATAACATAAACATGAAGATTGCAACAGGCGGCCTTAGCAATCTCTTCCAGGCAACCCTGAACAACAAAACATGTAGAGCGTATACTTTTATGCACTTAAAAACTTTATTGAGATGTCTATAGTCCAAAATAACCACAGTAATTAATTCCTTTGCTACTTAAATAGGGTAAACATTATGGGAAGTCAACATACATAAAAACAAGGGTAAAAAACTTGTGTGTAACTAGATCTTTTTGTCGCTTTCAATAAAAAAAAAAAAACAGTTACTTCAAAATATATTTTATTTATTTATTTGTCAAGATTACATTTCTTCATTTACACACCATCTTAAAATTCTATTATAATATACGTATTGACAGAATTTAAGTGTACTTAAATTTTTTTCACTATTTATCGAACATTATATAAATAGCTAATAATTGCTCATCACGATCAATATTGGCATTTTATTTTTATTTATTTAAGTCCTTTGTTAAAATATATAAAAAACAACGGGCAGATGAATTTGTTGTTTTTTATACTATTTTATATATAGATAAAGTCCTTAATTTACAAAATGGAACAAATAGCCACCTTTTTAATACATTATATTTTGTTACAGAATGCCTCAGAACGGAAAATCAAGATAGCATCGAGCGCGAACCCAAACAAACATAATAATGACTATAAACTTAAGTGCGGAATGTGAACAAATTCGGCAAATGTGACGTTGGTGCCAAAACAATGTTTTGCTGTAAAGAACTAAAGCTACTCTATGCCACTGTTGTTCTGTTACTCGAAGCGGATATGTTAGTGAACATAGGTGCTATGGAGTCGAAGAGGTCTTCCATACTCGTTACGCAAAACCCAGATGATTTGAAATCTTTAGAACTGTGTACGACCAGGAACCAGCAAAGATTGGGCAGTGTGTTCGGTAATTTCACTAGACATCATAAAAAAGGTGAGATTTTATTGTTGTAATACTAGAATCAACATGTTTTTTTTTATGTTAGATATCGACAGACGAGCATGAGGTTCACTTGATGGTAGGTGATACCTCAGCCACAGAACATCAGTCAATGATGCACTGTCGATCTAATTTTTACTCCGAGTATCCGGAAATCCAAAGACTGAAACCGAAACGCGCAATATGCACTTCACAGTTTTTCCATCTATAAACGGTGGTTCGTTACCCGGATGGAATTTCGATATTCCTTCTACCCGTTCAATACTCGAAGCTACCAGACGTGGGGAAGACATGATTCTAAAAAATCACAAACATGTCTTCTCGGCGGGTTTCGAACCCACGACCCATCTGCTTCGTTGGGAACGGCAGGTGTTCTACCAAACGCGCCAACAAGCCCGTCAATAAAGATCCGTCAGAAATGTACCAGTCCCAAATACGGTACGGAAATTCACCTTTTCAACGTAAATCACATTCCAGCGGTATAATTGACCTGAATTTTCAATATTTTTCAAGCTTCGTTAAAAAAGTTCGAAAGATAGTAGCTATTATTATAATAATTAATGACAATCAATCGCGTCAAAGTAGAGTGAACTGTGTAATTAAAACGGGAATTTAATATGATTAAAGTGGAAATATATCTGTATCGGACATTTGTCGTATTGTCTTTGAGTCGCAAAATATTAATAACTAGCAACTCGCCCCGGCTTCACACGGGTGCAATAATGATGAACTATACACAGAATATAGCCTATGTTACTCGCTGATAATGTAGCTTTCTGTTGGTGAAATAATTTTTTAATATCGGTCCAGTAGTTTTTTAGTTTATTCATAACATACAAAAATTCAAAAATACAAATCTTTCCTCTATATAATATTAGTATAGAAGTGTAGATAGGCGAAGCAGAGTACTTTCATTTAATCAAAATATTAAAATGTATATACTTATGTCTTTCCTAGATTTCTTAAAATATCATAGTAATATTGAGGAAATATTTTACTAATTAATTAGAGTCTGGCGAACGAAAGCTGAGACTCGAAAAGCGCGGCTAATTGAAATATGATGTAGCCGCTTCAAGATTAAAACGTAAAAACTCAAATAATATAAGTTACTACTTTATTTTAAATAAATGTATTTTTTATTAGATGGAGATCTGTGTAGGTATAAACATTTTGCTGTAAAATTATTTATCAAAATTTCGTTTTACTTTGCCAACGTTATCTACAAATCTATTTATATCAATACTAATATTATAAAGAGGAAAGATTTGTATTTTTGTATGTTATGAATAAACTCAAAAACTACTCGATCGATTTTAAAAAATCGTTCACCAATAGAAAGCTACATTATCAGCGAGTAACACAGGCTATAATATCATTACACCCGTGTGAAGCCTGGGCGCGTTGCTAGTTTATATTAAAATTTCACAGTAACGTTTATTGAATCAAACATTAATTTTGTTATGTTTTTCGTAACCCAAATACTTTAGATAATATATTCAATCAAAAGCTATCCAAATATTTTTATAGAGGTAATGATCGGGCAAACGTAGGTAAGCCGCTGCCCATAGAAATCGGTAGTGAATTGTAAACTTTTAAGTTTCAGTTGGATTGTGATGAGTTGCTAAAATTTTTGACTTGCTCCTTAGTGTGTTGGGTAGAACAGGACTTGAAAAGCGGAAAAAAAATTGTAAGCCTAATTTATATAACAATATTGTCAAATTTATTATTTATCTATCTATAATCCTTTTTGTGGCAAATATTGAGTCTTAAAACGGATAAGAGATTGATAAATAATAACTTTGACAACGTTCTTACATAATTTATTCTATGTTTTCCAACCTATCTACACAAACACAAACATATCTCGATCAGATCAGGGACGTTCTTCAAAAAGGCCAGGTCAAAATTACTCGAAACCGACGAGTGTGTATGAAAGCATTGATGAAAGTGCAAGAAGCGAAATGTAAGGATCGGAGCATATGGAATTCCGTGATGTATATTATGTAATATGTATGTATGTCTTCCAGTTCCTACCTCTACAGCCCTATACCAATACTTCAGCGATCCGAAAAGCCCGTAGTGTGAACACAGGACATCATCTTAATGAGACTTATCAATATATATAAGAATGAATTTTTTGCTTAACAGGTCACAGAAGAAGAACAACATCCACAAGCACAACAACAGAATCAACAATATTTTCAACAACAGATGTTGAACCAGAAGCGTATACAACAAACGATTACAATACTACACACCCAAAGTTACCTAAACCTCTTCGATTGTACGCTGTAGATATCGATTATTCCGAAACTGTACATAACATAGATAATATTATTGAAGAAGAGAATCGTCAGAGACATAAACATGATAGGTTATTAGATAGAGAAGTAGAATTAGAAATTGATGATACAGTTTTATCTAAATCTTTAAATAAAGTTAAAAAAATGTACAGAGACTCAGCTGCGTCAGCGGTTAATAAGTTAAGCGGGAAAAGTAGTAAGAATGGTATATTTTTGACTGAGAATTGTACCACAGTTATAGCGCAAATAGGAACCACGGCTATATTGCACTGTGAAGTTAGTGACATCACTGAAAATACGGTAAGTTAGATATTTTTAAACAAAAGATCATTTACGGCCTTATTCATAAACATGTTTTGTCTCGCTCTATCGAATATAAAAAGAATACAGTACGAAAGAAATAAAACATATTTCGCCGGCTCCGGAGAATAAAATGATAACTGCTTTATATTTATATGGTATTTATCATTTTGTTCTCCGGAATCGGCGATTTTAACTACATCAAGCTTCTAATAAAACGTTTATGAATAAGGGTGTTAGTGTTTACTCTGTTATGTATGCGTTTAATAAAACAATAGAGTCAAAATTTCCATACATTAAAATATTTTAGGAGATGGGATGATTATTTCGGACGTTTTTGTTAGTCTGATTGTTTACGCTGATCTACGTAGATACTGAATTGATGTTCATATTATCTGATAGATTGAGCTTAGCTTAGGGCGAATCGAATCGAAATTGGATGACGAGAAGAAAAGTTATCTTTCATAATCTCAAGCAATATTTCATTACAATTGGTCCATCAGTTTAGGAGTTTAGTGACACAAACACGTCCATAATAATCATGTATATAAAGCTATTGAAGCAGCTATGAATATTTTAATTTGGGAAGCGAATGACAGCGCGTGGGATGACGAATTCGAACATTCGCCTCTATTTCAATATGACGTTATATTTTGTTCTATTTCTGTTATTTTAAGGCAGGCATATAATTGATTAACTATTTCCAGGTGACCTGGATACGGCGGAAAGACTATTCACTACTTTCTGTCGGTTTGGTTACGTATAGTGCGGATAGCAGGTTCTTCTCCGCTCACGGAAGACATGTCAAGGTATACTCTTCTTATGCTTCAGTGGCTTAATAATTTCGTTAAACACTGGATTTTCCGATTTTTGTTCCCAGTAGGATTTTTAATGGCTTAAAAAAATATGGCTTTTTCAGTTATAAAACATTTAAATAAAATACTTACAAATATTTAAAACGCAATTTATTATTTATTCCGACGTTTCGGGTGTTTTTCAGCAACCGTGGTCACAGGCAGACTGATTCCGGTAGAAAATATTTTCTTTAAATATGTGATACTCGCATTCAATACAATATTATAAAAACATTCTCATAATAATTAACGGATATCAATTATTTTAAATACAATATGTCAAACCATTACTGCTTTAAAATACTAATATTATTATCGACTATTTTACAAGATTTGACTACAGCTGTAGCATTTTCTAGTATTTTACGAACTTCAAATATTTGTAATTATTAAAATAACAGCGATATGAAATTCCACAAGCCTCTTTAATTGTTTTGCGAAGTTCGATAGAATTCCAGCTCTGTTTTACTTGTGGATAGCATCTCAGAGTGGATTAAATTGGATTCGTGAGGCATCAGGGTAATTGTCTTTGAGTTGGCGTATTCTCAGTCGTGATATTAAATCTATACAGGGAAATGTAATTATTAACTTAATTATTAATCGATTAACTTATTTTTCTTTTCAAGTTCTGAACCTCTTCGGGTTCATCTCGTGATTCTCTATCAATAGAACTAGATATTATGCTACTCTTGTCTGTGAATATTTAAACTTTCGAAAGTGTAAAAAATCAAACATGTTTGTATATCACTTATAACTACAGTAAGACCTACATCTCAGATTCAATTAAAAGGGCCTACATTAAAATAAATAAATATCTAGCCATGCGGAAGCTAATGCATAGCATATGCTCCGCCAACAATTTTTTATATCAACGAAGCGTCGGTATTCAGTGTGCCCAGACCTCAAAACTATCAGCTATTTTACAAAACAAGATCATAAGAAAATATCAATAAATAAATAATAAATAACTTAATATAACACTAATTCAATATGCTATAAACGACAAGTTTTGTAAGAATCGCTGTAGTACCGCATTAGTAATATATTTTGACTTTTTCTAGGACTGGGCGTTGCACATACGTTTTGCGACGTTAGCGGACGCGGGGTACTACGAATGTCAGGTTCCGACACACCCGCCAACAAGCATTTTCTTCAAACTCGTCTTAGTCGGTAAGTCAGCGATTTATTTGAACATTGTTCGAAAACTAAGTATCACTTCAGGCAGAATAGCCAACCTTTCTTGCGTTATAAGTTATCGTATTCGAATTCGAATGGAATTCGTAATTTAGTTCGATTTTGAATAAAAATACAGCTACGGTTTATGGAGTGCCCTTTAATATAAATAAAATAGGTTAAGAAGTAGAAGAAAAAAACATTTATTAAGTTCACACAAACACAGTAACAAAATAAAAATAAAATACGTAAGGTGACTAAAAGGGAAGCCACTTAGCATTGGGTCCAACATATGTGTTACAACGCTGCCGGCCTAGCATGAAAACCGCTACAAAATTTTGTCGACCGTTTTCTCGTGTTTTAATCGATTATTATCGCTCAATTTCTTTCGGGTCTAACATGACAATTACACTTAAAACTCGACTTTTAATATCAAAAATATATATATTTGTCGATCGAGATATCTTTTCTATCAAAATTGTCGATGTCGAGAAATAATATATCGAGATATCTTACATCTCAGTTTGTCTTCTCTCGTCCGCGACATATCTCAGGCTAGGCCGGCTGAGCTTCTGTGGGCACATGACACACGACCTCAAGGGTGACACCTCGCCTGAGTCAAATTAATGCTAATATGTAGTTTTATGGAGAACAGATATCTTGTGCACGCGGTCTACGTCCTATAAAGACAAGACATAGGATGTGGTGCTTTAGATCTTTTTTTTTATGTTAGATATTGACAGACGAGTATGAGGTTCACTTGATGGTAGGTGAGACCTTAGCCACAGAACATCAGTCAACGATGCGCTGTTGACCTACTTTTTACTTCGAATATTCCGACTGAAACCGAAACTCGCAATATTCACTTCATGATTTTTCCATCTATGAACGGTGGTTCGTTATCCGGTCGGAATTTAGATATTCCTTCCACCTAAACAATGCCCGCGTTACCAGACGTGCTTATTGAAAATTATAAACATGTCGTCCCGGTGGGATTCAAACCCACGACCCATCGGTGCGTCCGGCAGATGTTCTACCGAACCCGCCAACGAGCCCGTCAAAATCGTCTATTATCAGTATTGAGAACTATTGGTAGGACAATAGTTATTTTTCGAGTGGCCAAGGTGACGAGACCCCTTAAGCCGGTACATGATAAATCTTTAGAAATTTTGTTTTATCGCAAACATTGATATAGTTTTGTTGATCGAAGATCGCAAAGATAATAAATATTGTGGGCAATCGATGTCAATACGTCATACAGCCAATAAGCTTTCCTTTCCATGTCGCATCTGCCATTTCATATATGAATAATAAAAAATCCCATTATTTGCGGTAATATGATTCTCTTTTATATGGAAGTGCAGGCTTGTACTTCATAATTATTTCCGTGAATGTCGTTCTTTGTAGGTTTTATTGCTTTTAATAATAGCATAGATAATACATAGGTGGTAGTAATATATAAAAATATGTAATTAATCGAATTTTTATCAGGTAAAAATTATTTTATTTATATTTATTTAGGTACATAATACTATAATTACTAGCGATTCGCTCCGGCTTCGCACGGGTGCTATATTATTGTATATGTACATACAAAAATGAAAAAATATAGCCTGTGTTACTCGCTGATAATGTAGCTTCCTATTAGCGAAAGAATCGAAAGAAATCGGTCTAGTAGTTTTTGAGTTTATTCATTACATATAAAAATACAAAAATACAGATCCACTTTTTAATATAAGTTGTAACACGCCCCGGTTTCACATAGTTGCAATGTAGATGTACTATGAAAAAAATTGCCTATGTTACTCGCTGATAATGTAGCTTTCTATTGGCGAAATAATTTTCAAAATCGGTCCAGTAGTTTTTGAGTTTATTTATATATCACAAAAATATAAAAATTAAAAAATAAAAATCTTTCCTCTTTATAATATTATTATAATTATGATATAAATAATAATAAAGAGGAAAGATTTGTATGTTTGTTACGATTTACCTCAAAATCAGTCAGGTAGCGACCGATTTTAAAAATTCTTTCACCAAATCTCTCTCTAAATATAAATATATCTCAATATAGAAAGCTATTATATTTTTTGTGTACATCTACATTGTACCCGTGCGGAGTTAGTGTATAGTGACAGTGAAAAAGTGTAGTGCTTTGCAAGGAACACAATTTTTTCTTTTTTTTTTTAAATAAAGTTATTTAAATACCCTTTCCTTTTAACAGCCGCCTACGCAGAAATCGTTGGTGAATCGGAGAAGATCATCCATGAAGGATCTATGCTGAAGTTGATCTGCATCGTGAAGCGATCGACTGAGCCCCCATCCTATGTCTTCTGGTACTTCGAGAACAGAATGATCAATTATGATTTAAGTGAGTGCTATCATTAACAGCTTAATCCAACAAAAGTTTTATCCTTTAAACCAGGGACTGAATACCGGTTAATTTACTATGGGAGTTATAGCGGTATAATAAAGGTTTTTGTTAATATTCTTTCGTTTTTATTCATTTTTCTGAAAAAAATTACTGTAGTAAGTTTAGTTTGTTTACTCTTTAAAACTAATATCATGGTATCTCAGTCAGACGCGTATTTTGGAAAATAAAAATTAACCGGTTTCAGTCCCTGCTTTAGACAGCTACCTAACTAAACTACCACCCGTTTCGTATATCTGTGATATAGAAAATACATGTTTTTTGTTCTATATTTGTTCTATGAGGTTATGAACTGCGTGGTGCCGCCCCCGCCAAAGTGCCGCCCGGGGCGGACCACCCCCCCCCCCTCCAGCTACGCCACTATGCGTGGTACAACTAAAAGTGTTTGTGGTATATGCTAGGCTAATTGTTGTATCCCGTATATGTGCTCTGATATTGTGTCGATATATATTTTTTTGTTATCTTTTTTTCTTTTGTAGATGTTTTTTTGTATTTTAAATTCCCATTTGTGTTTTAATATTTAATTACCGTGTGAACATCCGTGAGGTGACTAGGCCACGGCTGAAAAACAGCGTGGTGAGTTTGTCAAAACCTCACCACACCATGCTGAGTCCAGTGGCCTTTTCAACAGAAGTGTATATATATTTAATATTTTTCTTTAAACTGTGCTTTGTATTTACTTTCTGTTGAATAAATGTCTATTCTATTCTATTCTATTCTAAAATGATTATTCAATAGTTCGTACTAGAGCGTTCGTAGTAGGGCGCTAGAAGTACGGCAATTGAGAATTAGCCAAGCGAATGAAATACGGAAGGGCGTGCCCCACTATTGGTTGATCACCGATTACTAGACCGTCAGACCACCTCCGTGGCTCAGTGGTAGGCGCGATGTGTTTAGTATCGGAGGTCCCGAGTTGGAATCCCAGGGAAATAAGATTTAAAAAAAAAAAAACTGCATCACCACTTACCACCAAGTGGGTTAGGTTAGGTTAAATCAAACAACTGCCTTTTAAGTTTAAAGGTTCGACTGGTCAAGGATCCTCCCTTAAGTTTGGAGTAAGAACACACCTTCCTCTATATACATTAATAACCTTTAAGAAGCAAATGTTCTGCTACTCCAGTAACACATCCGCGACTATTGATGTTACGGGTTATGGGCGGCATTCCTTTAATATAAAAAAGGCACATAAGTATGTCTTAAATATTACAAGTGGTTTACAAAGACGCATATCGCTTATATCGGCTAATACGTAGGAAATATGAAACTTTGGAAACCAAACATAATATTACTCTTGGAAGGAAGAGCCCAGCGTTGTTTATGTTTACTTGGTACCTATTATATTATGTATTGGCGTCTGTTGTAGTAATATTGAACAGGATAAGGTACATAAGTACAGGAATTTCAAATATACAATATATGCCACCCGTACACACGAATAATCGATTGATAATTTTTGACGAGATATTTGGCGCATTTGCTAGAACACCTACCGTGCGTTCCAATAGGTCACGGGTTCGAATCACTTCGGGCATTAATCAAATGGGAGGAATATCGAAATTCCAACCGGGTAACGAATCACATTTCGTCCGTCTATGGATTTCCGAATACTCGAAGTAAAAAATTGATCGACAGCGCGTGATTGACGATGTTCTGTGGCCTAGTATCATCAGTATCATCTACCATCAAGTGAACCTGATACTCGTCTGTTGATATAGTCCAAGAGCCCACTGCAAGATTTCTACCCGAATCGGACTCACGGATTAATTATATATGATTCGATGGCGAATGTAGTGGTGATAGGGTTGCTGGATATGATAAACTCTATATCTTGACTGAAGGGTTAATAAAAAGGCCACTTATCCGCTATTCGAAGAAGACTTACGATTAAAAGCGATAGGGAAGGTTTAGTGCTTTAAAAAAAATCTGGGTTGCCACCCCCACCCGGGTAGAAATCTTGCAGTGGGGTCTCCTACGAATATGTAACATAAACAAACAGAATAATCCTTGATTAGTAATAATAAATTTTGGGCTGTTGCTAAAAAAAATTAGCACAAGTTGCGATTTTTTCTCTATGTACCGGGACCTTCATTAATTCAGCTACGCCATTGGTCGATAGGAAAATTGCAACCTGTATAAGTTGTAGCATCATCTACAATCTACGCTTAGAATCAAAACGAAGCCGTTTAATCCTGAATCGCACTATATGTGTTTCGTTAAAAAGAGCACACGATTAAAGTCGATTAAATTTACTTTACAAAACGAGTAGTTTGTAACTAGTGGTAAGTGACTTAACCACTATAAATTCAAACCAATTCAATGTTTGTTTGCGTGAAACAATTAATTGCCAATTAATAGTTTGGGTTTTGGCTAATTGTCGACTAAATTTAGAGAGTGCTGTTTTTGGGGTCGCAATTAGAAAATTAATTTCGTTTTATCATACTGTTGACAATATAATTTGGACGATGGACAGTTTATAATGAAGTGGTTAATAATTTTATATGCAGTTTCCCAATTTTAGAATAGAATAGAATAGAATAGAATAAAATAGACATTTATTCAACAGAAAGTTAATACAAAGCACAGTTTAAAGAAAAATATTAAATATATATACACTTCTGTTGAAAAGGCCACTGGACTCAGCATGGTGTGGTGAGGTTTTGACAAACTCACCACGCTGTTTTTCAGCCGTGGCCTAGTCACCTCACGGATGTTCACACGGTAATTAAATATTAAAACACAAAAGGGAATTTAAAATACAAAAAAACATCTACAAAAGAAAAAAAAAGATAACAAAAATATATGTATCGACACAATATCAGAGCACATATACGGGATACAACAATTAGTAATCAAAAACACACATACATAACATATACCACAAAAATACATATAGATTAGACATATGTATATTAACATACATGCATACGTTTCATCCTGACCTTAGTGATAAAGAGGCGCACACTCGTTAAGTTGTCTTTGCAGCAAGTAAGCCCTCACGTTTTGTTTAAAGGTATATAAATTCTTTAATTCACGTAATGGAGGGGGAAGGTCATTCCAGCATTTACTTGCTGCATATTTAAAACAACCTCTGAACGCCGTCGTTTTATACTTTGGCATAGTAAAAACACAAGAAAAAGATCGTAACTTATGTAATTGTTGATTGCGGAATAAAACTAGCTTATTATAAAGATACGATGGTGTATGATGGTTTACTACCCCGTGCAAGAGAGTGTAAAGGTGAAGCTGTCTTTGCGCGGCCAATTTTAATTAAATTCTCTCGTCATATATTGACCGCATCGATGACTTAATGATGTAGCACCGGAGATTCCGGCTTCGAATCTCGAGGAAACAAAAAAAATTAAATTCAAATAAAAATCGGTCGGGCAGGGCACAGAAGACTCAAAGGCCTCACTTCATTGAATGTACAGAAAAATATTCAGTGAAACGGACACATAAATGTATCTGCCTCATGCCCTACTAGAGGATGAGGGAATTTATTTTTTGTCATATTAATATTGAGAGATAAGCATAATTGGTGGTAAAAGCTAAGTTACGGAAAGCGATCAACGATATCTTGACGACCTATGTATAGTGTATACCTAATATTAATATTCGGAAATTATACATATAATATACATACACTTTCAATATATTCAGAAAGCATATAAGTAAAATTCATTTATTATCACAATATGCATATTATAATGTACATATTACAAATATTATGTTGATAAATTAATTTAAAAAAATAAAAAGAAACAATAATTCTTAGAAAAATTAAAGATTCGCTTGCGATAGGGCTAAGAAAACTTGGATAGTTTTTCCAGGATAAAATTAGTCAGTGTTACTTTTTTTGTTTTATTAAATATTACTACTGTACTATGAAAGAAATCTAGCCTTTACTCTACTCTTGTGGTATAAAAGAAAATCCAATAATTTTGCGTCAATTAGTATGATTAAATTAAAATTAATAAAAAAATCGAACACGTAATTACACTTTCACAGACACACACTTAAATATGTAATTATGTACGGTACCTATATATAGACAGAAGAATCCTTATTGATTTGCACATAAAATATGTTATTTGCGCAAATAATACTAAATTATCGCTCGAGGGTCATTTCTTCATTGAAGAAATTTTTATGTCCATCGATAAATTCTGTTTTCTTACATAAATAGAATAAAGAAAAATACTTACACAGGCAAAAAATTCCAGTAATTTCATTTGACAATATTAATCTTTGGGTGAACGCATTGGTGAACGCAAAGAATAACATTGTCAAATGTACTATAGTAGATTTTACGGTCCGTTTCTTCCAATGTAAATAAAATAAAGCGTATATATTTTCTACTAGCCCGGAGTTATATGTATCATACATTCGTGAAAACATTAAGAAAATATGTACATATAATAGAGATAAGTATAAGACCAACTAAAAATTACTTTTATGATATTTTATACCTTTCAACCATATTGGTTGCTGGTTCAGTAAATCGCTTTGACAAAGGAATTCCAGACAATAATTTAAGGTGAAGATTTCTTGAGAACGGTCAAAAATTCTGTTTTTTAATTCAATGTATCTCTTAAACCTTATATAATTTTAAGAACAAAAAATATATATTTTAATGTGTTTTTTGCATAAGAGATGGAACTCAAAACATAATTAAACATACTTTAAATGCGTTAAAAAATCTTCAAACACACCCCTTAATTCTGTTTTAAAGCGGTTAAACTCTTCATTAGCAATTGTTGCCAAACAGCGTTCAATGATGGATTTTTTCTTATAAAATAGTTAATATCTAATTTCTCGCTGCTCGCAGAGGTAGCGCCTGTTTTAATTAAGTTCAACGGTATTATGTATTAGGTCCTTACCTATGAAATTGGCGTTTTATCGAACTGGCCACTTTGATCTCTAAAATCCGGCGTTTGGTTAAGAATTCCAAATTTTACATCAAATTAAAGCTTGCCTATTTGTGTTTAGAATATGATAATTCATTTGTTTTTGAGTCATTTCATTTTGCTTTGACATCGTTCTGTGCACAATATGGAAAACTTAAAATATCGCATTATTTCCGAATACGAGTTCCACCGTGGCACTAGCGCTGCAGAAACAGCTCGAGGGATTAATGATGTGTACTACCCTACTATCCACACACCACACCACAGGACCTAATATAAAGAGTTTTTGTTGGCTTTTCTCCATAGAAGCCACATTCCATTTTTCGTTTAAAATTAAATTGAAATTACTTATAAACTGTAGCGTCTTTGATGTACAGTTAACTATATAATGCTGTTCAGAGAAACCGGATTCCATCTTTCATGGCCAGAGTTGTCAGGTGTAATAATAGAGCATTGTACAAAGCGTGGCGGAGAGACTAGTAACTAACTTATATATTGTAGAACTTGGTTGAGTATTGTACATCTTTTGTTTAGATAATAAAACATGCAACCCACTATCAAGCTCTAAGTAATGGCAAGTTACTATATTTCCTACCAGTGCAGTGGCGACGTAAAACCTTAATTTTATGTTGGCAAGATTAATTTGGGGCCCCCTCTGCCAGCGAAATAATGGCTTTTTTTGGAAATTTTTTTTTGGTCGTTCGCCGCTTTTATGTAATGCATTCGGGGCGCGAGGCCCACTGGGTCACGAGGCCGTAGGCGGTGGCCCACGTCGCCCACGCCTTACGCCGCCACTATTTCCTACTGATCTATCTCTCCATATAAAACCTCAATATATCATTTTAGTATTGACATATTCAATTCTTTGTTTAATATTTTTTTTTTAGATAAGTATATTCTTTTCATATTCCTGATTCCTTCTACTTTCTTGGAATGTTTTTCTAGGCTTTTAATATCATAAATACATAGAAAAATTTAACTTTTTATTCCGATAACGTTTGGCTCGATCAAGATCTGCTAAATTGTAAACCTTTTAACACAAACTTGCGTTTACGTTCGCTTTTTGGTATCGGAATTAGCTATCATTTGTCGTTGTTTGTTTGTTTCTATGTTTATCGTTTCTGACATCGTTAAAAATTAAGGACTAGAGTATGAAAACGAAAATAGCTGGTTGAGTGTAAAAGTGTAAATGTTACCTTTTGATCCTAACCTCCTCAAATAATATAAATAAATGTATTTCATTTCAAATATTTTTAATATCTTGTAAATTATATAATTTAATTTTAATTTAAAATATGGATCGACATTGTTCTGATATAAATAAATTATTATTATAAAATTTAACTTGAAAATATAATTCAATTTATCTTATATATAAAATTTCCATGTCACAATGTTAGTTACCGTACTCCTCCGAAACAGCTTTACCGATTTTTACCAAATTTTATATGCGTATTCAGTAGGTCTGAGAATCGGCTATTATCTATTTTTCATACCCCTAAGTGATAAGGGTTGTTCACCCTTAATTTTTTTTTTAATTTTGGGCGATTTTTTTTTGATTTTAATTTTTTATAATGTGGCATTAAAAATACATACAATCCTATATTTTCACTCTTCCATTACCAACCCCTGCTTTTTTTTGTCAAAAAATCTAGACCTGTGCGAAGCCGGGGCGGGTCGCTAGTTTTATCTAAATAGAAATAATGCACAAAGTTGATGTTGTTCCTTTTTCAACAGATGGCGTTAGTGTCCACAACGGCAGACATACAAGCGAACTGATGATCGGAAAAGCTGAGCCTCGCCACGCCGGCAACTACACGTGTGTGCCGGCCAACGCACGCGCAGCTTCTGTTACAGTTCATGTTGTGCAAAGTAAGTTGAATAAAACTTATTTATCACTAGCAAGATCAAAAATCAAAAGTTTTTTATTTCATATAGGCCTTTGCAGGCTCTTATGAAACGTCTAGTTGCACGGTTCCAAAAAGTGGGTCTCATGGAGAAGAACCGGCAAGAAACTCCATGGACACTCTTTTCAACAATGGTTTAGCTTACAAAGAGTCGGTTACAATAATAATAATCGGCTGAGAAGTTTATATAATGCAAGGTATACAGAGATTCTATACAATGCAAAAGAAAATTGAGTTTTTACTATTAGTGTAAAATGAGATACACACACTTGCACAGCGCAAGTTGCCAGGGAAGACGCCCCGGCTTCACGCGGGTGCAATGTAGATGACTAGCCTATGTTACTCGCTAATAATGTAGCTTTCTAATGATGAAATAATTTAAAATCGGTTTAATAGTTTATGAGTTTATTCGTTTATAATATCAGTATAGAATATAGATCCCAGTACTAACTACTAGCTGAGAAGCGAGGTTGTCTATAAAAAAACGTACCTACCTGTGTCTTGGTTCGAATGGGCTACATATTTTGTTATAATAGGTGAATAAAATTTAAATTTACATCGCTAATTAGGTAATAATTTAATTATGTAAAAATTGCGTTTTTTTAAGTGACTGAAACTTACCACGCTGCAGTCACCCCATGGACTATCGTCTGATTAAAAATATATAATATAAATGAAATTAATGAACTAAAGAAAAAATTGTTAAGGTTGTAGCTAACAAAAATAAAAGATAAAAATCTAATACATTGTTTTATTAATTTCATAGTACCTTACATTTTAAACGGTACTAATAAGTCAATATAATTTTATTTGAGTTTTTTCTACGTTAGATGAGCATAAGGTTAAGTAGGTGACACCTCGGCTACAGAACATCAGTCAATGATGCGCTGTCGCTCTACTTTTTACTTGGAGCATTCAGAAATCCATAGACTATGACCGAAACGCACAATTTGCACTTCACGGTTATTCCATCTATGAACGAATATTCGTTACTCGATCGGAAGTTCGATATTCCTCCCACCCGTTTAATGCCCGAAGTGACCAGACGTGAGGAAGACATGCTTATAGAAAATTATAATCATGTCGTACCGCCGGGATTCAAACCCGCAGCCCATCGGTGCCCAAGGCAGATTGTACCAAACGAGCCCGTCAAAAGTAGTTTTTATTCTTCATTCAGCAATGCTTTGCTTATGGGAATACATTATAAAGTCGTATTTACATTTCTTTTCCTTTCAGGCGAAACACCGGCAGCTATGCAGCACGGAAATAACTCCTCAACAAAAAACAACCTTAACTATTCAAGAGTTTTACTTATTGTGCTGTCTTTGAGAATAATTATTAGGCAAATCTCTCAAGAATTCGGATAACGAACGGCGATCTGTATGTTTTATTTATGTAGTGATTTTTATTAAGTAATAATATAAATTAACATAATGTTTATCTAATATATTTTTTTTATAAAATTGAATTAGGTACTGTATATGCATATGGCAGATACATTTGTTTGTTTGTTTCGTTTATGATCTACTAAAAAAAAAATTGCTTCACCGAAAATCGAACTCACAGTTTCCAGTGCAAAACACGTATTGAGCCACGGAGAGAATGAACTATAATAATGTAACGATTATTTATTGGGCTGAGGGCCTAGCACGAACAACTTGCGAAAAAGTATTCGTATCGTCGATCTGACATTTGTATCGAATTTCAAATGATTTCACATACAAATGACTGATGGACGATTCGAATACTTTTTCGATAGTGTTCGTATCGTCGAGCAGTCATTTGTATGAAATTTCAAATGATTTCTCATACAATTGACAGATGGACGATTCGAATACTTTTTCGATAATCGTTCGGGCTAGGCCCTCTTAGGTGAAATGACAACCTAAATAGTTATTGTGCCACCCATGCCTTACATTACAAAGTTTTGAATTAATTATAAATATAAATATTGTGGCAAGAATTTAATTTGTATAAAAATATTTCGGAAGTAAAGTGCTAAAATAAACTCTACGAAATTTGAAGTTATAAGTTAATTTCAATTTTAAAAGTTAAGGGACAAAACCTAAGATATATAAAGAATAACACCGTACTTAATATTTGTGTTTCTTAGCCATTTTTGTCCCTAAACTTTGAAATTTGAATTACTTTAAATTGTATACTTATTGGGTTGTAGCACTTGTAGCACTATATTCTTCGAAAGTAATTATATTGTGGCTCAAATCTTATTTTAAGGCCGACACTGCATTTGAGACTTTTTAAGTCGCAGATGTCCATGGGCGGTGGTCATTACTTACCACCAGGTATCCCACCTGCTCGCTTATCCGCTCTGTTATAAAAAAAAAAAGGAATTGACTATGTGACCTTTCTTCAAAATGAAGGCTTTGTGGTTTTCATTGATTGGATGTCTATTAAATTCATTTGTTAAGCACGGATCCACCGTTGCGGGCACAATAGGTATGCCCACAACTCTAATAGATTTGTGACGTCATACTTTCACGGTCTATTGAGATTTGAGATCGATAGGCTGATGATATCACATTCAATGCCTTATTATAAAATTAAAAAAATAAACAATGAATCCTGTGTGATTTGGAACGCAGGATATCCTTTGAAGTTGTAAAAATTTCATCAAAATCGGTTGAGTAGTTTAAGTCTAAATGTGTCATTATTATGTGCAAACATATACTCTTGTAATTTTCGTGAGCGAACAAACTAACATTTTACATGTTACACTGTACAAATTCTTGGTCATATATGTATTTTGTATCTAAACATCTTTGCATAATATCGACCATGAGCAACTTCATAGACCGATTCGCACTTGGCTGATTTTCGGTGACCACAACCTTTTTTAAGGGCTGGATCCGCGCCTGGTCATCATCAGGCCTGGTCATCATAAGCGACTATTCACCAAGCCCCTGTCTGGGTGATTATGTAATGTTAAATGTAAATAATTATTGTCTTATTTTTAAGATGCTGCGGCAAAATAAAAGATGAACTAATGTATATAATATTATGTAATCTACAATTATAGTTTTACAACTACTGATGTAAAATAAAACGCAATGTTGAATGAATTCTCATGACTTGGTCGTGTATGGGATGAAATTCTGTCTTTTATTAACGCGAGTAACACATTTAAAATAAAATACTTTATAACTGATTAAAACGCGATTTATTATTTATCTAGACGTTTCGGTTTTCACCAATCGCGGTCACGGGCAGATCAAATAATATAAATAATAAATCGCGTTTTAATCCGTTATTAAGTTTTCTTTAAATGAATTTTTGTGTGTTTCACTGATCATTTTTCTTAAAGACAAACATCTGATAACATCTGATAAGGATGGCCGTTATATATATATACCTATATAAGGACGTTTTGTTTAAAAAAAATAAAAAGATATTTATTCAAAATTAATGTTTTCATCTATTTCACTTGTCGTATGCAGGACTTGGAGAAGTGATATGATTCATTTTTCGAGCCGTCACATGACTAACCAATAATAATCAGTTGTCTAGATTATAGGCCGACAACGTATATGAGACGTGATTGCCGTTGGCCTTGGGCGTTGGTGATTACTTATCATCTACCCATTTGCTCAGTGCGCTCTGTAATAACCTGGGGATGTTTTACCGAAATGGACACTGATTTAATTACGCAGTTTTAGTAAACGTAAAGAGAGAGTACTTGAGATACTACATACCAGTGGTAAATAATTGTCGAAAAATAATTGGAGCACTTTTAAGCTGCATCCCTGGTTCGGCATATTTACCAAAAAATCGAAAACAATATTTGCCGCGGTTGAAATTTTTAGAGTGATCTCTTTTCAACTCCCTCTGTAGGTACGTATGCTATATGTCCCTTTCGGAAGTATATTCATAACTAGCCATAACGCTACACAGCGACATATCGGAGCGTCTAAACTTACTAACATTACCAAAGTTTAGATATTATAAAAAAATCTGTGGGTCAAAAAGGAAAATTCGGCAAAACCCTGAGGTTTAATTTAATTACTGATAATTTGCTAAAGTTTATTTAGACACAAAACAAATTCAAATCGGCCAAGAAATTGCTGAGAACTGCCCACAAACACAAATATCATTTGAGTCCTCCATGTGCTTCGCCCTTTCAGTATGCTCATTCTGCATAAAAAAGACACTTGTTAACACACAATTTATATAAAAATATCACTACAGAATATGTTTAATTGATTCTTAAGTCTCCTCTACGAAAATATACATTTATTATTTCGTATTAAACCTCATTATAATTACAGTAGACTCTCACTAATCCGGCACTGTTATAATCAAGAGGGTGCCGGATTATTGGAATGTCCGGATTGTATAGAAAAAATAATAATAAATAAAATAAAGCATTTCATAAAGGGAATACAACGTATTTGTGTTCATATCAAGTTCTATACTTTTTTTTATAACTGTAACATATCTCTCAATTAACTAATAACATAGTTTTAAAATAATCCTTATTGAGGTGTGTTTTTGTGCAATTTATATGGGGGAGACGCGGGTGTAGGGTGCCGGATTATTGGACGTATCGGTCTATTGAAGTGCCGGATTAATGAGATTCTACTGTATTTTGATCAAATGTAAAAAAAACAGTTTTTTTTCATTAAGGTAAGAATACATTGTACAGACTTACATAAAAATTATTTCTGTGTCATTTTGTATATTATACAGGACAATAAGGTAATTTAGCTTTCAATATGATCTGGTTAGATAATCTCAATTTAAGCTGAAACTATCAAGCCTTCTAAACTCGTGTTTTTCTGAAAATATATAAAGTTAAAAATAAATAACATAAATTAAATGAATAATTAAAAACTGAAATCAGCGATTTACATAAAGTTAATTTAACCCTTCTCACCTTCTGCTTGGGGTCCAGTGGCCCCCAATGCCAACTTTGGAGCTAATTTTGATACCGTTAGACCATATAGCTCGAGTTCTCCCACCCTAGGTATGATGGTATGAAGGGTCTACTTGAGGTACGTAACATAATATTTTATTTATGAAACAACCATATGTGACTACTTCCTTGAAAAATTTACTTAATTAGTTAAAAAAAATTGTAAAAAAGACCACGACTTTACTCGTTTCCGTGCATTTTCATAACCTTAATTTATTTTTTATTTATTTCATTCTAGATAATATAAGCCGTAATTGGGTTTTTGATTTTTTGAAATAGTCTGCTCACTGCAAGCGTTCAAAAATCGATGGGGGCCGGTGGACCCCGTGTGTATTTCTCGGTTGGGGGCAGAGGTGTGTATTAGAAGGGTTAAACTAAACTATTAAATAAATTAATTGAAAATTTACTAATTTATTTATTAATTAACTGTTATAAATCAACAATTTTATTTAAAAGAAAATATATTGTATTATTTATAATACTTAAGTCTGGCGCACCGCGGGGAGCTGTAACTTGCACAGTTATGTTATTATCTGCACCTATATACATAATATATTTTCTTTAGAAATGCTGATATATTAATCATCATCTTATGAACTTTTGTTTTAATAAAATGAAGAATATTATTTGTAAGAACTAGATCTTTTTGGGTTAATTATAAATAAACCAATATCTTAAGCTTATTTTACTCATGTGTAAGCCTTATAGTTGATCTAATAAAGTATACCGAAAGAGTACAATAATGTTAAAATGTAAATACTATGGAATAAGATATTATGTAAAAGAAATGTAAAATTGTCTGTCACATGTAAGATTTAAGAATAAATAATTTTCAAGTTAACGTGCCAAGTTCTTATTTGTTTTATTTTATACCAACCATGTCTATACTTCTATATCTATATCTATACTAATATTAGAAAGAGCAAAGATTTGTAATTTTGAATATTTGTATGTTACGAATAAACTCAAAAACTACTGGACCGATTTTAAAAATTCTTTCACCAATAGAAAGCTACATTATCAGTGAGTAACATAGGCTCTTTGATTTTGTGTATAATACATCTACATTGTACCCGTGTGAAGCCTAGTATAAAATATTCAGACAAAATAAAAAGAAATACGAAAATCAACTTGCAAGAAAGCATTCATCGCGTCAATTTTTTAGTCGTGTGCCGCTCTCGAGCTTTAGAAGCATAAACGTTTTATTTAGCACCGAAGTCCTGGGTTGAAATCCCGTGCGAACAATATAAAACAATTGTTTGGGTCGCCAATGGCACAGAAAACTGGTCACCAAAATGAATATTATAAATATGATAAGAGATACAGACACAGAAATTTGTCTGCCCCATGTCGCTTACGCACTTGGGAATTTATGTCGATATATGTATGTGAGAAAGTCGATGCTTGGCTAAAAAAGTCTAAATTTAAAAATAATTCATTTTTCAACTTAATAATTATCGTATTGACAAAATAATCTAAGTTATATTTTTTTCAATACAATTAAACCCATAATCAAACTTAATAAACTATTCAGCCTTTGGATTCAATTTGGAAGGTGTTTCTTTTGAATATGACCAATTAGTACCCTTTTAATGATTCAATACGAACAATACAATTACCTTGGACCGAGAATAGCACATTTTCAGGAAATTGAATTGTAACGAGCTTGACTCAGCTGGAACATTAAATGATTTTTGCAGATTGCATTGTGGATATAAAATGCTTATTTATTTATTGACGCATTAACAACAATACGTGACATTGTTGACACACCAACAACATTACGTGACCTTATTGATAGACCAACAACAATTATTTATTATTTATTTATTGACTCATTAACAACTAAACGTGACATTGTTGACACACCAACAACATTAAGTGACCTTATTGATTCACCAACAACAATTATTTATGATTTATATATTGACTCATTAACAACAAAACGTGACATTATTGACACATCAATAACAATACGTGACCTTATTCACACCAACAATTGTTTATTACCGTACCGCACCATAACTATAAGTTAGATAACGTTGTTATTGTAGTTCTGTAAAATTACAGACGTGTACAGAACTGTATGAAAGAGAAAAGAGGTATTACAGGTTCGCCTGAATCTTTTAAACACTTTAAAACCGCGCAGTAAGAGAGAATTTACCAAAACTTAGCAAATTATTATCTTCCAGAAGATTTTGTTAATACTACACTCAAGCACAACCACCCGTCCGGTATTTCGTAATAAATTAAGAAATAAGTAAATGTAAATGAAATTTGATATTAAATTCGTCATAAGATTATTTAAACAATAATTAATTAGTTGTCGTTAGTTTTCGTAACTATATAAAATGGTCCCATTTAGTATTGGTTAAAAAGAACCTACTCTACCTCAAAGGCCGGCAACGTATCTACAGATCACCTGCCGGCCTAGCATGACAATCGCGACAAAATTTTGTCGACCGTTTTCTCGTGTTTTAATCGATTATCTCTTTATTTCTTCCGTGTCTAACATGACAATTACACTTAAAACTCGACTTTTAATATTTGTCGTACGAGATATCTTTTCTATCAACATTGTCGATATCGAGATATAATATATTGAGATGTAAGATACATCTTAGTTTGTTTCTCTCGTCCACGAGATATCTCGTGGCGGTCATGCTAGGCCGACTGGTGATGTTCGCGTTCTATCATCATCTGAAGAAAAACGTCATAAAAATACACGCCATTAAAGCAACGATACAGTGTATGTTTACGTAACAAATCGATCGATAACAATACACCTAAAGTAAAAACTCAGAGAAAATAGTTCGTATAACGTTTATAAAAGTAAATCCAAGCAAAGTGGATACTCTGTGAAATCGTATCGAAGATGTTCATAGATGGAAAAGCCGTGAAGTGCATATTGAGCGTTTCGGTTTCAGTCTATGGATTTCAGAATGCTCGAAGTAAAAAATTAGGTCAACAGCGCATCATTGACTGACTTCAGCCACAGCTGAAGTATCACCTACCATCGAATGAATCTTATTATCGTCTGTCGATATCTAACATAAAAAAACGAAACCACGGGTACCAGCTAAAAAAAGTGAATTAGGGCATGGGGCAGACCCATTTCTATATTTCATACCGCTAGGTGATTAGTGTCCCTTTGCAAATCCTTTTTTCTATAATATTTTTTTGTTAAAAAATTGATTTGGCCTCTTTTTCTTCATTAGTATAGCCGTGCGAAGCCGGGTCAGGCAGCTAGTATGTATAATATGTAGGTAAATACATATTAAATCAGTAAAATAAAAAACTCAGCGTATCATCGAATATCCTATTTTAGTCCGCATAACTGAAAATTTTCCATTACACTTTAATTACAGATGATAAACGATAATTAGCAATCTCGTTATTTGTAATAAGGATCTTAATGCTACTAGATATACCAATATTGATGACAAACAAAAAAGAGGTCATATAAGACCATATAAGACTATATAATGGACAAGGAAGGAAGGAGTTTATATAAGTTTGACTTGTATCCCTTCTATTCGAAATTCAAATATGTTCTATTTTTTATTATTTGGATTAGTTGTTAAGACAAACAGTAAAAGAGTTGATATAATGGACAAGACGGGAAGGAGTTTAAATAAGTTTGCTAGGTATCCCTTGTGTTTTAAATTCAATTATGTTCTATTTTTTTTTTATTATTTGGATTAGTTGTTAAGACTTCAGTAAAGAAGGTCATATACATAATTGACAAGGAGGGAAGGAGTTTATATAAGTTTGCTAGGTATTCCTTGTGTTCTAAATTCAAATATTATGTTCTATTTTTTTATTAATTGGATGAGTTGTTAAGACAAACAGTAAAAGAGGTGATATAATGGACAAGAAGGGAAGGAGTTTATATAAGTTTGCTAGGTATCCCTTGTGTTCTAAATTCAAATATGTTCTATTTTTTTATTATTTGGATTAGTTGTTAAGACAAACAGTAAAGGAGGTGATATAATGAACAAGAAGGGAAGAAGTTTATATGAGTTTGCTAGGTAGGTATCCCTTGTGTTCCAAATTCAAATATAATGTTTTATTTTTCTATTATTTAAATTGGGTTGTGTTAATATGATTGTATCTAGATGACACTGAATGTGTTCTTGTTGGTACTTTTGGTATGTATTACGAAAAGATTTGGTATGTTTGGTTGTTTATGAAAATAGATGAATAAACCGTGAAATGTATAGTGCGCGTTCCGATTTCAGTCAATGGATTTCTCTATGTGAAAAATAGGCCGAGAGTGCATCGTTGACTGATGTCCTATTGCTCATATCTAACATAAAAAAACTACTAGTCTACGTAAGTAAGAAATTTTCGTGGAAAAAAAATATTATTCCAGTTCTTTATATCCTTGTTATCGATATGTGATGTGTCATGTGAAATAATGGCTTCTGATCGACAAGATAATGGCGGGTTGAAAAGCCCTTAATCAGTTGTCAATTTAATCACCTGAGTTATGCCCCTGACTTGTCAGCGACCATTCGTTTAATTTTTATATGATAGGTATGTACAAATTTATTTACTTACAAAAGAGAACACGACATTGAAATTCTCAGCTAGCACTTTTAATATTAAGTTACAACTGCTTAAATCTACATTAATAATATAAAGAGAAAAGATTTGAATCTTTGAATTTTTGTGTGTTTGTAACAAATAAACTCAAAAACTACTGGACCAATTTTAATTCTTCCACCAATAGGAATAGGCAGCTACATTATCAGTGAGTAACATAGGTCTTTTTTTTCATTTATAGTACATTTACATTTTACCCGTGTGTAGCTGGGGTGCGTTGCTAGTCGTAAATAAATCGTTGGTTTAAAAGTAAAACTCACTAAGTGTTATTTTGAATCAAAATAAAATTTCCTAATATTCCTTATTTTAATCGTACATTTACGATAAGAAAAAATAAATGTGTATTGCGCTTCATAGTTTAGTTATGGACTAGAATACGTAATTAGTTCTTCATTCTAACCGTAGGTTTACTCAAAAAATGAGTAATAGTAGCAAAATTTATTTTTATTCAAAATGTCACTTAGTGAGTTTTACTCAAGGACTTTATATATATAACATAAAGTCCTTGGTTTTACTAAACCAACGAAATATAGCAATGACTTAACCCCATGCCCACAGATAAGGTAAAATCTAATTACATAAAATAAACATTCTAATGGTCTCATTAACATTTACATGGTTGCGTGGGATCCCTACGGGATATATACAGTATTTGTGTATACAGGTTTTATTCTAACTCAGGCATTTAACACGTTGAACGCCAAAAAAGTCTTCTTTCCATTCGGGCCACGTCGATCAGTGCTGACCGTCGCGCGGACGTTTAAATTTTATGGAATAGGGGGCAAACGGGCAGTCCGTTCACCTGATGGTAAGTGATCACCGGCGCCACCAGACATCTGCAACACCAGAGGACTTGCAGCTGCGTTGCCGGCCTTTAAGAAATGAGTACATACATTTGGACATTAGATATACATATGTACGAGTATCTAATTAAAATACATATAGTGTGGGCGGAACTGTGATTTTTGCTGTCGGTCAGCATTGACCGCGTTGGCGTTCAACGTGTTAAATAAAAGCAATGTCGTAGTCAGTGTAAAAAAACCATCGTTCACACATAGGTAAAACTCACTAAGTATCATTTTGAAATGTGATGCCGGGTTATTTTTAACCGGCTTCAAAAAAAGAGGAGGTTTTCAATTCGACTGTATGTTGTTTTTTTTTGTTTGCTACACGATAACTCCGCCAATAATGCACGAATTTTATTAAATTAATTCGGAGTTTTTTGAGAAAATCAACAAAATCGATCAACTAAACGATCTTCCCTCTCGTCAATACTTTCTACCAAACGAACTTCTTGCAAACAATTGAAAAATAAAATTAAGTATTTAAAAAAAAAACAAAAACCGACTTCAAAATTATATCTACGTACAGTATGTATAAACTTAAACTAAAAAGTGAAAAAATATATATTTTAATTACTTCAAAGCAAAAGCCAAAATTATTGATACTTATATATATCTATTTAATATTTTTTAACAGTAATTTTTGGTGTCGGTGCCAGCCAAAAAGGACAGTTTAATCCTGCCTTTGCAACAAACTTTCGAATGGTACGGAGCGGCCGCGGTTGGCTAGCACCGACATGGATATCCACCACTCCCTTCCCTTTTCTTCAAGTGGAATTAAAGTGTCCCTTTTCTTTCTTTTATCTCTCCTTTCCTCTGTTTCCGTTGCTCCTGAACGTGGCATAGATATAGCCAACTGGATGGATGCCAAACATTTGCGAATAATCCATATTAAAGTCTTGTTTGTTGTTCCGTCTTGAAAGCTTTCCATATATAATCCAATCTAGCTTGGACAGATTATTACATGAACAGCGTATATGGACTGAAAACGATTTTACGAATTGATGAATTCAAATTTTCATAAGTTTAGTAGTAAGTACCAATTTTAAGTAGCACCTCCGAGTGTCGAGTGGGTGAATGAACCAACGTGAATAATGTGAACTAAGTCTCAAATAAAAAAAAATATGTAGCTATATTTCATATCTTTGTTTATAAAATTACATTTCATGATGGTGTCTCTATTTTCTTATCTGCGAATCCTTAATTTTTATTAGGTTAAAAAAATAATGTATTGATTACGAAAAAAAATCTTGTGGCTTTTCTCAAAATTTTCAATCATTAGTGTAGTTAAAAAGAAAAAGCTCTTGAATCGATATTCTTCTCTCCTTTAAAAGTCTTTTCGAAAGCTTTGTTAAAATGTACTCAATTTTTTTTATTAATTTCATAATATTAAATTCATTTGTTTAATAACTTTTCAAACTGTTCAGCAATCTTTTTGGTTTTTTTTATGTAGTGCGTGATATTAAATTCATTTGTTTTTCGAAGTACTTAATCCATTTATCATTCTTATTTTAAAATCGTATTTTCCCCGGTCTGCTACCGGACACGATAATGTCCTACATTGTTCCGAAACCAAAACCATTGGAATAGAAATCATACCATCCATCAAGTTCAATGAATCGAATGGTAATAAATTAAAAATTCTTTGCGGATTTCGAGCTTTGTTTTTTATTGGAATTCGGTGGTGATGAATAAGGGCAGTAGTACACTTCTATTTTTGTATTTTGTGGTGTTACCTGATTAATTAAAAACAAAAGCGTTTCTAGTGTTGCAGACGCGTTCGGTAGAACCTTGTGCTTTGATTGGTCGTGGGTTCGAATCCCGCTGGGATGACATTTTTATAATTCTGTAAGCATGACTTCCGTACCTTTGGTAACTTCGGGCATTAAACGGGTGGGATGAATACTGAAATTCCGACCGGGTAACGAACCAACGTTCATAGATGGAAAAACTGTGAAGTGCACATTGCACGTTTCGATCTCAGAAACCAAAAAGTAGGTCGACAGCGTATCATTGACTGCTGTTCTGTGGCTAAGGTATAACCTCACGTGAACCTCATATTCCTCATCAACCTCATCACATAAAAAAATACGATTTAATAATTAAATAATAAATGTTTTTTTAATTTTACTTTTTATTTTAAAAACTCAATTAAAATTTGTAATAATAAAATACTCTAATTACCAATTTTTTTTATAATAATAATCGTCATACCTTTTAAGTACTACGGACTATGACCTGGAGGCCTAAAACAAAATACGAAGTTTCGGCTGACGGATCGTACATTTTACTATTATGAATCCGATGAACGACACGTCTTTCGAAATAAGACATTATGTCTTTCGTTTGACATTATTATGATTGTAAGAATTGCTAATTCGCGAATAGGAACGTTCCATATTTGAAAATTGTATACTGAATACAATTTTTAAAATGAATATGAAATTAAAAAAAAAACAGTACTGAGATTGGAATCTTCAAAATTTGACATAGGTTTATTATTATACCAAAACTTTGAAATAGAATATTGGTAGTTTTCATTGGTTTGATTTTCATAATATTTAATAACAGGACATTATGTGCTTAGTATAAATACCTGTATTACATAAACAAGCTTCTTGTATAATGCGTGAAACATGTATGACTATTTTAATTGAACATTTCAAATATCATAAACAAATCATACATTTTTTGATTTCTTAACACGCCAACTTCTAACCTACTTCTGGTAATTAAGAGCATTGAACGGATGGTGGAAAAGCCTTACATTTTCATTTCAGTGTGGGTTCCCGAAGGCTTGAACTAAATCAACTTCTAAGTTAAGCCTTTTATAGCGCATATGTTGATACTCACAAGGGAATCAAAACCTATAGGGTACTTATCGTTGACCTAGAATCATAAAGTTTGGCATGAAGCAATGTCATGTAGCAACACTAGAGGACTTGCAGATGCGTTGCTGGCCTTTTAAATAGGAAAAGGCTCTCTAAAACTATAATATTAAAAAAAAAATCTTAACCCTTACATTCATAATGTAGGATGCAGACTACATCAGCTATATATATATAAGCAACTTTTTTTTTCTTTGTTATCGATAAACTTGAAAACTACTGGACCGATCGGCATGATACCATGACCATTCGACGCGGAATTAATTGTAGAAGGTTTTAGGCTATTCATTTTTTGAATTCCATCGAAAGAAATTTATGTGGATAGTTAATATTCGTCTATCCTTTACAATTCGCCCAGCGAAGCGGGCGGGCGGGGACGGCTAGTAATACATATTCTGATAATAATTGAATGCCTTTGTCATAAAAAAATATGTCATCTGTCACCTGCATATTTTTTTAACTTAAAGAAATGTCATGTAAAGGGCTAAGTAGTTTAGTAGTAATTTCTATACTCTAAAGTTAGCTAAAAGCAATTTAAAAAAAAACAGATACTTTGTTCCCAACCGCCCCGCTGTGGAGGTAAATGATTCATTTTATTAGTTCCAAACTTATTTATTGTAAAACTCCGCGATACAATTCAAACCCGCGGGCGCAATAGAATTTTTTACGACTTAATCGAGGAAAGGAAGTTTTATTGTAACATAAAACGGTAATGTAAGTGTTTTTACATGATAACATAATATATTAAACTAAATACTAGAATTGTTTTTCAAATTTTTACTGCCATAACCCAAATCTTTATTCATTTTATCGATATTTTCTTCGGTTTTTACGAATAGATACGATTTGGAAAATAGTTAATTCTGTCCTTAAAGGTCGGCAATGCATCTGCAAGTCCTCTGGTGTGGCGGATGTCTAATGGTGCGGGCGCGAGCCAACTGCCCGTTTGCCCCCGAATATTATAAAGAGGAAAGATTTGTATGTTTCTATGTTTGTAACGAATGAATTCAAAAACTACTGGACCGATTAAAAAATTATTGCACTATTAGAAAGGTACATTGTCAATTGTAATATATAGCTTTTTTTGTGTATAGTACATCTACATTGATCTCTCTTACCAGTAGTTCAATACTTTTTGTTTACTTAACATAAATAAGTTCCCCTATCCCATAGTAGTGCATGGGATAGATCCATTTCTGTGTCTGTTTCAATTTTATTTTTTCTTTATTGATAAGTAGGTGATCAATCAGCCTTTGTGTCCTGCCCGATCGAAAAAATGTTATACTTGTTTTTTCGAAATTCGTCCATTCTATGACCTCCGATTAATTCATGATTTAATATAGGTACTCTATATTATCTTTCCTTCTTAAGTCGTACAGCTATAAACAACCTATAACTTAGTACATAATATATATAATACTTGAATTTAAATACCACAGTGAAATTGGGCACGCATCGAAGGTAAAAAGGCTTTTTACCTTTTCGAGATGAAATCCTAAAAGTACCCGAAAGGTAATCACAGTGATTCCTTTTAACGAGCCCTGATGAAACTGAAACTCAAACGGGTCCGTTACGGTGAATGTTCGAGAATATTCGACAATGTACATAAAATTTCATTTTTCAACAAGACCGTACTTAAGGGCTTTGGATCTTCAGATTAGGTATTATGATTAAAGTTCCCGATATTTTGAGATATTATATTTCGAACAGACGTCGCGTCTCTTGGATACAGAAACATCACGACAATATGGAAAAAAGGTTACGTAAGGTCGAATATCTATCTGAGGTAACATGTTTTTGGCGTTTATTTAGGGTAAGTTATTAATGGTTCCCATTTTACGAGTAGATAACCTATGTATTACGGCTAGTTTTTATGTTAGATATCGACAGATGAGCATGGGATTCATCAGGTAGGTGATAGTTCAGCCACAGAACATCAGTTAATGCGATGTCAACCTACTTTATACTTTGAACTTTCGGAAATCCATAGCGATCCGAAACGCGCTATATGCACTTCATGGTTTTTCCTTCTATGAACGGTGTTTAACGCAACGGGTCGTAATTTCGAAATTCCTCGCAACCGTTTGATGCCCGAAGTGACTAGATGTGGGCAAGATATTATATTCTACGAAAATTATAAATTTTTCGTCTCGGCGGGATTGGAAACCTGTGACCCATCGGAGCGCGAGGTTCAACCAAACGTGCCAAAGAGCCTTTCAAAATTGTATTTCGCTGCGCAGTATATTTATTTATTACTTTGGTTCAAAGTAAAACACACAACAAAGTGCTAATTGCGTATTGTGGTTCATAAAAAAACTACGAAGCGCAATACGCACTTAGCAATTGGTTCTTATTGTAGATTTACGTTTAAAATAAGCCATAATTAAACAAATCTATTTTTATTCTAAATTACGCTTAGTGAGTACGAAAAATTTGGTGGGATAGGAGTGTATTGCAGTAGAAAGACCCGGAAACTTAAATAATAAAATAATTAAAGTCTACGAGGCCAAAGTCATGGGTAGAAGCTTATAAAATATTATCTAAACATTCAAGTATGTAGTATATTCACGAATTTCTGAAAATTGTTTACTGTTACATAAAGTATGAGGTAGGCTTGTTACCAACGAGGCGCTAAATATTCATATTTATGTTAATTATTAAGTTATACACGACATTTTTAAATGATATCGTTGGTAATGTTAAACTTAAGGAATTACGTGTACAACGAACATGTTTTATAATTAACATTTTAACAGTCCGCAAAAGAAGTTGCATAAGTATTACTTAAAGGTTAAGAATGTTGTCCGCGAGTTAGTTCGCATGTAACAAATATATTTTAAGCTTGTATTATAATGATACAAAATAAAAACAAAAATACTACAAGAAATTTAATACATTATATTATACGAGATTTCTTAGAGGCAACCCCGGAGAAAGGTATCAGAGGGATACATTTTATATACTGGAAATGTTATATAATGTATCAAGTTAAAGTTAATTTACCTTAAAAAACTATATTTAAAGAGTCCAACAGAAGATTAGTATGATAAAACAAATACACAGACAAAAATGTAAAAAAATCAATTTGTGGTATTATATTCAACGTACACTCGTTAATTTTAATGTTTATCAGAAGCTGTTCAGTAAAATCCTAAGTACAGTATTACGACTCGACTATTTTATAATTTTATTGTTGTATAAATCTCTTAATACAGTACACATATAAAATACACAAGAACTGTAAAACGCTTAAAGCGAGCTTGATAAAACACATAATACACACTAAAAATAAGTTAAGTTTATTTCTTATGTAAGAATAAAGATAATATAAAATAAATACTAAAATCTACAGCTATATTAGTGTATTTTATTCATGCTATGACTGAAGAAATATAGTGATGAGTATAGGATTACTAACATTAAAGTGGTTTTAGTTGCTATGTTTTGTAGACAACTTAGTATTGTTGCCAAGTGTACGCTCAGCCTTATTCATTAGCTTTAGAAAGTCAAGCTACGACATCGTACGCGTGTAACGAAGAGTATGTTTGTTCGTGCATAATCAACTTTGTTTGTTTAATATTTTATTTATTCAGTACTTCGTGATTTTAATTGGATTTATTGTTTCAAACTCGGGTGATTATTTTAAAATGAATAAATTATACACGCTTTACGGAAGCATTTTGTTCCATTAAATACAAAGTAAATGATAATAGTTATATTCATACTCGTAGATACACGGTATCGGACATTGCGTCAATAATATCCATCTCGAACTATTATACTAATCTAAACCATCTCGATGTCTGGAAGTCCACAATTGCGCAATTCCTAAGACACTTCCTGCTTCGCACAACCAGAGGTTTTTACGAACCGATACGACTTAACTTAATGCTAAAGTCCGGATATCTTTTTAGTCATTTCACAACATGGCAACCTCAGACTGTTCAGCTGGCCTAGCATGACAACCACGAGAAAATTTTGTTGTGTTCACGAATAAATGATTCTGAATTTGAAAAAAAAATAAAAATAACATATATCTACATTGTACCCGCGCGAAGCCGGGGCATTTTGCTAGTTTACTATAAAATAACTTGGTGCATGAGACTACATGGCAAACACGAATTTAATTTTCTTTATAAAATATCTCAACGAGCGGGAACATATTTAAGAAGCAGAAAAAAATAATCCCGATTTTAAGAGCAAGTCTCGACCTCCTTCGAGCGAAGGTTAAAACGTTGCTGAGTAGATTTTTTGTGTGTTCCAGAAGTGTTTCATTCGTACTATTTTAAACGACTGTTTGAAGACGGTCTGCCATTTTCAATCTATTTCTTTGAAAGCTACGTCAATAAAGTACTAGCTGAATACAGCCATTCGTTCCGCTTATACATAGATTTGATTTTTTCATCCAATCTAAATTAAATATATAGGAATAGATTAGAAAAAAAATAAGTACTCTAATGCCCTATGCATTAGTCATATTTCTGTGTCTTCTTTTCATAAATATTGCGCACACTAAAACAACATGTATATGTGCACGCTTGACCACATTGACAGCCAAACGGAATTCGTGAGATAGAATATTTATACCTTAGCCAAGAACATCTGTTAATAATGTGCCGTCGCTTTAATATTTACTTCGAGCATTCTGGTGGCTCAATGGTAAGCTCTATGCGTTTAGCACCAGAGTTTCTGTGTTTGAATCCCGGGAAAACAAGATAAAAAAGTTGTATCGGTCGCGCGGGGCAAAGAAGGCTGATCACCATCTCACCTGTAAAGAAAATTCATCAGTGAAACAGACACAGAAATGGGTCTGCCCCATGCCCCACTAGAAACCTTAGGATTTCACCTTTATTCAGAAGTCCATAGACTGAAATCAAAACATATTCAAACCAAGGACATCCAGTGCTAATCGCAACGCGGATACGAGACAACTGCACGTAACTCATTACGTAATGAAATACATATGTATATGTATGTATCTAAATTTTGCATATATATGCATTATCAAATATTGTATTTTACGGCTATGAGCCAAAATGACATCTAATATATAAAATTTCCATGTCACAATGTTAGTTACCGTACTCTTCCGAAACGGCTTTACCGATTTTTACCAAATTTTATATGCGTATTCAGTAGGTCTGAGAATTGGCTACTATCTATTTTTCAAACCCCTAAGTGATAAGGGTAAAATGAAGGGTAAAAGGGTAAAATTAAGGGCGAACAACCCCTTAATTTTTTTTTTATTTTGGACGAAATTTTTTGTTTTTATTTTTTTATAATGTGGCATTTAAAAATACATACAACCCTTTTTTTATCACCAACCCCTGCTTTTTAGAAATTATTTACATGGCAAAACAACGTTTGCCAGGTCAGCTAGTATATACATAAATCTAGTATCAATAAGCCTGAGAATTACGCTAAAACCACGGTGCAATTGCACATCTGAAGCTTTTGACAAATCAAATAAAACTTTGAAAGACGCTCAGCATTTGGCAAGTTCTAATTGAATTTGTACGGCTCCAATGGCTACACTTTGAACTCCGAACCTCTTGCATAGTTAATTTTATTACTGATTCTATGTATACAATTTTGGGTCGCGTACATAATTTAAGTTGCCTTTTCATCGATACGCCTTAATTTCGTGTGTAGCACGTTGGCTCCCTATTTTCCCGCTTTATATTCGCCTTCTTATTTTAGTGGTTTCATATCACAGTTTCATATTAAATTATATATTTCTCTAATAAGAAGTCTTTGCGACCTTCATAGGACCCCACAAGATTTATATATTGGAACGAAGTTCCTTATCGCGCGTTGTGAAAGGGGGCTAGACGGAAAAAATTCTTACGAAAAGTTGTCACGACACTTTTTGCTATAGTAAGCTATTGTAAGCTGTGCGGCGTCGCATGTTTCTCTGTCTGTCTGTCTGTCTCTCTCTCTGTCTCTCTCTCTCTCTTATAGAAAGCAAGCCAGATATTTTCATTTCTATTTCGCATTGAACAGTGTGGTGTCGCGACGATTATTTTTGTTGAGTGTATACAGGATTTTTGTAAATAATAAATAATAACTAAAAAATAACTTCGTTCCATCCGGGTGTCCCTTGACACCTCTCAAGTTTTTTTTTTATAACAGAGTGGAAAACCATTCGGGAACCACTAAATTACGAGATGGGAAGTACAATGGGAAGTAGCTTAAAATAAATAATAATAAAATAGACATTAGCCCCTGAACTTGTGCGCTCGAATTAGCTCGAGCGCGTTAGACAGGACAAACTGTGCACACTGGAGATAATTCGAATGGCGTTGTATTTAATACTGATATTATATAATTTTTCACTCTCGACACACACACACACACACACGTACCGCTGTTGGTTTTTAATGTGTGCGTTCAAGGGGTTAAAGAAATAATACAATCTCGTCTAATATTAAAAACAAGGACCGAATACCGGTAATTTACAATGGGAGTTATACCGGTATAATAAAGGTTTTTGTTAAATTCTTTCGTTTTTATTCATATTTACTGAAACAAATTAGTGTGGTAAATTTAGTGTGTATTACTCTTTAAAACTAATATCATGGTATCTCAGTTAGACACGTATTTTGGAAAATAAAAATTAACCGGTTTCAGTCCCTGATTAAAAAGGCGCAAATAATATTCAATGACCCAATTTTATTAAATATTTAAAGATACCTTACCGCATAGGATCGAACCCATGGGATTTCAGTAGACAAAGGCGTACCCTCACCATAATATATGAGACATAGTATAGTTTCTATTGATCATTAGATAATGTTTGAGTTGCGTGAGCCATGTCTTCACAATATACCCGCGATTTTGCCATTTTGAATTTAACGCTATATATATATATTGATGTATTTATTTAATATTCCGAAAGCTTATAAGAAAAGTAAATATTACATATTTACTGAGTCGCTTAATGGGGCATGGGGCAGTCCCAATTGTGTGTTTGTTTCACTGATAATTTTCTTTTACAGGCAAGTAGGTGATCAGCTTATGTACCCTACTTGTGTCTACTTGTCTGTTAAGAAAAATATCAGTAGGATATTGAAATTTAAATAAAATACTGTATACAGAATTATAACGCGATTTATTATTTATATCGTTTCGGATGCTTTTTAGCAACCGTGGTTACGGGCTAGACTAATAAATCGCATTTTAATCCGGTATAAAGTACTTTATTTAAATGTGTGATACTCGCGTTAATAAAAGAAAATATTGAAATTACTAATCACTTAACCGTTTTTAGTGGAATTTTATATGAATAATGCATACAAGTCCTAAAAAATATTTTACTAATATTTAAAATTTCTTTTTAAGCTCATTACTCTACACAATTTATTAATTAATTTATTTTCAATTTGTCATTAAAAGTATGTTTATTTCAAATTAACTAATTTATTCATTCATTCATTTTCTTTAACATCCCAAAATTAGATCATCAGAACTTGAACAGAGCAAAGAAAAGATTAAGCATACTCAAAGCCCCTCGTATGAAATTATATTTCTTCGTAAACATTGATATGCACGAATAAAAACGGATAAACTCGACTTATGTTGATTTTAAATTCAGCGTTTTCGCTTCGTTAAAATTATTCGACCGAAGCAAAACAATGTTTACAGCATTTTAAATATGAAACGAGAATATTTTACTGTGTTGTTTTTATTGTCTGTGAATTTTTATGTATCAGAATTATTTTTGAAGGATCAATCTATGGAACTGACTGGCAATTTGCGGTGGTTTAGCTTCCGCCCAAAATTTAGTTAGACACCGACTGACAAGTATCTCACTCATATAGGTACAGAATAACGATCAATGATGCATTGTCGACCTATTTTTTACTTCGGGAATTTCGGCAATCTATAGAATGAAATCAAAACGTGCAATATGTATTATGTACTTCACGGTTTTTCAGTTTACGAGCATTACGAGTCGTTCGTTACTCAAACGGAATTTTGTTAAATTCAAATTCAAAAATCATTTATTCATTTAAATCAATCAAATGAACATCAATAAAAAATAAAAATTAAATCCTTCTAATTTTACATTTACTGCCATTTCTCAAACCAAAGGCGTAGAATGGACGAGAAGAACTGACAATAAACTCTCCGCTACACACTATGCTCCACATGACATATTGATGTAATTAACTTTGAATCATTTTGAGTTATTCCACCCATCCCAAAATTGGAATAGAATAGAATAGAATACGTTGAGTTACCAGTAGTGAAAGTAACTTACTAAACATTTTAAATATAAAAAAAAACCACTGGTGTAAACGCCACTTATCTCAGCATGGCGTGCTGAGTTTTTGGCTAAACACCACGCTGTTTTTCAGGTGTGGCCATTTCACAGATGTTCACGCGCATATGTAAGTAAAAAAAAGTGAAATAAAAATATAATTTGAAATTAAAAACAGAAAAATTATAAATGCATCGGAACGCAAAGGAGTTGTATTATACTACCGCAATGTGCCAACAAGCCCGTCAGTACCTCACCATTCTTAGATAGATATACCATGAAGTGCACATTGCGCGTTTCGGTTTCAGTCTATGAATTTCCGAATGCTCGAAGTAAAAGTAGGCCGACAGCGCATCATTGACTGATGTTCTGTGACTGAGGTATCACCTACCATCAAGTGAACCTCATGCTCGTCTGTCGATATCTAACATAAAAAAGCAAAGTACTCAAATATCATTAATGCGTTGTCGGCCTTTTAATTTAAAGAAGGTTTTATAAAACAAAATGTATACACTTTTCGGAATCGACATTTTACTTCGTCTAAATGCCAAAAGCCAGGTAAGCCTGAAACTTTTCTTGCGTATCAGTGAAAACGAATTGTCAATAAAGGAGGCTTTACGACTCCCGCAGTGCCTACTCGGGGAATGAAAGTCACTCTCTTATCACTTCGGGATATGTTTAACCCTTTCTAGATGTACACTTATGTGGGTTAACGCGTGATAAGCCTTTTAAGCTTATGTAATAAATATTAGTTACACATTTTACATTTACAGGGTTTTTTTTTTAGTTTATTTGGTTCACTCCTCGGAATATACACTATTTTGAATTACTAAACTTAGGTCTAACTTAAAAACTACCATGCTCGGTGTAATTCCTAATATTAGTAAGCCCTGCATTCTATTCCTGCTAGGGTTCCGTACTCAGTAACAAAAATTGAACCCTCATAGGATCACTTCGTTATCCGATGTCTATCTGTCTGTCCGTTTGTCTGTCAATATCCTTTTTCTCAGGCAGCTTAATTGAGACCAATGGCAGAAGGGTTTTTAAAAAGTAAAACTTCGGATCAATTTATATATATCCAAGTTCATGACTGATTTATATAAATTTAAGAGTACAAGGGTCGGCTTATCACTAGATGATAGGTCATCTGCCACAGTCTTCAAGATGCTGTTCAGACTGTCCTGTACCCGGCTCAAAAGACCCGGCTGTTTTAATTCGTACTTAACCCTAGAAATAATTTGTACGGACTTGGTGAAATCTCCTAAGCACTGCAGAATCGAGGAAGTCCCAAAAGTATTCTGAAAGCATTATTATATTGAACGCGCATTTTTTTTTCCGTGTTAGCGGTATTACAACTAGTGATGTGCCGGATCTGCGGATACGGATCCGAATACGGATATTTGGTGTCAAGATTCGCGGATTGGGATCTTAACTTTCTTACTCAATCGGTGGCGATGCACGTGAACTTCAACTTATTAATTTATTTGATTGAGACTGAGTTAATTTAGTTTTTAAAATAAAGGTCCCAAATATTTGATTTTAAGAAATAAAAAAATAATTTGAATGGAATTAAATGATTTTAATTGGTACCTAGTCACCTATATATATAGAATTTCATCTTTGTATTGAAAATTAATAAAGTAACAGATCCGTAAAATATACACATACGGATACGGATCTTTCTTCTCGCTCGAATATCCGGATAAGGTTATGGATACATATACATATTATATAACTCTGGAAATTTCATAATTATAATGTTAACATTTGTGTTCTATAAATCTCCATCTTAGCAATGTTTTCGTTTCATTAACTACGAAGTTGTCGACGCAGCGGGTCTTGATAGATGGTGTTTCAAAAACATGCCCTCATTAAGAACGGTCCACCACGATGGATCTTTTGGTAATGGATTATATTTAAACGGTCTCATTCATAATTGTTATATGTGCTTGAAATAGTTAAAGTAATATTGTCTTTTATTAACGCGAGTATCACACATTTAAATAAAATACTGTATAGTGGATTAAAACGCGATTTATTATTTATATTGTTTTAATTATAATTTATCCCGACGTTTCGGATGTCAGCGACCAGTCTGGCCCGTGATCATGGTTGTTAAAGTATCTTCATAGAATGGTCTTAAATAATATCTAAGCAATTGAACAATATTAGCCTTAATTTGCAAATAAAGAATGAAAAAAAAACATGGATGGGTATAGAGGAAGAAGGAGGCCAAAAAACATGGATTGACTGTGTGAAGAAAGATATCGATGGGTAACGGCCTATAGGTCGTAACCGACATTTTTAGCGAAAATAAGTTATATATACAGTTCGATTCAGAATGACAAACTGAATGATATGGGTTTGAGAGGTGTGAATGATAATATGGCGAATGAAAGAAGATAATGGAAAAAGAGAACATACTGCGCAGACCCCGAATAAAAAAAGGGGAAAGAAAGAAGTAGAAGATATTTAAGAATGAAAAATGTGATATCAACCACTTAGAATAAGATAAAAAAAATTACACAGAGTAAATAATTTGAGGGATTTGAGAAACGTTCTTTAGCCTTATGTACTATGTATGTACAGGGTCGGTTTTAGTCTGGAAGCCCTGGTGCAAAAAAGGATTGGAGGCCCACTGGCCCCAATTTTTTCCAAATAAGAAACCATTTTATATTTAAGAACAATATAATCATGTTTTCAGACAGTACAGTAGGTAAAGGTAAAACAGCGAAAAAAAATGTCAAAGGAAAATATGTTTACTAGCGTTAGTGTCGTTGGAACTTATTTTTTTTTATTGTTGGGGCCTTTTTGTCGAGGCCCTGGTGCCCCTGATGCTCTCCCCTAAATCCAGCCCTGTATAGGTCTAACGTTTATAAATTGGGGCATACAGATGTACACAAAACTAGCACTTTGAATTTCAAAGCGAGCTTGCTTTGTAGCCAATTTACAAAACGCAGCCTCTGTTCTTTAATTTTTGGTTCCACATTCAGCAGTTACAGTTACGTAATAAACTGTTTATTGCACTATAATAATGTGTGAGTTCGTTTTAGATATTGATTTTCTTACGTCAGAGGTCAACAGACGAACGTGTGGTTCATGTGAATGTACGGTGATATTTAAAGGTGTTCAATAATTAATTGATTAACGTCTTATTTTGTTTTTAATTGAGTTTTTAACTCGTAATTTATTTTACAGGTATTTCAAATTCAAAATCATTTATTCATTTAGGTAACATAATGTACACTTATGAACGTCAATAAAAAATACATATTAAATGCATCTAATTTTACATTTACTGCCAGTTCTCAAATCAAGGGCGTAGAACGTATGAGAAGAACTGGCAATAAACTCGCCGCCACTCTTTTTATTCGCCAAGTTTTATGTTTTACAAAATTTTTGTAAGGAGCTGCAACCATTACACCATGTTCCACATGACATCTTTAAGTAATGAACTATTATATAATTAAAAATATATATATAAACGAAAATACTGCTCTTGTTATTTGTATTCACAGTTGTATAAGGAATATTTTGTTAATCCGATTTATTCAAAATATTTTGTTTAAATATTCAATTGGGTAACGGAGCATCGTTCATGTCATACACATGGAAAAACAGTTTCAATCTATAGATTTCCGAATGCATGAAGTAAAAAAAATGTGTTATAAAATCAGACTCAAGCATTTATTCCACTTGGAATTTTTTTGACGAACTCGTTGGCTCGTTTGATAGAATAACTTGTGCTTCGATGGGTCGCGAGTTCGAATCCCGCCGGGATGACATAATTATAATTTTCTATATTCATGTTTTCCTCAGGTCTAATTACTTCGGGTATATAACATGTGGGAGGAATAGGGTAATGGACCACTGTTCATAGATGGAAAAAAGGGCAAAGTGCACATTGCGCGTTTCAGTCTCAATCTATGGATTTACAAATGCTCGAATTATGTTATATGACCTACTTTTATACATACCTGTCTGTAAATTACGTAAAAAAAATTGCTATCATTTAAACATCATACATTAGATAATTGGTTTAATTTAACATTTCATCATTACAAATTAAATTTCAATAAAATAGCGTACGAAGTAGCAAGGAATATTGTCTTTTATTAACGCGAGTATCACACATTTAAATAAAATACTGTATACCGGATTAAAAGGCGATTTATTATTTATATTGTTTAAATTATTTATCCCGACGTTTCGGATGCTTTTCAGCAACCGTGGTCGCGGGAGACTGATTTAAGACGGGAAATAATTTAAACAATATAAATAATAAATCGCGTTTTAATCCGGTATACAGTATTTTATTTAAAAAGTAGCAAGGAACCAAAGAACAGAAGATATTTTTCCCTGTTCTGTGCAGGGAACAGTATATACTGTATATATGTACATTGTACAGGTTGCAATGTGATTCAATTTCACGGTAAATTAGCAAGGCCGTGTCCACGTAGCGAGAATAAGTGATCGTGCTACGCCGTGCTACGCCATAGGACAGCTACGAATTTGCCCGCCGGATCGTCGTAGATGTTCGACTAGAAAATAATCGTTTGGCTTTGGGTGTAATCACAAGTCTGACGAGGCCTTTTTTATTTTAGAGTTTTTATTACAATCATTGACTGTCTCTGTGGCTCAGTGGTACATACATACATACATATACATCACGCCTCTTTCCCATCGGGGTAGGCAGAGATCACGGAATTCCATATGCTCCGATCCTTACATACCACTTTCGCTTCTTCTACTTTCATCAATGCTTTCATACACACTCGACGGTTATAATTAATTAATTAATTAATTACTCAGTGGTAATCGGATTTAATTCATTTACAAATGTATACGAAGTGGCCGCAGTGCTATCCATGTAGCGGCGTATTAGAGCTGATCATTACCAACGTTTCGGCATTTAAAAAATATATATGTGGGCTAAAGTGATAACTCAGGCTTCAACTAATCCTCAGTAATTTGCAAAATCTTATTTAGACATAAACAATTTTGAAATAGGTCAAGTAGTTGCTGAAATCTGCTCAAAAACATAAATGCCATTTGAGTCACTTCATTAGAACTCCGCTCAATTCACTCCAAATCAAATCAAATCAAAAGTTTTTTATTTCAAATAGGCCTTTGCAGGCTCTTATGAAACGTCTAGTTGCACGGTTCCAAAAAGTGGGTCTCATGGAGAAGAACCGGCAAGAAACTCCATGGACACTCCAATTAAACTGATAGGCCTAGTGAGGTATTTGTATTGAAGTTTCAGAAGTATTAGAAATTATTTATAACTTCTAATAATCGCGCGGCGAAGAACAAGTAAACTTCAGTGAGATCGAAAACACGGTAAACCACTTGATACTTCTTATAGTTGCGCAGTATATTAACAGCCTTTTTCTTTCAATGATATTTTTTCTTAGCTTATTGGATGTCGGGAAGAAAAATGATTTCCTTTTAAATAGCTTGCTTACAGCTCATCTTAAGATAATGTTGGCGAACGAAGTCGCAAACATCAACAAGTATAAAAATATGGTAAAATAGACAGGAGTAAATGTAACCGTAACCGTCGAGTGTGTATGAAAGCATTGATGAAAGTAGAAGAAGCGAAAGTGGTATGTAAGGATCGGAGCATATGGAATTCCGTGATCTCTGCCTACCCCGATGGGAAAGAGGCGTGATGTATATGTATGTATTATATGTATGTAAATGTACCTTTGAGAAGTAGTTGCTATGCTGCAGTGTCGGCTAAAATACAAAAGATATTTGGAAAAAATATATGCAGATTATGTATGGAAGAAATTTCCACTTTTTTCAAATTTCGAAACTCAATTCACGTAACAGAATGTGTCGGAAATTCGGTTATCGATAAGCCTATACAATTTTTCTTCTAAAAATTGCAAAAATTGGTTTAACAACAAAATATTTCCAAACAAGATTGCTCAACTGGTGATATAAGATAATCGCTCATGTTGCAAAGACATATGGACTACAATGGCGTGACGAAGAATTCTGTTGTTCATCAAGGGATCTCTGGAGTGATCTTTTGTAATTGAATTCGGTACCAAATTAATTGCTGCCGTAAGTGGACTGGAACCCGGGTTGTTTGAGTCGATTTACTTCATGTCATGAACGTAGATACTATCTAGATATGTTTCTTCGACACAGATTGGATTTTACTTCATTTATTTTAATGTTGAATGATTTTATTGAATACTAGCTGCCCGACCCAGTTTCGCACGGCTAGCCTTATGAAGAAAATGAGACAGAATCAAATTTTTTACAAAAAATAGTGAAAAAACTGAAACAGGGACATACTATTCTTGTATCTAAAAAAATCATTAAAATCAGTCGAGCCGTTTCGGAGGAGTGTGACCACAAACATCGTGATACGAAATTTTTATTTATACAGATTTATCTAGCTATGGATCATTTGTTTTATTTTTTTTGTTATCAATATTCAATTGTAGTTGGAAATCTGGTCATTTTAAATAAATCTTTTTTTATGTTAGATGTCGACAGACGAGCATGAGATTCACTTAACGGTTTGTTTCAATTACAGTAAATGATGCGATGTCGACCTATTTTTTACGGTAATCTGGTATTTCCATCTATGAACGTTGGTTCGTTACCCGGTCGGATTTTAAATATACCTCCACCTGTTTAATGCCCAAAGTGACCTGAAGTTATGAAAATTAAAACGTTTTAAATTCTATATATCATATCAAATGAAAGGCTTATTGAGAAAAAAGAGTGCAATTAATATTGTCTTTTATTAACGCGAGTATCACACATTTAAATAAAATACTGTATACCGGATTAAAACGCGATTTATTATTTAAATTATTTATCCCGACGTTTCGGATGCTTTTCAGCAACCGTGGTCCGATCCGAAACGTCGGGATAAATAATTTAAATAATAAATCGCGTTTTAATCCGGTATACAGTATTTTATTTAAAAGAGTGCAATTATTTTGAAATTATTAATTAAAAGATAGATTATAAGATAGATATACATATATAGGTTCAATACGGAACCCTCACAGTCCGTCCAGCTCGACTTGTCCGTCTTTTATTATACTTTTTCACATACCTGGTTATCTCATATGAGATTGTTACCTCAGAGAATAAAACACCTGAAATCAGAACGCGCGTGTCTCATTTCGGTTGAGGCAATTAACTGGGTCCGAGAGCACAGAATGTTTTAACAGTAGGTCAGCTGAAAAAGCGCCCAAAAATATGCATAAAAAACAACAACTTCCACGAGCTTACTAAATAAACTCAACGAAATAATCACGCTTTTAATTAAAAAAGTCCCTACTGTTATCTATATTCTGTGCCAAACTCGACCCAACTATCACAATCTCGCTGTAATGAAACTCCGCAAGTTTTTTTTTGGAAACAAAGAAATCGTGCAACAAAAAGGCCTTTGTGAATTGTTAGTCTGTAAAAATACAGTTGTATTGTATTGAACGTCCGGTATCTTCCATGCCTAAAACGAGAGTGTTTTACGAACAACATCAAGGTTACATTACAAGGGAGTTGTGTTCTTCATCCAACCTAAAGGGATCCTCCTCGACTATTTAACCACTGACTGACCGACCCTAAGGCGCCAATGGTTAATGTCGAGATGTTGTATATTTATTTATTTTTTATTTAAAAACTTTATTGCACACAAAAGTAATACAATTAAGAAAAAAAAAATACAAAAATAAAAGGTACAATAGGTGGTCTTATTGCTAGAGTAGCAATCTCTTCCAGACTACCTTTGGGTGACAGAAATAAATTAAAGGAAATGGGGATGGTGCAAGAAATACATGAAAGGGAATGGAAGAATAGTATAAAAATATATTATCATATAATACACACAATACATAAGCAATTAAAACAGACTGTAATGACCAAAATTAGATTAGGACACGCAAAGATAATGCTCCTTTACCAATTTGAGAAAGGAAGTGATACTTTGAGCATTTCTGATATCAGGAGGAAGAGAATTCCAAAGACGTATAGCCTCAACTGTAAAAGAGGAATCAAAGAATTTCGTTTTATGGGCAGGCATTAAAACCAAAGAAGTTGTGGAATTACGCACCTCTCGATTTTGACCCAAATATACAAACCGTTCCTTTAAGTAACTAGGCGATCTTGGATCAAACAGCACACTATAAAAAAGTCGTAAGATGTGAGTATAACGCCGATAACGGATAGGAAGCCACTTGAGTGATTTCCGAAACTCTGAGACATGGTCATATTTTCTCAAGCGGAATATAAACCTTATGCAAACATTTTGAAGCCGTTCGAGTCTATTCAATTGTTCCTCGGTGAGGTTTAAGTAACAAGCGTCTGCATAATCTAGAAGGGATAAAAGAAGAGACTGAGCTAAAGTAATTTTAGTGGGAATGGGAAGAAAGTTAGAGAGACGTCTTAAAGAGCCAGCCGCCGCAAAAAGTTTTTTGCTAACTACGCCGATCTGGTCGTGCCACGATAAAGTGGAATCTATTATTACACCTAAGCTTTTCACTTTGCTGCTGTAAGGGATAGGAACACCATTAACATTTACGCTTGGGAGATTATCCCAATCAATTTTGGAAACCATCACCTGACTTCCAACGATAATAACCTGCGTCTTTGATGGATTCATGAGAAGGCCACGAGACGAACTCCAATCAGCAATAAGAGAAAGGTCAGCATTAATATTATGAATCGTCTTCGTCAAATCTTCCAGCGTTGATTGGGTATAAATTTGGAGATCGTCGGCATACATGTGGTAGAGAGAAGTGAGGGATTCAGAAATGTTATTAATAAACATGGAAAAGAGGAGAGGAGATAAAACGCCACCCTGAGGGACTCCCGAACAGATGTCACACCAAGAAGAAATAACCTCATCAAATTGTATACGCTGTCTACGTCCCTGCAGGTAACTACGAAACCAATCAATTACCGATGGAGATATGTTAAAAATACGAAGAGTACTCAGCAAAATATCGTAATCAACAGTATTAAACGCATTACTGAAATCTAAGAGTACCAAAACAGTGAGTTGTTTATTGTCCATACCCAATCGTATGTCATCGGTGATTTTTACGAGAGCTGTAGTCGTGCTATGACCCGGACGGAAACCAGATTGGAAGGGATTAAGGGAGCAGTTGTTATTAAGAAAAACGCTGACTTGAGCATGAACTGCTTTTTCCATAACTTTAGATAGAAATGGGAGAATGGAAATAGGTCGATATTCGGAGAAAGAAGCAGGAGTTTTGTTCTTAGGTAAGGGAATAATGTGAGCATTTTTCCAGCAAGAAGGAAAAGTGGAAGTAGAAATGGAGTAATTAAAAATGTGGGAAATAATAGGAACAATAAGGTCAAGGATTGGAATGATCATGCCACGACTAACACAATCACTGCCTATAGCGTTAGATGATATGGACAAAATGTATTTTTTAACATCACACTCGGATAATTGATGTAATTGAAACGGAGGAATATCTCGAATTGGAACAGAAGAAAGATTATTTAAAGTATTAATTTTAGAGCTACTATCGAATGTAACTGATGATTGTGAAAAGTATAAATTAAGTGCGTTAATATCAAGTGAATTTATGGATGTGAAATTTTGTTGTTTTCCAATTCCGAGAGATTTTAGAAACTTCCACACCTTTCCCGGGTCGCCGTTCTCGACCGAAGCATGAATATGGCGTCGTTGAGCATCCCTACAACATGTATTACAACGATTCCGAATTTTATTGTACTTCTCCTTTAGTCAACGCTCAAAAAATATAAATAATAACACGTGAAAAACGTTCGTGTAATCAATGTATCACCGTACCACACATGGATAGGACGATAAAACTAATTGTTAAATGCGACCTTAAAAAGATTTTAAGGTGAATGAATGAATGAAAATAAATGAACGAACGAATTTATTTTTACAAGACAATTAAAAATATACTTACTATTACTGATGATATAAGAGATACAATTGAATATATAAAAAAGAAACAAAATTTCGAGATGTGTGGCCTATAATGAAAAAAGAGTCAACTTAGTTTTTTTTGTATTTAACCCTATTTTTGACTGACTGCGCTGGTGCGCTTAGATCCAGCGATTGTGGGTTCGAATCCCGGATTCCATATGATTTTAATCACTGTAACTGTTAGTCAGTTTAGTCACATCGAGTATTAAATAGCTGAGAGGATACGGAAATTCAGATCGGATAATCAACTAATATTTAAAGATGAAAAAAACTGTAAAGTGCATTTTGATTACTTAGGTTTCAGCCTATATATTTTCGAAATTCCGAAGTAAACGATAGGTTGAGAACATATACATACAGTGGCGTGCCCTCCATACAAGCCCAAAAGCCCGGGTTGTCGACTTTAACGTAATACGCGTTTATATATAACTTATATAATTACGTAAACATATACCTAAGTTATATAAGATTTATATAATTACGTTAAGAAATTATTATTTTTCTTTTGTATGGATGCATTAATAGGACAATACGGTCTTTTGGGCTTGTATGGTAGTCCCGCCACTGCATACATATGGTCAAGAGCCTACATTGGAAAGAACTTACAACAAATTACTCCTCTTTTAAAAAGTCTGTTACAAGTAGAATTATATTTTTTTATTTATTTATTAATAATGTTGACGGGCTCGTTGGCGCGTTTAGTAGACCATCTGCCGTGCGCATTGATGGGTCGTAGGTTCGAATCCTATCGAAACGACATGTTTATAATTTTCTTTAAGCATGTCTTCTTCACGTCTGGTAACTTTGGAGTTCGGGCATTGAACACTCCCGTTGAATATCAAAATTCCGACCAACGTTCATAGATGGAAAAACCGTGAAGTGCATATTGCGCGTTTCGGTTTCAGTCTATGGATTTCCGAATGCTCTAAGTAAAAATTAGGTCGACAACGCATCATTGACTGATGTTCTGTGACCCACCATCAAATGAACCTCATGCTTGTCTGTCGAAATCTGACAAAAAATGTCCATCAAAGAAAATATACTAACGATAATAATTAATAAAGACAAAAAAAATTCAATTATGTTCTAAAGCGAAACGAAAATATCTAATGGAAAAAAAGTTAAATTAATAGAAATCAAAAAATACTACGCTACTAAAACACTATAATAATAATAAAACCAAAAAGTTTAACAATAAATTCTTGAATTAACGTGAAATTATTTAATTATTTAGATTCTTTATTTTTAGACAAGTCCATGCTTATTTAATTTAATTTATCCATATTATTAGTAGTTGTACTGAGCTGTAATTTGCCGCTATCGCGTACGCATTTTAATCCAACGCTATCTGGGGGCACGGTAGTGCCCCCGCCAAGTCGAGCAAAAAGCGGCACGGCCGTACTATACTTTTCTCGAAGTAGTTCGGGCCATTTTCGACCCCCTATAACTTCGTTGTGGATAAAACTAGAATCCTGAATTTTCAGTCACTAAGCAGGCATTGTATAATCTCTGTATATTTCAAATATCATTCTGTTTGAACCAGTAGTTTAAGAATTATAACTAGTCAAAATTTGATAATTTGTCACTCACTCACTGACTGACCGATCATCAAAACTCTAAGGCACTTCTAGCAGACATAGAAACTTGAAATTTAGAATACAATTAGTGTTTAGTCTATAAATCAAGGAAAAACTACAATATTTTGAAATTTCGGTCCAGTTTTCTAGATATACAATTTTTTTTTTGTATTTTTGTATGAAATGAATAACTTATAAACTACTGAACCGATTTTAAAAATTCTTTTACCGTTAGAAAGCTACATTATCACTGAGTATACATTATTATTACTATATCCTTAGAAATCCCTACTAAAAACAACCCAAGGTGTAAAAAAAATTGCCATAAAATGTCTTTCATCGCATGTGCTGCGGAATGTATTGATGATAGAACAAAAAAAACGCCTACAATATTATAGAACATATCAAAATCTACAAAAAACTTAACGAGAGCAGATGTCCAACTATTGTAATTATGTCACTATAACTACTTTTTTCCATTAAAAAGTTGATAAAAATGCCGATCAAAATCAGACTGTTATCCATAGCTTTGTATTAATTCTTATCCATATAAACTAAGAAAAGGACTATCTACAAAAAGAAATGAGATGCCATCAAAAACATAAATTGTAAAAAAGGCCAAGTCTTCCAACTCAGTTCTTCTATCGTAAAAAGTTGTGAGATCCATATAGGTAATACCAAGTCGGTCAATTTATTCAGTCTCTACTGAATGATCCTTCTGTCTTAAGTAATTACATAATAAGCTAACCTAACAATATCTTATAGTGATCATATCAATGCCAATATTAAAAATCTTTGATATTTAAAATAAAAAGATTGACTTGGCAATCGCACTAAACAATCTAATTTAATATAATATGTATTACTTGTGAGATACATTATGTTTTTAATAAAATAAAAAAAGATACATTGTGATTTCATGCGATAGCCGAGCCAATCTATTTATTTTAAACATCAAAGATTTTTAAGATTGGCATTGATATGATCACTATAAGATATTGTTAGGTTAGCTTATTATGTAATTACTTAAGACAGAAGGATCATTCAGTAGAGACTGAATAAATTGACCGACTTGGTATTACCTATATGGATCTCACAACTTTTTACGATAGAAGAACTGAGTTGGAAGACTTGGCCTTTTTTACAATTTATGTTTTTGATGGCATAATTTTGTCAAATTATAAGCTTTCACAAAGGCTTTATATGACGAAATGAATTTGACCTGACCTTCAAATAAAAAAACAAGGTCAAAAGTCTAAATCTAAAGCCAAATAAAAGCTTCTTGTTAAATCTAATATATAACATTTTCGTGTCACAATGTTCGTTCCCATACTCCTCCGAAATGGCTCGACCGATTCTTATGAATTTTATATGCCTATTCAGTAGGTCTGAGAATCGGCTACTATCTATTTTTCATACCCCTAAGTGATAAGGGTTGTTCACCCTTAATTTTTTTTTTAATTTTTGGACGAATGTTTTTGTTTTTATTTTTTTATAATGTGGCATTAAAAATACATACAATCCTACATTTTTACTTTTTTATCACCAACCCCTGCTTTTTAGAAATTATTTACATGGCAAATAAACGTTTGCCGAGTCAGCTAGTACACATTTAAAATACACGTGGAAATTTAAAATACCTAATATTAATATCATTCTACTTATTTAAAAAATACACAAAAAAAGTTTCGTGTACAAAACACTGCCCAGTTATAAAACATTAAAAAAAAGATAACATTATATAAAACGAATTCTATTTTCAAAATTCCCGCCACATTTTTATACGTGTCAAATTGAATTGTCACTTGGTACAATATCGCGCGATGATTGTGTACAATTTTAAATTTTAAATTTAGGAATCGTTTGAATGATTATTATTTGATCAATGTGTGGACCTAACAAAGGAATAATGTGCCATTATTACTTTGATTTTTTTTTTTATTTGAGGTGAAAATCGCGGAGACTCGACGGCCGCGGCGGTGCCGCGCGCGAGTATTGCACGCCCCAAGTTCGTACCGAAGAGGGGTAGATATTCGTATCACTAAAACTGTTCTCCTGATATATTTTCAATTTGTTATTTTCTATTCTGCATTCGTAATGAATCCTTTTAAGTGTAAGTGCCGTGTATAGGAGCTGAAAAATTGGATCCAAATCAGGAAATGAGGAAGAGAATTAAGGTTAGTGGTAACAATTTCTTTATTCAATCGTTCACACCATTATCAAGAATGTACAATGTTTGTTAATATTTTATATCCTTATTTTTTATACAGTTCACTATTCAAATGGTATATAATTTAATCAGCGCAAGTTGTTTTATACAATAATTATAAATAAACTAGCGACCCGCCCTGGCTTCGCACGGGTAGTAGAGCATATTATGCCATATATATATTATATATTCCTAAAAATCTTGACAAATTATATACATAAACCTTCCTCGTCAATCACTCTATCTATTTAAAAACCGCATCAAAATCCGTTGCATAGTTTTAAAGATTTAAGCATACATAGGGACAGATAAAGCGACTTTGTTTTATACTATGTAGTGATATGTTGTGTGTAAAACATATATTTCAAATGTCTATTTATTTACTAATTCTATACTAGTGACGATTTACTATCAATATTAATAAATACAATTGAAGTACATATCAAATTGCATTTAGATTAAACCTATAATACCCTAAATCACTACTTTGATATTTGATGAGAAGTGAATTTGCTATCTCTGAAACATGAATATTCATTCATTTTGCAATACAAATTACTTAGCCTAAATCCAGCGATTAATAACTGAGAAACTGACGAGTTAATTTATTTGACAAAATCCTACATAAATGTTTCTATAATATTGGGTGTGCTTTCAAAAAGCGCTGATCTATCTGGGTATAATAACGTATTTTGACCTCCAAATCACGAATATTATGACGAGAATTGGCCCATATTTAATTTTCAAGGCTGGCTCTACAAGAAAAATCTCAATCTTTTTATGGACTTTTGTTGAAAACATTTTTCTTTAAAATCATGTTTTTCAAGGTTTGACCTCATCTAAACCTATCAAACTTCAGATCGGTCAGCGGCATGCGCCGGAATTTTAAATATAATAATAGTTCTTACAATGATGGAAAACAATAAAAAGGTGAAAATCGGCGGGATTTGATCCTGCGACCTAGTAGGATGCAAATACTACCTATACCGACAAAACAATACCGAATACCGAGATTAATAATTGGTCTCCGCGCGCTACGACTAGATACCGTCGGCCGGCGGCTTGAAAAATGCGTACCGCCGAAGCAAAATGCCGGTTTGCGTAGTCAAACCATAAAAATAAAAATAATACTACAAGAAACAAGAAAAGATACTGGCATCACATACCATCAGTAAGTATTGTATAAATCGTCATAAATTTCACAGTAAAATAATATAACCCTAAAATCTCAGTGTTTTACGCACACTACAATATTGAGTTGCCGCATTCTTTATAGCGCTGTTTTTTCTTTATAGCGCGGTATCTAGTCGTAGCGCGCGGAGACCAATTATTAATCTAAAACCGAATATTAGTACAATTACTTATGTATTTTCTTGGTTATTACCTCCTAGACAGTATAATTATTTAGCAGAGTAATTTTAATATAACAACCTCTGTGTAACCTTCACGTATCATTGGGTTTAATATTAATTAAGATAATAATACTCACTTGATGTCTCTTGTCATTACTGAGTGATGAATACGTTGATATTGGTTTATTACAACAATAGCATTGAAGTGTAAGAGTAATTAAATCTAAACCATGTTTATCAAAGGCGTGGTATACACGATGCGTTTAGCTCTAGAGGTCGCAAATTCGAATCCCGGGGGTACAAAATATAAAAAATTGCTTCGACCTGACAGGGCGCAGTAGACTGATCTAAATCTATACTTTTATATACTAATATTATAAAGAGGAAAGATTTGTATTTTTGTATGTTATGAATAAACTCAAAAACTACTGGACCGATTTTGAAAATTCTTTCGCCAATTATCTACATTATCAGCGAGTAACATAGGCAATTTTTTGTGTATAGTACATCTACTTGCACGCGTGTGAAGCCGGGGCGCGTTGCTAGTCATAAATATAATCGATCAGTGAAACAGACACAGAAACACTCTTTCTTGAAGTCGTTCTAATATTATACTATATTTTAGAACCAGCAATCCGCCCCGGCTTCGCATGGATGCGATTTAGATGTAGGACTATACACAAAAAAAATAGTCTATGTTATATAGTTGATAATGTAGCTTTCTATTGGTGAAAGATTTTTTAAAATCAGTCGAGTAATTTTTAAGTTAAATCGTAACAAACAATATTTCCTATTTATAATATTAGTCTTGATTAATGTAACCTTACATAACATTTGGTAAAACTACTTTTCTTCATAAACTTTTCTCTGGCCTAAAACAATTTTTAACCATCAAAACAATATCTGCCTTAAGTAGTCTTAAAATTACATTTATTTTTAATTTATATGTTAGATATTGATAGACGGGCATGAGGTTCACAATCACATAACATCAATGAATGATGCGTTGTCAACATATTTTTACTTCGATCATTCTGAAATCCATAGACTGAAACCGAAACGCGCAATATGCACTTCACGATTTTTCCATCTATGGACCATCGTTCGATACCCGGTTGAAATTTGCTGCACCCGCTTAATGCCCGTAAGTGATCAGATGTAGGGAAGACATGCTTATAGAAAATTATAAACATGTCGTCCCGGCGGGATTCGTACCCATGACCCATCGGAGCGCAAAGTAGGTGTTCTACCAAACGCGCTTACAACTGTTTTAGCCTACGCGCAGACTAGAGCCACCGGTGGCCGCCACTAGAAGCGGCCTCTAGACGCGGCCACCGGTGGCCGCGTTTCAGCCACTGTAAAATGTATGATATATCGCGCCCGCGCGTTGTTGCGGCCACCGGTGGCTAGAAGCTCGGTGGCGGCCTCTCGAGCGCCGTGTTTGCGCGGATGCCCTAAAATGTATGTAATATTACGCCCGTAACTTGTGGCGGCCACCGGTGGCTATGCTGTGGTCGCCACTAGTGGCTCTAGTCTGCGCGTAGGCTTATAGTCCAAAAATATAGGTATTTTTGATTGAGTGACTTCAAGTCTAAAGGTGCAATAAATTGACCTATGTGTCGTTAGCAACTGACTTAAAGATATTTACTGCCTTATTCTTAAACGTATTATAAGCTTGATGTAGTTAAAATATGTTTTGTTTCTTTCGTTCTGTAGTCTTTTTGTATTCGATAGAGCGAGACAGATATTTTAACCATATCAAGCTTATAATACGTTTATGAATAAGCCGGGTAGTTTTTATCAATTCTATTCGATTATATGAAGTTGCTAACTTCACATAGATATTCGTTTGTACCCGGCTTTTATTTAACTTCATATTAAAACTCACTAAACACTGTGTAACATAAGTTCATTCTTTTCATTTATGAAGTCTATTAAGTGTAACTCATAAAATAAATGTTCTCAGAGCATTCTACATCGCAGGTTTCAGCAATATAAGTTTAAAGGATACAACGAATTTTGTACCTTCGCTACTAGGGTCACCATACTTTATGAAATTCAGACGTCTGGTATTCATGACTAAAATATGAATCTGCTTTACTGCTCAGTAATATGGATGGATTTACTATTTAATGGAATGAGTTTTTATAAAATATTACATATCAGTATGTATTTTCAATAATATATCGATTTGGTTTTGTTTTATAGTTTTGTCTTTTTACATACATTCATATATTTTCCAATCCTTCTATTGTGTATTCCTATTCTCTGCTATTTTCTCTGACAGTTTTTTCTCATTAAGCCCCCTGTTTATTGCAGTGAACTATTTATATAATAATAATTTTTTTTTTAATATCGCAAGTATCACAAATGCCAATAAAATATTTTTTACCGTATATGCGATTTGTTTATTGAACTATTTACCCGATGTGATGTTTCAAGTGATTTCCAGCAACTGACTCAAACTGCTCCAAAACATTTTATTTGTTTTCTTTAAATCTATAATAATTTTCCTAAATTAATTAATTTATTAATTAATATAGTATTAACGGTGTAAAATACATACAATACATACACTTTATAGCATATTCACAATAATACATAATGAAAAGACCTACTTTTGGTATCTGAGCAAATAATTCATCGATGCTTTATCTGATTATTGTATTTTTATAAGTCTACTGAATCTATTTTAGTCCACTTTTATTTTTATATATGGCAACCCTACGTGCAAGCCTCGCAATTCCCCGATCTAAAATTGCAGCACATTTAAAGACGGACACGTTGTATAACACGAAATTGTTCGGATTTATTTTCAAAGGCAACTCTTGTACACGTTTTACTGCTGGGTAACTTTCCAATTAACATTCAGATAATTTCAATTTAGAGAGATAATGATACAGTAATTACAAGAGCAATTCGGCTGCAATTGATATTTACATTTTGGAATATTATGTTACAAAATCAATAAGTTGAGAAAAGTAGGTCGACAGCACATCATTTACTGTTTTTTTTGTAAGATATGGACAGACGAGCATGAGGTTCACTTGGTGGTAGGTGATAACTCAGCCACAGATAATCAGTCAATGATGCGCTGTCGACCTTCTGTTTACTTCGAGCATTTGGAAATCCATAAACTGAAACCAAAACGCCCAATATGCACTTCACGGTTTTTTCATCTATGAACGGTGGTTCGTTACCCGGTCGGAATTTAGATTTTCCTCCCACACGATCAGTGCCCGACGTTTGGCGCGTTGGGTACACTTTCTCGCTTTTCGATGTCTAAAAAGATGTCGGGTTCGAAAATGTTTAAAGTTTCAGTCAACATGTCTCTTCGTCTGGTCATTAAACGGATTGGAGGAATATTTAAATTCATACTGGGTACAAACTTTCGAAGATAGAAATACTGGATTTCCGAATGCTCAAAGTAAAAAAGGGATGACAGCGCATCGTTGGTTCATGTCTTGTATCTGTACCTGTCATTATAACGGTCTCCACATTTTTCAAACCACGACATACATATAATCTGATTTGAAACTGTTATCTTTACATACAATAAAACAGTAGAGGTCAAATTTTTGTAGGTACATAGAAAAAAATGCTAAAAATCGAGTCAGAGATGTTAGAAGAGAAATAGAACAAACCCAGTTTTTTTTTTAAATTTCTGTTCTCTGTCTGTTTGTCTGATAACTTTGAAGATACTGAACCGATTTTCATGCAATTTATATATTAAGGAAAGCCCGGGGCAACACACAGGCTTTGTTTCATCGAACTCGGTTGTCAGAAAGAAAAGTTATAATCGTTTAAATATTATTTTAAAGGCACCATTTCAAGAAATTGCAATGCAAACTGAATCGCGTCGAACTTTTTCGAATTATCAGATGTCAATAACAGTTTGATTAAAACAAAATAGTTTGATTATTTCGCCATTTTCAATATGTATTCGTGGAATGGTGGATATGAAAATATCATATGAAGAAACCATGCTCAAAAGCTCAGCTTAAGAGCCAATGCGAACGAAATCGCTGGCATCAGATAGTTTACTACATAATACTTTACCAGCGTAAGGAGTCCATGATAATAGGCTTTAACACTCAAATTAAAATATTTAAAATGATATTGATAATACTTCAAAATGATAGTCTTCCTATATGTATTCTAAAATATTAAACAAATTCCACCGCCACCCAATATTCCTGGGCACCTTTCCAAACACTATTATTATCAGGTCAATGTCAAGTGTCATTAATAAAGCAGACCTATTAATAATTCCTTGTCATAACCTAGAAAAAAGGGTCGTTCATACCAAATGTTCTTGTATAATAGATTTCAGACGGACCAGTTTTAATTGGTCTGCGAATGACATTTCTTTCTTCAACATTTATCTGGATTGCGGGGGTGTATGGCTCTAATTACATTGGTCGCGTCTAATAATGATCGTCTTGTCAAGTCAGTGTAATGGACGAAGTTTGAACTTCAGTAATTGATGGTGGCTGTGTTTGAGACTTTTTAGTTTTAATGGCATGACTTGGGGACATTTTTGCTGAAATAAGAAGGGAAATGAGTCGTTAACTGCTTTCGGCTTCTTGATTTTAAAATAGTTTAATGTTGAGTCAATATAAATAAATAAGCTATTTCGATATCAGAAATATATTTATATTATATACATTACGCCTCCTCCAATTGGGTTAGGTATCACGAAATTCCATATTATGCTCTGATTCTTGCATACCATTTTCTTTCCTTTCACTTTCATCAATGCTCATACCCTTTCGAAGGACATTTCCGATTTTTATAAAAAATACCTATATAAAAACATATATTTTTGTAAATAAACAAAGGTACTATAACAAAGTATTTTTAAGTATATTTTTTATGTTTTAATTTAAATGTTTATTAAAATTAAAATTGTTATTAAATGGACAGATGTTACTTCAACCTTTTGATCAGATAGCGTTTTATGCTTCGATTATCCTGAAAAAGAAAAATAACAGAAAAATTCATTCACTATACATTATTCATGAATTCGAGATGCCTTCTATAATATCTGAGAAGAACCGATACTTGGAATTATTTCTTTATTGAAAATACCTCTTATAATTATTATTTTTTAATACAACATGTTATTTATTGGAGCGGAATAAATGGCATTTGGCATGCAAAATCACAGCAACCGCTCGGCTGATTTGATTTGTTTTTGTTTCTAAATAGGCTTCAGCAAATTACGGAGTTTTGCCGTATTTTCATTTTTGCCCCTTATTTTTTTTAATGGCGAAACTTTGGTAATATTAACTAAACCCCAATATGCATCTGCGAAGCGTTATGGCTAGCACAGTAACCACCTACTTATTCCTTTCAGTATTTTTTGCAGCACAAAGTTTTTCACACTTGTATGATCTAAATTGATGTTCATAAATAAGGCTCAGTTAGCGCAACCAGCGAGGGACACAAATTACGAAATTTACAAGTCAATACTGGAACATAAATACAGAATTCTGTTACGCCCCAAAATTTACCGAGAATTGAGTAACAATGGAAGGTAGAGGGCAAAATTATGAGGTTTGTTGTTATTTGAAAATTGTTTCCGATTTTGCGTTGAAAACTCAACGCTAACTTCACAAAATCTGAGTTCAACAGAGATTAATGTATAGAGTTTTGAAATTTCTACCTGAATGGTGTAAGTCACGAACTTACTGACCGACTAATATCCTTATTAATATTATTCATTTATTTCAATTCAAAATCATATATTAAAACAAGTTCTACTTAATCGAATAAAACGAGATGTTACAAGTTTGTGACAAAATAAAGTATAGAGTTCACTTTTCTTAACCTAATTTCAAGCTTATATAATACTAGCCGATCCGCCGCGGCTTCGCATGAGTGCAAGCCTATGTTACTCGCTGATAATGTAGCTTTCTATTGGTGAAAGAATTTTTAAAATCGATCTCATAGTTTTTGAGTTAAATCGTGACAAACAAACAAATAAAAAAATCTTTCCTCTTTATAATTGAGAATTGTTCATGTACAGAGCAGACAACCGAACAAGCGGATTATCAATATGACCATTTTTATGATGCTATTTTCTTGTACATACAAGAACAATAATTTAAGCGCAATGATTGACATTCAAGAATCGTAAGCAACTGTTTACACGCGGATATTATGTGCTTTTTACACCAAGAAAACTATTGAAATAAAACTTTTATAACAAGTCAAGAATGTTTCGTATCATTTATTGTTTTCAATTTAATTGTGTGCAACAGGCAAGTAACTTTCATCATGTAAATTGGCCTTCAATTCAAATTCAAAAGCCTTTTATTGCCAACCTTAAGTAACATTTTTGTGGTTATGTTAGTAATTAGTTTCCTTAATCTATTGTTAGTGTTACAGTGAAATATTTATATTAAAAAAAGTAAATAAAATTAAAATAGTTTTTATTGGTTGGGTACCCGGGTAAAGGCCTCCTCCATATATTGCCATCTGTGTCTGTTCTGGGCATCCCTCGTCCAGGTGTTGCCGGCCACTTCATGGATATCATCTCTCCACCTCATAACGGGATGACCTCTGTTCCGTCGGCCGTCTCTGGGATACCAGTGTAGTACACGTTCGCTCCATCTTCCGTCATTTACTCTTATTCTTAGGGTAAATTGGCCTTAGTAGTAATTAATTCCCCCATGGACATCCGCGACTTAAATGTCTCAGATTTATAGGTATATCTCATTCATATAGATTAGTTAGAATATTTCGGACATTATTTCAATAATAGTATCTGTGGCGCTATTATTTGAAAATACTGTAAAATTTATCCCTAAAGACTATCGCAGTATTAACAGAACACAATATAAAAACTAATTCGAAAGTCTTATGTTGAGAGAGTTCGGCACTTAATATTTTTGGATTTTTTTTGGGAAAAGAAAAATAAATAAATATCAGATGATAAAAAAATTAATAATAGTGTTTAAATCGCCATTGCTTATTACTTACGCCGCCGTAAAAGTTCAACTAGAACCGTTTTACTTTTTCGGGTTATTTTTTCCTAAAAACTTTTAAATTTATCACTAAATTCTTTCATACAAAAATATACTTAGTTTTTTTGAGTTTACGGGTAAGCCACGAAGGTATAGAAATGCAAGGCTAAATATGGATGGTAAAGGATGGCAAGAATATACACAATGCTAGATGGTTTTGAACTCAATATTGTATTGTCACAAAGATTTTCTATGCAGTTCCTGATAGGTTTGGAAATAATTTTGAGAGTCGATTGTATTAAACTTTTCCGATGACTCAACATACGATGCATTTTCATACATATACATTTTCGTACAGCATTTTTAATCCATTCGAATACGTTTCCAATAGAATCAAATAAATATACTACGTATTGAATTAAGTAAGGTCTAGTGTATGCAGAAGAACTCGTCAATGTTTCATCATAACTGGATATTTTTTTTAGTATTTCTTATTTAGTTTAGCACAGAGGTCAAACATACATTACATTGATTTTTATTTATATGTATATAATTATATGGCAAAATGTAAATTACTCCTTACACTTATGTTTTTTTGTCCGAAAACAGTTTTTCCGCCGAACTCACGCGCGCGCCGCTTCAAAGCCACCTTGCAACAGATAAATAATATAATTAAACTGTTGTATAATGAAAAAGATTCTAATTGCGTTGGAAAACGAAAAATAATAGTATTTTTAAAATTAAAAATAAACATACGGTGGAAGACAATATTAAAATAATATGTTACCTTCATAATAACATTGTAGATTCAAATTCAAATTCAAAATCATATATTCATTTAGGTAACATAAAGTAAACTTATGAACGTCAATAAAAAAATACATATTAAATGCTTCTAATTTTATATTTTCTGCCAGTTCTCAAATCAAGGGCGTAGAACGGACGAGAAGAACTGGCAATAAACTCGCCGCCACTCTTTTTTGTTTTACAAATTTTTTGTAAGGAGCTGCAGCCATTACACCATGTTCAACATTACATCTTAAAGTAATTAACTATAATAATTTAAAAAATATAAATAAACGAAAAAATAAAATATAAAACGAAGATTTGTCCTCTATCAGCAGTAGGCATGGTGAAATAGGAGCACGGACTTACATTCTCGTGGGAACAACACGTAAATATATAGTCGAAATGACTAACATCACCGCATACACGAATTCAAGTACGACCAGTCATCACAAGTAGCACCCGTTCACGAGTATGACGCATGGCCAGCCGAGAGCCAGAGACAACCCGACGCATGCACGCTGCCACAAGCAATGCCATTTAAGCGAGCATGACGATCCTTGAAATGTGAACTTAGCTACATAAGAAAATAATAATAATAATACTAATTATTCTGACATCATTTCTTACCACATGGTGATCCATGTGGGAAACCGATCACGGTTTGCTCCCACTTACAATAAAATACATTATGATAAAATGTGTTATAAATACATACATATAAAATGATCTAATTCACTAACCATATAAGGGGGAACGTTAATAGTATTAAGAAAATTACGATTATGTGCGATAATATATGAAAATTTCCTTAATCTTGTTTTGCCAAAACCAAAGTTATTCGCACGGTTATTCCGAGGCGTTTTCAAGATGATTAAATAGAGCTTTAAGTATGTATTCATAATTAATAAACGTTGAATAGTTCATAATTTCAACACCCACTAACTACGACAGCCGCGCGATAGACGCCACAGATAATAATAATAACCAACAGATATGGTAATTTGTACTTTAGATATATATTTTACATGATATTGCATATGAATTAAAAACCGCGTAAATTTTTTATTTTTTTTATTTAAACTAAATTATTTTACCGTTTCCGAACGTAACTAGAACCTTTAATAGTTTATTTAGACATAATTCACAGTCGGTGCAATATTTGTGTATAATACTTATATTTAAAGAAAAAAAACACACAAACAATTAACGAAAAATATTTCGGCGGGTGTCATGAATTGAAATTATTTATATAAAATATTAATGGGAAAAATTATAATCTTACATACATGTAATAATATGATAAGAAATCATTGATATGATACATACAAATTAAAAATTAAAAGTAAGCTATTACAATATTTTTTTTTACATTTACACTACAATCTTTGGCAAATGATGGACATATTACTGTTTTTCAGTATAATATATAAATAGTATTAAAAAATAATTTAGCATAGTAATAGGTAGTCGAAGTAAAAAATAGGTCGACCGCTCATCATTGTTTACATAAAATACTCTATACCGGATTAAAACGCGATTTACTATTAATATTGTTTAAAATATTTATCCCTGCCCATGACCATGGTTGCTGAAAAGCATCTGAAACGTCGGGATAAAAATATTTTAAACAATATAAATAATAAATCGCATTTTATTTAAATGTGTGATACTCGCGTTAATAAAAACAATATTGAGCGTGTCATTGTCTGATGTTCTGTGACTGAGGTATCACCTACCATCAAGTGAACCTCATGCTCGTCTGTCGATATCTAACATTAAAAAAAATCAAAGCTCCAAGTTTTTGGACTCTCCACGATGCTTGTATTTATTTCATACTCTATGAATAGTAAAGGTAGGCCATTTTAATATGAATTCGAGGTCACGACGGGACGACACGGTGCGATGATAAATCATGCATTGTTGTTCGTACAAAAGAAGTCATTTCGCCTTTAAGTGCTGAGGGATACCTTGCTTTATTTGCGTTAAATATCGTCTTTTTTGTATGTGTATTTTTCAAACTATCATTATATAAAATATTTCTAAAGTGATAACTGAACTCACGCAGAGAGATCTATCACTGTGTTGTAATTTAACCGTTTTCTACATCCCTCTATTTTAGGCACGTAACTACTTACCCAGATATGCGAGACACTTTCGATATATATTGATCTTAAAATAAAAAAAATAATAATCTATATTAATATTAATAAGAGAAAAGATTTGTTTTACTAAAAAACTACTCGACCTATTTTAAAAATTATTTCACTAATTGAAAGCTACATTATCTGCGAGTATAATAGGCATTTTTGTATAGTCATCTACATTACACCCGTGCGAAGCCGGTGTGTTACAAGTAAAAAATTTAAATAATTAAATTATCAGTTTGGTACTACCTATATCTCCGCCATATTTACCGCACGGTTTGAATCCCGGGAAAATAATATGAACAACCGTTTCGGTCGAACAGGGCACAGAAGATTCGACCTAGCTGTAAATTACAACCATCAGTGAAAAAGACACAGAAATATGTCTGCTCCATGCCCCATTAGGAGTCGAGAATTCACCTATGTCGTATCAAAACTTCAAACATTAAATTTGAATAAGCTAGAAATACTTTGTACGTTGTAATCCTATTTGTGATCCTAAAAAAATATACTAAAAGCCTTTTAGCCTACGTCAAAGTTTATTTTAGTGACGAGCTGATGTAAGTTCTTACAATAGCTCATATCGTGTCGGAGTTACAACCGCAACATAAATGAATCTAGGAGTTAGGGCTGTCAAAAGGGTATTTTTATGTCAGATATCGACAGAAGAGTATAATCCACGGGGATTTGCGGTGCGAACGGCCGCGGCGGCGGGGCGGGCGGTCAGGCAATTCGCGCGGTTCAGTTTGCAGGCCACGGGCAGACACGTTTACCGCCGCGACTCTTTATCAAAGTTAATTCGATTTTGCTTAGAAAGTAATAGTTTTTTGGCTCAAGACATAATAATATTATATTTAAATAAAATACTGTCTACCGGATTAAAACGCGATTTATTATTTATATTGTATAAATTATTTATCCAAACGTTTCGGATGCTTTTCAGCAACCGTGGTCACGGGGAGAAAGCATCTGAAACGTCGGGATAAATAATTTAAACAATATAAATAATAAATCGGGTTTAATCCGGTATACAGTATTTTATTTAAATGTGTGATACTCGCGTTAATAAATGAAAATATAATAATATTATAAATTAAATGTTTTGTTTATCCGTTAACTACTTTATAATATCCTTTTCACCTTCGGACATCCAGGCGCACGGCGGGTTTTCATCCGTACTTGGTTGACATACGAACACTCCGCACAAATTGTTTAGCCTCATCTTTTATTATGCGAACCGCAAAAATCTGGAACACTCTCCCTGCGTTTGTCTTCCCCGAAAATTATAACATGGGTCTCTTCAAAGCAAGAGTAAATAGGTACCATCTGACCGCATAACCACTTAACATCAGGTAGGATAGTAGTCAAACAACTGTTTATCGTCAGAAAAAAAAACCAAGTTTAATTCTTGATCAAAACTTATGTTTAGACGCCCTCCCATTTTTTTTTAACTAACACTACATGTATTTTACTTTTTGGGCAACACCAAAAAACACCAAGCGCATAGATCGTAAAAACTAATGTTCATATAATTTTTGACAACCCTGGAGATTGGACAGAAAACGGGAGCAATCTGGGTTAAGCCAGCATGTGCATCCTTTGTCTGATTTGACAAATTAGAGCATGTTGGACTCCCAGTGCATTTTACGTCACATTTATTAAAGTGACTTTCAGGATTATGTGGCACCAAATTATATAAGACTAGCAACACAGGACTTCACACGGATGCAATATAGATGTACCTATACTATACACAAAAAAATATGTAGCTTATGTTATTCGCTGATAATGTAGCTTTCTATTGGTGAAAGATTTTTTAAAATTGGTCCGGTAGTTTTTGAGTTTATTCGATACAAACATACAAATCTTTTCTATTTATAATATTAGTGTAGATGTATCAATTCCATCCATTTAATTCCCGATGTGACTAGCCGGCCTAGCATGACAACCACGACAAAATTTTGTCGACCGTTTTCTCGTGTTTTAATCGATTATAATATCTTTATGGCTTCCGGGTCTAACATGAAACTTATACTTAAAACTCGACTTCTAATATCATAAGTAGATATATTTATTGATCGAGTAAAGTTGTCGATGTCGAGATATAATATATCGAGATATCTTATATCTTAGTTTGTCTTCACTCGTCCGCGAGATATCTTGCGATGGTCATGCTACGCGGTCAGACGTGGGGAAGACTTACTTATAGAAAATTATAAACATGTCGTCCCATCGGAATTCACCAATTCCATTCTACCAAACCCACCAACGAGCCGGTCAAGATATCTTTAAATATATGAAATAATATGCTTCAATGCTCTAAAATACTTCGCGAAATATCTAAATTTCGTAATGGAATTGCATATGAAGTTCAGTAAAACTTTTATTGCTTATCCCGTTTCCAATTTTGCAAATAACATTTCATAACATTTCACAGATTTGCGCCGGTTTTATATTACGAAAGGGATTTCGAATGCAATGTTACGTAAGTTTTGAATTTTCTACTGATGTACTTTCTGGTTTCAGACAACGAAGGGCGTTTTTTTCGTATTAAATCGCGTTTATGTTGATTGATATTTGTATCAAAACATCACCAGATGTTTTCAGAACCAACCATGGTTCAATACTAGAACGCTAAACAAAATTGTAATTCACTTTAATAAAATTGTAAAAGTTTTACTGTGTTATATATCTATAATAATAATAATTAATATTGGATAAGGAGCATCATTATGTGTCATATTAAGTCTAATTTTTATGTCGTAAGTCATTAGTCATTTTATTTAAATTTTTATAACATATTTTCGTATAACGTATCTTTTAAAGATAATAATTATATTATACTATACTCCCATCCCCTAAATATATTATTTACTTCTCACGTATTTCTTGTAACGTATCTTTCTTTCTCACCTTTTAGCTATTGCTAGACCACTTATTGTACATATTTTTGTAAATTGATAACATCAAGAGGGAAATAACAAACACCGTATCGAATGAATAGTAAATTTTAAATTATGATAATGGGTTTAATGTTGGTCTATTTTCTTAGCAAATTATGCATCAAATTTCGACAAATAATAAACGAGGTGGATATCGAACCCGCGACCAATGTTATTGCTGTATTAAGCATTTTTAAATGACCCTACAATAAACCGCCTCCGTGACTCAGGGTTCGCATACTGGTAATACAAAATTTAAAATATTGTTCCGAACACCATGATCAGTGAAACAGACTGTGCCTGCCCCATGCCCCAACCCAAGGGACTCAGGAATTCACTTTTTTCAATGATCCTATAAAAATCGGTAACCTTAATTAAATCTTTTGGGAGTGCCTTATACCTGATTTATAAAAGCAATTTAACTTGAAACCATTATTAACTAAATGAGAAAAATAATTTCTTCGGCCAGATTGGTCATAAAATTCATGAGAAATTAATCATAGTGCTTGCAATAGGAAATAGTACAAATTGATATTAATTATACTTGGTATCGATGAGGATTTTAATAATATGTGTTTAAAAATATTAACCGCCTCCGTGGCTTTGTGGTAAGTGCGATGCGTTTAGCACCGGAGGTCCTAGCTTCGAATCCAGGGGAAACAAGTTAAAAAACCTGCTTTAAATCAGTGAAACAGACAGAAATGGGTCTGCCCCATGCCCCACTCGAGGATTCACACACACTGATTAATGATTTTTCTTTGAGTAAAAAGTTTATTTCTTATTTTTTTTTGGAGAATATTGAAAGACGCTTTAGCAAAGATTATGTTTACGGACTGGCTGTAAATCAGAACTTTAGAAGTACACATTGCATGTTTCAATCACAGTCTATGGATTTCCGAATGCTCGAAGTAAATAGTGGGTCGACAGTGCATCATTGGCTGATGTTCTGTCTGAGGTATCACCTAGCATCAAGTGAATCTCATGCTTGTTCGTAATATCTAACATAAAAAAAATATTATAAAGAGGATTATGATTTAACTCAAAAATTACTCGAATTTTTAAAATTCTTTCACCAATTAAAAACTATCAGCGACTAACATAGGTTTTTTTTTGTATATAACATACACATACTACATTGCATCTGTGCGCAGTCGGGGCATGTGACTAGTCTAACATTAAAAAAAAAACATTTACAAAAATGAGGATAGTCCTCTAGTGGGGAATACCCATTCTCCACTAGAGGATTTAAAAAAAAGAATACGTAAAAAAAGATAACGTACATTACATAATTTTTGTAGTAATGATAGGCAATAAGGGTGATATTTCATTACCTTTCTAGACTAAATTTTATGGCCAACAGTCACGTACTCTGACTGGTCGCAGTGAAATTGGTTTGAAGCAGCAATTTTATAAATTCCTATAAACCCTGATTTTCTGTTAATAAGATAAGTTTTGAAGTACCAAAGTTGATGTTATTGGAAATATTGAAAAATGCTTAGGTTTTTGACTGATTAAATTAGTATGGATCACAAAAAATTATAGCGAAATGGAATTTAAAGAAATAAGTTTTAACGAGCCTTAGCTTGTTCAACAACAAACCTATCTATATATATTATATATCCATGTTAACAAACATAATTGTGAAAGCTAGTAATTATGTTTTACAACAAAATATGTCTCTATATAAGTTGGCGCGTTTGGTACCTAGTATAGCTTCCATGCGTTACGAAGCATTTAAATTACGCCCTGATTATATGCTTATAATTTTCTGTAAATACGTCTGGTGACTTCGGGCTTCACAGTTTAATGGGATATTGACAATCCGGATGGAAAAACCGATTTCAGAAAGGTCGAAAAGCAAAATACCTAGGTCGACTGCACAATTAAGATAAACCTAAGGTATCTGTCACAATCTAGCTCACAATCTTATGCTCGTCAATAACAAAAATAAAAAAAGATATGCTTCTTAGCCCCCTTGATTCGCGTGGGGCATATGTACTTTTTTTACCTAGGTGTAATGTTTTTACGCACCCATTGTGTCAGGGGAAGTTCAAGGATGCAGGGAATATGGGATTCATTCTACCTCATAGGGACTGTGAGCACTGTGCTTACTGGCAGTTAGGCCACTGGGAGCTATCCACTAAAACCCCTCACCCTACCTCGTCGGCCATATTGGGGCCCCGGGATCAAAAAATATGATACCTGTATACTAATTTTAGTGACAATTAAATAAAAAAATAATAGTTCTATAAAATCGACTTGTCCGTAGAACAATGTTACGTCTGCATGACGCTCTACTTTAAATTAACTTCATGAACAATAATTATTCGACTGCTATCTTTAAAAACATGTTGTGTTTTTTTTTTTTACTAATAAATATAGGTCCGTTTAGCCGTACAAATACAAAAATCTACTTAGTATCATAATCATATCCGAGTTTGTTCTACAGATACGTCGAAATCATTCCTTAAAGGTCGGCAACACATTTGCATGGGCGGCAGTAATTACTAACTAAAAAAAGAGTCAGCTGCCCGTTTGCTTGTTTCTTTGTTAAAGAACAGATGCCCAGATTGCGGTAAGCTCATTCAAAATCAAAATCAAAAGTTTTTTATTTCAAATAGGCCTTTGCAGGCTCTTATGAAACGTCTAGTTGCACGGTTCCAAAAAGTGGGTCTCATGGAGAAAAACCGGCAAGAAACTCCATGGACACTCTTTGCAACAACAATTAGCGTGATAGATACCCATCGGATAAACTTACTTACTTACTTACTCCGCTGGGTCAGTGACCCGAAACAAGTCTTGGCCTCCGAAACTGCTAGGTGAAATGTACTTTCTTTTAAAATAATAAACAAAATTAGATGAATTTTTAACCCCCCAGGACACAGTTACCAAGTATTTTGTCGTCGGTGATAACAAAAATACAATATTTGACAAGTCGACATTCGTTAAATAAAATGGCGTCGGAAGAGAACGCGGGAAACAGACACCGGAATGGTATTGCCAGAGGCAATATTGAGAAGATTGAGTTGCAGACGTACGTCGCTGTCTACAAATAAGATAAAATACTGTAGAAAATTAAAATTACGAATTACGCAAGATGAATACCCCTATTCATATTCCGTATTATAAAATGAGTTTCAAATTTCGTATAATTGATTCTAATATATATTTTTTATAATTTTGATTTGAAAATAGAATCCTCTAGATACATCTAATAAAACAGTACCTACAATCGAAATGGATTACCGAGGCGATCCATTTTTTACTTTTTATCGCGGGAAGAAACTAAAAGATATCTATTCTAATACTATAAAGATGAAAGATTTGTTTCTTTGTCTGTTTGTTACGATTTAACTCAAAAAATACTCGACAGATTTTAAAAATTCTTTCACTAATATAAAGCTATTATCAACGAGTAACATAGGCTATTTTTTGTGTACAGTACATCTACACTGTGTACAAAGCGGGGGCGTATTACTATTCTAGAAAAAAAAGTAATATCCTCGCAAAACCTCGGTAATAATAATTATAACGCACAATATAACGGAAGTGGATACACGCTCGTTGAAGCGTTATTCATCAGTGTCTAAACACAAGTGACGTATTGTAATATTCCCCTATTATACTCCTACGATAGCGCAGTACACAAGTCAGAGTACGCATAATTAATAGCTCCGTATATTAGTAGGGGAATCTTAGTTCTCATATGTAGCAAGTTGAGTTACACTTAAGAAAAAAGTAAAAATCTTAGGTCAATAATTTGAAATAAGTTTTTAACCGCGACTTCGTCCAACTTACTTAATTTCCCTCTTACGTAGTTATATAGAAGTTGTTTGCTATCTTTGTTACTTACCCCAGCTTTAATAAAACAATTTTCTATTTTTACTCGACTCTATTCGGCGTGTTATATATAGTTATTAAATGTTTATCATTAATTTTACTAGCCGTAGCTAATCAGGATAGAAAATGCTGAGTTACCGCCAACTAACATCTGTCAGTATTAGTAAGTAGTTATGTTGGGTGGAATAAAGTTTTTGCTATTAAAAATAATTTATTATTTTTCTTGACGTTACCTAGCAAGATTTGTGACTGGTAGACTAAAGTTGACACCTGGATATTCTAAGAAACAACAGTATAAAAAACATTGTTTTAAATATTTATATTTTTACCTTTTTTTCAGTTTTAACATATACATAAATATATTGTTATTTTTGTATTTGAAATGTGGTAGCTATAATTAAATTTTATTTTATGCCTGATGAAAATTATTATTATTATCCTGAAAATTGCAACAAGTACCAACTCATCAGCGATAGATGGCGTTGTTGTCAATTGTAATTCAGTAGGGCTATTCACGATCATTCGAAAAC